>CM041050.1:12791528-13391528 GCA_023078785.2 Hyles euphorbiae
AATAAACTAATTAACTTTTTTGTTAAATTCCACGCAGACGAAGTCGCGGGCACAGCTAGTTAGTAATAAAATTTTCATTCATCTCCATTAATTGCTGCTTAACTAAAGTTATCTCCATATTTTCGCAGGGGTGATATTGACGAATTCGTATGTTGATTTTTGCTGAGTCACTGTGATTTGACGAGGCTGCGATGACGGTGGTGCGCGGTGCCTCTTTCCATACAAAATATTCAGTAAGCGCGGGCGCGCCTTACCTGATACATGTAAAAAAATATATTTTTTGACAAGTTTTCGGAAAAAAATACGTACTCTTAGTGTTGACTGTTTATACAGTGATAAAGTGTGGTGAAAAATAGAAAAGAATGCTGTTGTGGAATATTGTTTTCGTGATATTATTGTTTTAGTGGCAGTGTTACTACGTATTAATTTTTTTCGTTATTTGTTGGTGTTGAATAATTTGTTGAAATGAAGATAGACTTGGGCCAATTTAAGGCATACACGTACGAGTACACTTGTACGGATTCTGGTGAGATTTGCATTCGTCCTAATGAAATAGTATGACATAGTTTTAATTTCAGTTTAGTATGATTATTGTTCGTTACTTTTAGCTACGTTGTGTCAAGTAAACTTTTACAATGTAGAGTTATTAGTTAGTCGATAAGATAATAGTAAAAAGTAACAAGTAAGAACGAAATAATAAGTAGGCAATATGTATGTATCTATTAGATTTCTACATTTTAATGATTTATGAGCTGTATATTTAAGAAGATTGGATAAGCAATACGTAAAACTTAAAAGAAATGTACAAAACTAGAATATGTTGGTAAACTTATCCAATCGAAGTTTCAGTGTTAACCGACAATCTGCTTAATTATATTTATTATGATAGCCAGCGATTGTGGTCTGCATATAAATCATCACCCAAGATAGTATTATAGGAATTTTAAACAAAACCAAATGAGATATATCTCAATAAATATAATATAAACAAAACAGCCGGCATCGCACAATATTTCTTCCTTAGAGGAATATAAATAAATAAATAAATAACACCCAACAGTCACATACATAGTCCTAACCCCACACTAAGATCGAGTCTTGAGTCGTGGGTATCAGGAACTACGAGAGACTTTTCGGTCTCACAAACACCCAGACCCGGAAGAAATATTTGTGGGCCGCACAAACATTTCTCTCAGTGCGAGGATGGAACCCGCGGCCTCTCGTTTCACAGGCGGCGTCTAACCAACTGCGCCACGGAGGCTGTCATCAATATATTTTGTCGTATTACGGAAATGAACCCGAATTCTATCTTTTCTCGCCCGCTGCACTATCGGTTGCTAGATTTTTCTTTGACTTAAAAGACAAATGTTATTAAAGAACATTTTATCTCCTTGAGTAGTTTGAATAATCTACTAGCTACAAAACAAAAAAAAAACGTCTATTACAATATGATATCAATAATTGGCAATGAACCCCAAACAGAAAATAGGGAGTGTTTATGTGAATTAAAAGAGCGAAAAATATTCCTCTCGAAATATAATTACAACTAACACAGGTATGCTTATCAGCCTGTTACAGCAGTCTTATTGTAACAATGTACGTTACAAATCTGCCCAGTCATCTCGCTAAATGCGTTTATTATTCATTTAATTCATAATAAATGTTCCACTATGTTTTTTTTTTGTATTCTACGTCTTTTATTTATCCACAGTGTTATCGCGGTATATGATTAACATAAATTTATACCAGCCTTAGGTTTAAATCATTCTTTATAGAACAAAGAGTGATTGTGATGTCCAATTTCAGCATTGTATGTTGTTATTTTAAAAACTCAGTCATGTGTTAGAATTCCCCAAGATATTTGTAGCAAACCATTCTACGTAATAGTAGAGCAAAGAAAATCCCCGTAACACGCATTTGAATGACTAGTTATTTATTTAGCGATAGCTCTTCAATACCAATTCATTACGTGTAATAGTCACTAGTCAGATAAAAGTCGTGTTTCATGGAAAACCAAGTGTCTTAGATGACCAGCAGAACTGATTTCCGTTACAATATTTTTGCCAAAAACTATAATAAATATATTTATTTTCGTATCTAGTCTGAGTGTTGTGGAATCGAAATTCGTAGATAGTGATTCTTTTGATAAAAGTGCTATATGTATGTAAATGATCGGAACTGTGTAATTATAGTGCGACATTGTTTATTATTATATTAAAAAATAAGTTTGTATATTCTGATTCCCGGATAAAACCAGTTCAATCTAAAAATGTAGTTCTCGAGCGTAGCCACACTAAAGTCATCGTGAGATTGCCGACGGTTGAAAGATAAAATCATGATGGGTAAATAATACATACATACATACATAAACTCACGCCTTTTTCCCAGAAGGGGTAGGCAGAGGTGCCAGGGCACCCACATTTCGCCTTGTATGTTCCGTCCCATGATGTGATAGGTGGCGAGCCTATCACCATATCGGGCACATCGGGTAAATAATACCACTGCAAATTACATTTGTATACTTAGGCGGTAATGTGTATATATATATATATATATATATATATATATATAATATATATATATATATATATATATATTTGTAATACACTTGCGAAACCGTGTGTTCTATTATCCAAAATAGTATCGACCGTAAGAATAAAAACGTGATTGTTAAAATCCTTCCTACTTTGTTGTTTTAACCCACATTGGACCATTACGTAGTACTGACCATCCTTTTCTCACACTTATATACATCCTGATAAAAATATATTCGATTGGTTTTTTTATTATTAATAATTTTTATACTTTAGGTTTTTTATACTGGTGGTAGGTAGGTCTCTCATATGTGAGAGGCCATCTGGGTAGGTACCACCGCAATGTCTATTTCTCCCGTGAAACAACACTGCCTAAATGCACTGTTGTGTTTCGGATTGAAGGACATTGCAGCCAGAGTAACTACTGGACATATTGAGACTTAACATCTTATGTCTCAGGATGGCGAGCGCAGTGGAATGTTGCTACTGTTTATGAGCGGTCGTATCGCTTACCATCAGGCGAACGGCTTGCTCGTCTCGTCATTCATTGCAATAGAAAAAAAAAAATGCGTTCAACTCGTATTTTCTGCTCCTGATAATATTCGGTATGCTTGTCACCGGATATTATATGTTCACTATCATCAAAAACAAACAAGAATTGCCCGCATGTCATGGCTCTTTATCAATGTAACTATAATGACAAAAAATAGCTTTCTTGAGGTTATCTAAAACTGCAACTAATATGCGGGTTATTCGTAATCCGATAGAATATAACGACATACACAACTTTGTCCATATACGTGACATTACATAAATTGCGGGGGGTGAAGGCTATGATCAAAAGTTGAATTCAGTTTAAGCGAAGAAAACAAAACATTCGATTTTTAAAATAGGATTAAAAACTGTGAATATGGCCTTTTTTATTCTTTACTTAACTTATTCCAATTCCCTAACAAAGCGAAAGTGTTAAAATGTCACTACAAAAACTTGGATTACCATTGTTACGCATGTTCGTATGGAAATAAATAAAAAAGTCGGAATGTAAAATATGATAATTTAATTTTACCCTATCATCACGGCTGTGGTTCAGTTTACTAACACTTAACAACGATTTGGGAATTGGGGCTTCAGCGAAACCGCAAAATTACCTTGACTCTACTAACTTATCTCTATCGTTTGCTACTGATGTCATCGTTGATTTTGTTTATTTTATTTGCGAAATAAAAAAAAAGAAGTGAAGTGCGTGGTGGCCTGTTGGTAAACGGACTAGACGCGACTGCCAACATGTTCACGGTGGTCGCGGGTTCGAATCCCAGGGCACACCTCTGACTTTTCGGAGTCATGTGTGTATTGATAGTCAATCACCACGCACTAAAACGGTGAAGGAAAACATCGTGAGGAAACCTGCATACCATAGGGATTCATAAGAATTTCTATGGTATGTAAGTTCGCCAACCCGCACTAGGCCAGCGTGGTGGACTATATGGCCTAACCACTCTCAATCGTACTGTCGATTGTAGAGGAGGCCCGTGCCCTGCAGTGGGACGAATATGGGCTGATACAGATTTGCGAAATGGTACATCTTTGGTTTTTTTAATACACGCGTATATTTTGTGCTCACACCTCTTGCCTTGTATTGGACTCTATAATAAAAGAGACAAAGGTTTTTCCAATCAATATCTATTTAAATCTCCAAAAAGTCTACTTAAGATTACCTCAGTAGCATCCATTTATTCTATTTTGGAAACGCATTTATTTTGACTAACTATAATAATTTACATTCCGCACAATTTACAATAAATGTGTTATTCTAGATTAATACAATAAAATGTTAATTATTTTTAATTTAGTCAGTACATTAACCTCTTAAACTAATTCTATTAACATTAAATTTCTCGTTACATACCTTCAAAATGCTTTTAAGCACCACAACAGAAAAGTGCATTTCCACACATCGCATCCTAATAACATAAGTAATCAAAATCGAGATCAACTAACTAATGTAATTTAAACTGCCAGTAATAACAGAATGAACTCTATATAACTAATGATTCATGCAAATCGACGGATCCCAAGAACAATAACACATCTAAACTACATAATATTAGAGATCTTGTTAGCTCGATTCTTTTATATTTAAAGTAAAAAAATATAATATAGTTTATTGTCAATTCGTTTTTTTTTTCAAGCCATGTACAGATAATATCCATATTTTAATACGTACCTAATCTGAAAATGATTACTGCTAACAAAGTCAGTATTTTAGCAATATATCTTGTAAAGCAAAGTTTTAGTAACTACATTCTACAATAGAATAAATAGTTATCAGTAGTCACGTCACAATATGGCTTCAACACTAAGTACGTAAAAGGAACATAATCGCGTAACTGTAGTGATGCAAGACCATACACCAATTACAAGGAAACATTGTTTACAATGACTATTCTTTATGTTCTATCTAGTAGCTAAGGACAAAAATACGCATAGAATATTTCTGACGTAAGAAGATTCTTTTCAAAGAATTCCAAAGATTATTCAACTATACAATGTAAGTAAGGAATTCTATCCCAAAGAAGACAACATACAACATAAATAGTAAATAACTATGCAAAGTCAAGAAAACGTATACTGCTTTGAGACATATTATGGACTATAATGATGTTCTTCATTAAGGCCTGGTCTGGCGAAGAATACGCGCGGCACTGCGGTAAGCGGCAACGTCATGACGTCATGCAACGTAGTTCACATAACAAAAAAGGTGGTTCACATATAGGTTTTACTCTGCGTAAAACCGTTGACCAATGGGAGAACCGTTCATTGACAACCAACGTTACAATGACAATTTCACATTGAAGTTTTCCTTAATTTCCATGACAACAAATAACAATAATTTGAGTTCGAAAATATATATAATTTCTTTAAAAAAATGTTTGTGCGTCATTTTAAGTAAACTGGGTATATATGTTTACAAGACAATTTTCGCAATATTGAAACTTGATAAAAGTGGTTCGTATCATTCTAATGAAATACGCGTGTGCTGAATACATTTTTTTCGGCTAAACAACTTATTGTTAGATCGAATTAAATTTCACTGGACTTTTGTACATATCCTCTCTTAAATTATCGTTATCGATCCTACCGTAACTGGGTACAAATAAATTCCATAACAATTAAATTATTTTCTTATAAAATTGTCACAAGCAAAACCTGGAACAATACTGATGGACACTTTTTACAATCATAATTTTATTTTAGTTTTTAACAGAATTCATAACACAGTGCTCAAAATATATATGCGTAGGTGTAAGTAGCACAAATTACAATATATATAGAGCGGGTTTTAATGGAATGGGAATGGAAAAAACGGGAAAACACAGAACTTGCTACTAAGTTGAGGAACTACATATTTAATATTGCACCATGTCATCACATCATGCACTCCAGGTGCTAGGAGAGTGGTGCTAATTGTGTCGAACGGCGATAGTTTATTATATCTTGCAGGTGGATTTTTCAAATAACTACGAAGATATACAACAATATACAACCATTATAAAATGAAAGTATGTAATTGGCTGATACAATACTCATCATACGATTCTTTGTAGCAACTTTTTCGGGCTCATATAAAAAGCGGATGCACTTAAACGATTGATGTTTTTATTGGGTTTGTTATTTGTAGTTCTTTCTATGCAAATTTAGGGATAAGGTCAGCTAGCGTGGTGGATTATAGTATGACCTAAGCACTCTCAATCGTATTCTCGATTGTAGAGGAGACCCCTGCTCTGCAGTGGGACCTATATGGGCTGATAAAGTGCCCTGCGAATAGGGATAAAGACTGAATGTATATAGATACCTATTAATAAATCGTCTCTAATGATGCCCTGATCAGTTGGGAACTAATTTCGTTGCTATATTTTGTAAAAAGCATGGGGTACTAGGTACTTAGAACAATTAACATACAGTTCCGTTCATCATTTTTATAACAATAAAATAAATGTAAGTGACTCCATTTTATAATCTTTTACTTAATGAATATTAATTATTTATACTTTTTAATTGTATCTTTTACCAAAGCAAGGTTTTAAAGTTTTATTCCTACGTGGTGTATTGCGCCATTGCCATTGAGAACGTGCGTGAACTATATTGAACGTACTGTGCGGCAGCACATAGTCGATATACGCGCCACAGCGTAAACAAAAGATTAAACCAAACGAAAATTGATAAAAATATTGTCCTCAAATAAATCCATTGCGCAAATACGCTTACCGCGACGAAATGACTAGAATGACGGCACGTTGTGCGGTGTATCCGCCCCGCGCTTCACCGCACTTGCCCCTCTACACTGACGCATACTGCGACAGCACAAAAGACCAGTCTATCCGTCACCCGGTTGACCCCTCACCGCAGACGCTGGCTGACGCATACCCCGGCATGACGTCATACCAATGTCAATGTTTTTCATACAAAACCGAGTTTGACACCGCATTCCGCGCAACGCAACGCTGTGCGTAGCTTCGACAGACCAGGGCTTTAGAGACATAAATGTTTAAGATGTAGTGTATTATTTTGCCAAAGCCAATGACAATTTACAAATATTTTTGTGTCGCGAGGAAAAACGATTTATTGTTGCCTACCGCACCACTGCCTGGGGAGAAACGATATGGTGATTTTGGTCACCGGTCTTGCGACTTAACATTGAGCCACCAAGTAAAGATGCTTCCATCCGGGCGACCGAGTCCCTACAAAATTCCTATACCAACACAAAAAATTACGGTGGCCCTCTTCAGCACACTAGAACGGCTCTCTTGAGAGATTCGGAGATCTTGAGGCAAAACGCCATAGCATCGCCGGAACCACTCACGTGCAATGCCGCGTTACGGGTCTTTTCTGAATGAATTTTCTTTTAGTAACACCTCCATTATCCATGGCAGTATGAGAGCAAACACCCATACTGCCGCCCACTTCAAGTTCGCATGTGGAACAGACGCTACGCAGCGTGTCCGCTACCTCCATCGCCCCCCCCGGCAAGCAGGGAGATGGAGATACTTTGGGTTAATTCTCTAATTCTCAAAATCGCCCCCAGTCCACAGGACACACAATTTACAATCATGTCTGCGTTCTGTTGACTAATATTAGTATTTTTCAAGTAAATATATTTTTAAGCTTTATAATCGTGCTAATAATAATAATCTAACATAATATGCAACCAACGTTTAGTTGCTTTCTAGTTTTACACTTATGGAGATACTGAAATTAGAGAAACATATACGTGATAGATATAGAAATTATTTCATATCATCTATCACAAGATACCTGTCAAGCTTCATCTATATATCCTAAAATTGGCTCGCACGCCTCTAGTATATTGTTTTCATCTTTTATCAATCACTAATGAGATAATTTACCCACATTGTTGTTGTGCAGAGTTGAGTATGGACACGGACGAGGACGCCATACGCAGCAACATGCTGGACGACATGCCGCCCATCAACTGCGACACCACGCTCGAGGGCCCCGTGGGCACCGGCTCCAACGACATCGGCGACATGACCTTCTGCATGGGCAACTACATTAGCGACTTTATGAGGGTATGTGATGTTCATCAAGCTGCGTAAGCTACATACATATAAGGAATTTTATGAAAATCTTTCGAGAGATTTGAGTCTTGGTTAGATTTTTTATTGATTAAACGTATATTCAATTGCAACTAAAATATATTACGATAATCTCGCTCTCGTAGAGATAGAGATAATTAAAGTGGAATTATGCCATAATTTGAAATGGCTTGTTATTCAAAAATTTTAGACTATTGACTTAAAATCGATCTCTGCATTATTGTCGATTAACTAATGCACCTTTAAGGTCTTTTAGGTTAGATTAGTCGTAAATCGTGGTCTTCGTCATGTCTTCGTCATGTTTTTATCAAATTCTAAATGTCGGTACTGTTAGAGATAGTAAGCAAATAGAGTGGACATGACTTAGTTTTTATTTTCCGCCATTTTGGGTTTTTCCTTAGTGCGTTGTGGTTTAGAAGTTGTGTGTAAAGAGAAGAGGTTATTTATCTTACTATTTACTGGCCAGTCATGTAAGCAACCTAGACCTTCTGTTCGCATGTCTACCGTCAGCCACACGAACCGCATGATCAGGCTAGATTGAAATACTTTGCCGATAGATCAGCGTAAATACGACTGGTGAAATATTACAAACATGAAATGGGCATGCACAAGTTTCTTTAATAAACGCGTGAATTTCATTAAGATAAATCGATTGTTACAAATAATTCACTAATCCTAGCGTAATACCGGTTATCCTGACTTCTTTACTGTAATTTTTGACTATATCTAAAAACTCTTGTAAGATACAAAATGAAAGATATAGCCTGCAAAAGTATATAAAATCCCTAGTTAATAGCAATATGATGAGAAATAAGTAAATATTTATTGCAATCGATGTAATATCATCGTAGTCTATGATTTCTGAGGTGTAATCAATTATTGTTGCTCACCGTGGAATCGAAATGCAGTGTAGCATGCTCAATGTTTAAACAAATGCATGATATTCCTCGACTATGCTCGTGCTTGCTCTTTAAGTTACTCATTAGGTGCCCGCCTGGTTTTAAACAAGAATTTAATGAGGTCACTATGCACAGAGCAACAAGCGTTGTAATGCGAAAACAAGCTCTGCATTCATACATACTCCTATTATAAGAGGTCGACCCGACCAGGCCGCCGCACATCGCAATGCTATTTTGCAATTGTAAATGAGATTATTATCATCATTTAAGCTGTTCCTATCTCCAGCATATCTCACAGCGATAATAACTATTGGTTTAGTTTCTTTGTCTTAACAGAGACAGTCCGAACGTTATTGTTTTCTTGCTCGTAAATAAATTGGCTGTTTGTAGGTCAGGTCACGTTTGTAGTGGTATGTTTATCAATACCGACGTAAAGGAAATCCTCATCAGAATTTGTGGGCCTCAAAGATAAGTAAATATAACGAATCATCAATAACGCTTAGAACTACGTGTATTCACAGAATACTAACAGAAGTCAAGCTTGTACTTCACTTTTGTTGCCACACTCACACTACGCTCGGCGTTCGCGCAAGGGTTGTTAACTCAGGGGCCCTACTATATTCATCGAACGAACGAACGAACGAACGAATGAAGGACCCTACTATATTCAACGAAACGAAGTTCGAAACTTCGGATGATCAAAGTTTATATACGATACGAATGTACCTACATAAACCTTATGGTCGTTATTGATTTATGGTCGTAACCATAGACTTATAGTTACGGTGTACGTTATATATATACATTCGTATCGTATAAAAAACTTCGTTTGTCCGAAGTTTCGAACTTCGTTCGTTCGTTCGTTCGTTCGTTCGTTCGGATGAATATAGTAGGGCCCCTGGCTTATGCAAAAACACGTATCGTGTTAAGAGCGTTTATACCTTCCGCGCGCTTTTTGGCTTAAAAACAGGACTTTTCAAACGAGTTAATAGCCACTAATAAACAATTTAAAGGAAAAATAATTAGTACTTATTTTAGAAAAGGTTGTCGTCTAGGGATTTTGGTGGAAAACATTATAGATTGATGGATAATTTGTGAGTACTAAAAGGATTACTGAACACAGGTTTCGTTATTTAGGCTTTAAATGGCAATTTAGAAGCTTAAGATATCCGAAATCACTAAATACAAGATGAAAATAAAAATATTATCAGACTAATAAGACCCTTATGGAGGGATTTTGCTGAGAAAAATAATCTTTTTGTGTTTAGTTCCTGAAAAATAAAAATTTAAACAATGCGAAATTATTCAGAAACTCTCGTCAAGAACATTTTTTTTTTTTCACCAACTTATCGTACATAATTTTTTATAGCAATATCATATTATAATAGAAGAACATCTTATCAATAAATTACCATTTTTATATTTCAACAAAATTAATTTTCATGTTTTCTACAAATATTTTAAAAACCACTATAAAACACGCTGTCCGACCTGCATCAAATCAGACCGCCGCAAGGCCTTCTAGAGGGAGGACGTATAGTGTTGAGTAGGACATGACTTGAAAAAGAGTTTGTAAGAGTAGCCTCATTTTTGTACTGAGCCAGTACAATGTCCCACTTCAATTGAAGTGAGGCGTTTTGCCTCACGGCTCACGCCAATGAAATGACATTACAGACCAAGTAGTACACCAAATATGAAGTAGTACACATTAAAAAGTTGAGCCGCTCTTACATTTTGACGTCATGTACGGGACAAATGTACTGCCTCTTGTATGTCCTACTCAACACTAAGGACGTATCGCTCGTCGCTCCGGCCTGGCTGCAGTCGATTTTTGCCGTGCGTAGTAATAAAATAGCCACGCGCGGACTGCGATTGCCACATCTTAGTACTTTGGTAGTAATATATTGAATTTTTTTTATTACCTACAATGATTTTGTAGTGAGTATAAATTATGTTTCAGATAATATAATGGGACGTAATTCCGAGGCTAAATTATGTTATGTATTGTAATATAAAATTAAATATATTTCGTAATTGTAAGGGGTTGTAAGGCCCTTAACTCTATTCATGTGTTCGAACATGTAGTGTCTACTGATTGAACACTGATTTAAATGCAACTTAACAATGTAATAAGAATGAAAATATGATCAGTATCTAAATTTGTATTGTTCATTGCTTGCACAGTAATATTTGTCTACTTATAATGCAAATAAAATATTTTTATGATATTACATTACCAATATATAAATCATAAGTTACATTTCAATTGAATATTAGAATTATTTTGAAGCGCACGGATCAAAGTTGGTTGTGCTCACACAGCTTTGGTCGCTTATGTGTGCGTGAAATTAACGAAGAAATACCTATAGTTGACTTTGCGCGCAAGGTGTAAACGCTCTTAATAGCACTCGTATCGTTTGATTGAATTTTTAAAACTAGTGGTCGCCTAGTGGTCGAAATTCGACCAAATCAAGAAGAGAAAAAGTTTTTACCTGTATGATGATGTTGTTATTCTGATAATTCGTGCACATTTAAATGTCCGTATCTCTCAAAATCGCTTATTTCCCTTGAAGTATATGCAATTACTAAAATCGTAAACTACAATAATTGCTTTGAACCAGCAATAGTAAATTATATTTTTTTTTGTACCTGAATGTTGTTATTGCAGATTGCTGCTACAGAACTTTCTTTATGCATACAATGAATGATAACGCTCAGTATTTCACGTAGTATTCGTCAAATAAATCTTTTCTGTTTGATATTCAACAAAACCACAGTAATTTTTTTTTTTTTGTTCTTTTCGTTCCGTAAGGAACCGGCTAAGCAAAACCACAGTAAACAATTTTTTCTTTCAACTACATAATATGTCTATAATAAAGCAAAGAAACAATTTGACCAAAGAGTATGTATACGTGTACAAATACTTGTGTATGCGTGTGTCAAATGCATGCTGGTTTATTTATTGATTTAATGTACTTTTTATGCATTATTATTAAATTCTTGTTTTATATTACATTTAATATTAGGCTTAATATTAATATTATTACCTCATTAGGCAAATAAAACCTTTTTTTTGATATGTCTATGTCAGAAGAACAAAATGAAAAAGAAAAGAAACAATTTGACACCAGAGTATGTATACTTGTGTATGGATGTGTGTGTGAAATGCATGGCAGTGTGTGTAATGTTTTATTTTTTTATTTAATGTACTTTATAAGCATTATTATTGAAAAATATTAGCATTCTCCACTTCTCCTACACATAAACTATAAGTGTGCCAAATTTTATGCTCCTGCGTCCGCGTAATTTTCGTAAAAAGGGATCCAAAGTTTTTGCATCACGTATTAATATATAGATAAAATATATAAAACACAATAATACAATATATCAATTTTAATTTTATGTATGACCTCGCTGAGAATGTGTATGTCATTATTCTAAGTTTTTTTTATTGTTTTTGTATAATATATGTTTTTTTTAAATGAAATTTATATTCAATTATTATAATCTGGTGTTTTATATACAAGTGTAATAACTTTTATTCATTTGCTCCATCTTTGCACAAAACATTCACTATTTGCGTGCCCGAAGCGGGTTACACTCGCGCGCGCAGTGGTCTCGACTGGTTTGAAAATTGAAATATCGTGTCGGTGAACGCTGTTAATGTTTGCGTTGATTTAGCGCTCTTTGTATGGAGCTTGACTTCTGTAAGTTTAGTATTCTGTGGTGTATTGTTCTTCTTTATAATCTTTCACGGCTGTTCCACAACATGGTGGTTAATGGTATTGTACAATTGTAGTATAACTAGTATTATTGACGAAATTTAGTAAAGTATTTTTATAGTAAGATAAGGAGACATGTTATATTAAGAATATATCAATGTTTTGTTGATTGCAGTTTATAATACGCTATATAAAATATCGCAAAGAGCTCGATAACGAATCACGAGTTAGTTGGGAGTACATTTTGCAAAGTCACGGACGGTTAATGTCCTTATTACTTTAGACAGTTTTTTGATATTAAATTGACCTTATCTACAGAAATTTATTCGTTGGAAACGAACGCTTTAAAAATATATTTTTATAGTTTATGACTTTAGGCAAAATGATTTAAAGTATTTTAAAATATACCGTATATTTGTAGATCACGTTTGTTGTTTCCGTTTTCGAGAGTTTCATGTACTTGTATACGTCAAATAATCATGATTGAGGCATCAGTCAGATACGGGTCTGAGTCTTTAACACAAAATATTGATGTTCACTCAGTGATTAGCTGGGAAATGTTTGATTTTTTATCAAAACAACATTACGGAGTTTTCACTATCATGGATGACGCGCTGGTGCAGTTGTTTACGTCAGCAGCATATCAGCAATTGTGTAAAATAAGATAAAGAATAAACAAAACACCAATTTCAAAGCGAATATTTTTTCCTTGTGACTTGTTGCTTCAAACTATTTATGCTGTTTTACGGTAGATAAAGCGTTATAAAGGTATTTGTTCCCTTTTTCACCTAGGCAGAGTAAAACCCTGTAATAATTTATAAGAAAATAGTAACGAGTATGTTCATTCAACTTACATTCATAGGTCCAGCGGTGGATGTTGATAGGCGATAATATTATGTTCATTCATTATTGGGACTCTATGGTTTATGCTGCCATAAAAGTACACCTTTAAAGGCAACATTATTAGCAATTGTATTCTTATTGTGATATTATTGTAATTTGTAGTTATAATGCGACCGGTCGACACTGTCAATTCTAGTATACGACATGCAATAATGTTATGGTACCCTGTTTTTGATGAACTTTTTTTTCTGCTTAATCTTCAAACCTATATCTTACAAATGGTTGAACAGGTATATTATTTCGACAAAGGCTAGTTTTAATCTAACAATTTAATAAGAAACATTTAAAATACTATTGACATACAGGTTTATTTTTCAAAGTCTGCATAAGTTATTTTATTGAGCTCAAGAGGATAACATTGATTAACATATGGTGAATAATATTAGAAGTTACACGTAATAAGTAATTTATCTCCATTTCATAATATCCTATCATTGCATTGTTTAAATTATTCTCTACATCTGCTACAGGCACCGTGCTTGTGTGCCGGTCATTTTTAAACCCAAATTCGCGCGCATTTTATTTTACTAATGGACTTTCCCGCCCTCACACCCGCCACTGCAACTCCTGTTTACTAATGGACTATATTCATGATTCTGAACCTTCTGTTGTAATTTATGCAATTCAAATTCAAATAACTCTGTATTCAAACATGAATTATGCTGGCTGGCGAAGCCATAGCTCGATGGTCCAAACCATCTCAGCACGAACCAAAAGGTTCGCAAATTCTTTTATTTGCCGCACCGGCAAGCTGTGGAATTGTTTGCCGTCATGCGTTTTCCCTCCTTCCTATGATCCCGGGTCTTTCCGCCGTAGTTTGATGAGGCATTTTTGCAGGCCTGCATAATTGTATCGAAAAGCTTGGAACTGCCATCAGATGACATTTGATACTCTGCCTGGACGGTATTTGCGCTTACCATCAGGCACAATGTTGTCATTATACCGGGCCAGTGTAAAAAAATAATTAAATATGAACAATATTGATATGGAATATATTTTTCGACATAATTTCTCGGGATTCCCAAAAGTCAAAATCCTTGACTTGCTGATACAGATAATAACTATAGTATCAATCTAGTGGACAATAAATCGTAATTTATATTTATAATCTAGATTGCGGTAATAAGTCCATAATGCTTCAATTAAATGTTTGGCCATTTTATTAATGGTTAGTGTTTTATTAAAAATAAAATGTATAGAGCAAAATATCGCCAAGATGGTGCTCTTCAACTTTACTCTAGTTATCTTAATTAATTATCAATGTAATTCCTATTTTAAAGTTTGATTTTTTGTGGGATATTTGTTGTCGTATGTCTGATGCATAAATATACTAATAAAACAGCATTCGTTTTAGACTTTAATAGGAAAACAATGCCTAATAAGTACCTAATTGTCCGCCACACCGGACCGCGCCGAAAGTGTACTACTCGTAATTCACGCGATATTTTACTTGTCCGTGGCAGCGGACTTTGCCAATAAATGCACTAAATATTTATTTATTTTCCATAGCACAGTAAACTGTTCATTTGTTATAATAATAAAGCCTTTTGCATATATAGCATAAATAGCATGATTAATAAGTATGAACGGCACCTTCGCTTGCTTTCTCTTTAGAGATCATGAATCTATACACAGTTCCTCAGAAAACCTACCTGACAATTGACATGATGAAAAAGGTGAAGCCCTGATTTATCCTCCCATTATTCTAACCCATATTATACGAACAATTAAAAATTACCTTTTATATCGCATTAACAATGAATACCCCATCACTTATAACTAGAAAACGAAGAAAAACGGCTGTTTATGTAGTTGGAAAGAAAACGAGGAAATTCCAAAGACTATCACTCAATTTCAAATTAAAAAAGATACGTTTTTACATTGAATTAAAGATGCCCCCGATGTTTCTTTACCTTTAAAATGTTTCTTTTTACTTTTCTCGGATGTCTGTCTATGAAACTTCGTATGAAAATACCTATTCTGTCGAAGAAACTGGCTGATCTAAATTGGTAAAAATTATGTCCAGGTGGGTACATCACGTTGTTATGGCCTACAATTTCATTCATATTGTATAGTAGTGAAAATACCTCAAGGTATCACAAATTACGCGAAACGCACAGATAACGCTAAAAATCCTTGTGTATTAGGACTCTAGATGTAATTTTCTTTTGTAGCAGCATAAAAACCAGCCTGCAACGATACACATATGTATTTCGATAATTTCCCCATTTCTCGTGGAAAAGCGCCACTTGCAACAGTTTTTAAAACCTTCATGTAAAAGGTTAGTTACAAAACTTAAGATACACTCATAGTTTCTTCTTTACCTTAATTTGGTAAAGTCTGCCAGGGCTGACAACTTACTCCCTCTATGTCTTCGACGGAGTCCGTTGTGGCGGACAATGCCGATTTTCTCGAACATGAGAAGTGCTATATTTTTTAAATCATTTTTTTGTGGGTAGTATGCTAAAAAAACACAGATTTTCAAATGTATTTGTAAAATTGTAAGATTGAGAATTTCGTCAAAATAAGGGCTAATAAAGTGAAGTAACTAGCGAAGGGTCGTTATCTCCTATCGGTTATTATATTGAGCAGGCCGATAAAATACGTACATATATCCGCCTGCTGTACGTATTTTATCGCATGCCATTCGCCTGATGGAAAGCGATACGACTGCTCATCAACAATAGCAAAACCAAACAGCACCTTGAATTACAAAGCAATGCATGGCATTCCACTGCGCTCGCCATCCTGAGACATAAGATGATAAGTATCAATGTGTCCAGTAGTCACTCTAGCTACAATATCCTTCAAACCGAAAAACAACAGTGCATTTACACTGCTGTTTGACGGGAGAAATAGACATTGCGGTGGTACCTACCTCGGCGGCCTCACAAATATGTAAGACCTACCACCAGGAGTCCACCAATATTTATAGAAAAACCATATAGATAATAATATATGTAGAGAAGTACTTAAAGTCAATTAGGCTGATAGTGGTAGTTTAACAATGTATATTAATTTACTGGTGGTAGGTTTCTCATAGGCGGCGACAGGTGAGATGCCGCCTGGGTAGTTAACATCGCAATGTTTATTTCTCCAGCCAACATCAGTGTAAACGTACTGTTGTGTTACGATTTAATACACATTGTAACTACTGGACAATATTGAGACTTAAGATCTTATGTCCCAGGATGGCGAGCGCAATCGAATGTCAAACATTGCTACTGTCCATGAGCGGTTGTATCGCTTACCATCACGCGAATGGCATGCTCGTCTCGCCATTAAGAGCAATAAAACTAGACTTTTTTTGCTAATGTGCAAATGAAATTGGCAAAAGAAAAATTAGCTTTATAGATTTATCTGGGTAGATTCTATAGCCATCATCATATCTAAGGGAGTAATAAAACACAACTCGTCGTAACTATCACGCTGTGATAATGAAATCAATGACGCTCTATCACTGTAACGTACACATACATGGACTCGATGATAACATACCACAAGTTTCAACATACAGCGGTTTAAGGAAAATTAGCGAAAAAATACAGCCTATCATCTATAGATAAACTTTTGATAAAATGTGACGTCATACAAATTATTAGCTTTGTAATTCATAATTAATAAAAGGAATTTCTAATGACTAATAATTATTTATCTATCACAAGACTTAATTGATCTTAATGTGGGATAAGAGCTAATATGTATGTATGTGACTGTTAGGTGTATTTATTTACCTATTATTATTATCTTTGCATAATCTGTGTGAAATAACGATTTGATTGTAAGGTGCATTGACGTGAATAACATAAACTTGAAGTAAAAAGTAATGTCGTTTTGGGTTGGTCGTTTGAATGTCGCGCTAAGTTCGCGGACACCAAGATTAAATATTTGCTAAGTCACGGTGACTCTGTATTCTACACGGTAATAACACGACAGATTTATTATTCTTAATTAATTATATACATTATATATATAACATTTACGGCATACAATATGTTTGTAATGTGTGTAGCATGTATGCGATTGTGGTAAGGTGCACAATGAGCACATCTGTAGAGACACTAAGTTCGAAGCCCTTTTCAAGCCTTTTCTTTAGACTTGCATATCACATTCTTTGACCACTGAACATTTTTGGCAGCGTCTGGTCCGTTACCAAAAGGCCACCACGCACATATAAAATAAAATATACAGATTAGATAATTTACAAATACCTAATGCTATATCATTTTATTGTACAATACAAATCACCGCGTAGATCTTATTATTTAGCATTTTCTATGTATTAGCTTCATAAAGGGAAAAACTATATTTTTAATTATCATTACATAATAAATTATTGTATTTCCTGTCCATTATATTATTTTCTTCGTGCTAATAAACCCACCTCGGAGATATGTCCATACTTCTGAAATCACAATTATTTTATCCTAATCCTGGTTATTGTAATATCAGTAAAATTGGTCGACAAGTAAGAAAAAAATGCGGATTTCCCAATCTTATAAACGCGATTGGAACTCGTGACTTTACGTTTCTTGGCCAACATTTACAATATGTGTATGTTTATCCGATAAAATGATCATAGTGGGTCCTACAATACTAGAATATAGTATCTACAGTAGATTAAATATACCTTTGTTAGGCCCAGACCTATAGTCACTTGTCCTCAAGTATCTACCTTGTTCCATAATCTACCTCGTTAAGCCAAATGCTGATAGACAGATAGGCTAATAGCCTATCACGTGTTTATATATTATCCGTCGGAGATCTATTATTATTACAAGAAATTATGAACATAATTGTAAAAAGAGAGAGTAGTCTCCGCAGAGAGATTAGTCCGCAGCAGAGTTCATTCCCACCACCTGGAAGCGTACCGCTCCCGAACGGTACGTTTCCAGCGTTCTTTTCTACCACGCACGTGCAAGCTCTGGAATGAACTCCCTGCATCGGTGTTTCCTCAGCGCTAAGACCTGTCCTTCTTCAAACGAGGTTTAAGATAACGAGGAATGAGAGTACTCTCCTTAAGATAGGCAGCGACTTTGTTGTACTGGTACTGTGTAAGTCCATGAGCAGCGGTAGCCGAGTTCTTGATTTGCAATCACATTAATGACTCATTATCATAGAACATTCAAATAAGTGGGAAAAGTATGAAAGTTTAATTTATGATAAAACGTTTATAAACATACCTACATATCGACCAAATAAATTTCAGATAAATTACTTAGCATCAGCAACTTCTGTGTTTCCTCGCATTTTGTTTTGTGCACGTGTTCTTTAGATTGTCCATATCAGGACTTATTTAATAAAATTCAATGTGCAATGATCAATCGGCTGTGAATCAAATCACAATAAAATTGCTTGTCAGTAGATGGAACAACTTGCATTCCTCGAGTTTGAATAAAACGCATTGATTGGTTTTATCGTCACTCAACCAGACTGCAGTGTTATTTTCTTCTCTTTTTATAATCTTTTTATATAAATGTATTATTTTTGCTACATTATCTCCGACTATTAGGTGTAGACCAACTTCACTTGCTATCTAAAAGCAAACACAGAATTTATAATAATTATGTAGAATAATGCTTGAATGAGACCCAACGTTCGTGTCCAATGTGGTGGATCGAATGATTTGCGGATGACAACTGTAACGTAAGCCTTATCATGCTCTCTGATGCAAGAGTCAAATTAAGATTACGGATGAACCCTGCACCACAGTTTATTAAAAATATCGTCAATCCAGTGCAAACTGCGAGTACCACTATTAAAATAATATAATATGTTTATGTACTCTTTTTATTGTCTCCTGACAATTCGCTTCATAAAAAGGTACTACAAGCCGTGCAGTTGGTTTAATGCAAAGTTTATGCAGACAATACGTTGTTGTGCCGAGGACAATGCGCTGTTACTGCCTGTTGTTTGGATGTCGTTTCTATTGACTCGTCAAGTCCCACGAGATATTCAATGGCGTCATAAGGCTTAGCTATCGGTAATGTGTCTAATTTAAGAGTCGTTATCTTGTGAACTATAAGCGGCCCATGGTAACTCATAAGCTCTATTATTATAAACGTTTTGCATAATGATCATAGTTTATACGAAACAGATTTTGTACCTTAGCGTTATTAAGTAATTAACTTATATTGAACTGATATGAAGAATGCCAGTTATTATAATTCACTAAACTACATTGTTTAAAGCGATAGAATTGTAGTTTGACTGAAGGACATATACATCCAAGTGCAGGGCACGGGACTCCCCCATAATCGCGAGTACCTATCTAAGTGTTTAGGCAATATAGTCCACCACGCTGGCCTAGTGCGGGAGGACGGACCATAGAAATTCTTACACAATCGCTATGGTATGCAGGTTTCCTCAAGATGCTTTCCTTCACCGCGTGTCATAATGCGTGGTGATTGACTATAAACACACTCATGATTCCGAAAAGTGAGAGCTGTGTGCAATCCGCGATTACTGTGAGCACTTTGACAACCGCGTCTGATACGTTTACCATCAGGCCATCACGTACTTTAAAAAATTAATAGATTATCGAATGGTTTTGAAAGTTTTAAAATGCTCAATACATCCATAGTTGTAAACTTGTAGCTCAGTTACTGCTACATTAGTAACGCGCGCTCACCGAGATATGTTTACACTACATGTTATGAAATAATTCTGTTTTTTCCCATACCATACATTTACACTAGTTGATCACGAATAGTAAGAAAGTTGATGAGCGAACTGGTTTATGTCATTGTGTACTATTACATACAACTTTGTCCTGTAAAAATCGTCACTCATACGGGAGAAAGAAAGCAAATATTATGAACAGAATATAATTGCCTCATTCTTCGATCAAATATAATTTGATCGAAGGCCTCATTATATTCCACAATTATTGATTATTTCTAGAGGATAGTCAACTGAAATCAATCAATCAATTTTATAAATCAATAAGTGACAATAAATTATAAGTTGTGAATTTGTTAATCGATACAATTTCAATAATTTTGTTAATTAAACATAACTACTCTTCCAAACTTCCGCATAAAATAGATTTGCTGATTAATAAAAGAGGTAAAATAGGTCGCGATGGCTAATATTAAATTTACTATAAGTTGAAAATTCCTTATAAATTGAACTAAATGTATCTTATTAAGTTGGCATAGAAACATAATTATGAAGTAAACATATTTCTAACTAAGAACATAACTCGCAGCAACAATCACGGTTCGACCAAAAATATTAAATCAAGCACACTATAAAATGCCTGCGGTTTTTATCTGGCATAAGGATAACGACCTTTAAGATATACATATACATGTTTTGTTGATCGACATATATGCACCAATTACTGATTAATTGGAATTTATTCTGTCACATTACTTATTGCCATTAAGCAGGTATCTATTATTATCTCCGCCAGTGTACGTGTCTCTAATTGCTTCGTGGCTACGCAAATCATTAAAGAAATGTAATGTAGGGCATAAACAAAGTATTTTTTCATGTTACATTGTCACGTATAAATGAAACATTTCCTGTTATTTTTTCTATATTTATACACGTCAGAGTAATGACTAATGACCTTGTTCATAGACATTTATAAAGCCTGTTTTAGCTATCGAATGTTTTATCTTCTTCGGTCAAACTGAATTCAAAAGTTGTTCGAATGGGACCCAAATATTCGAAATTCTAACTAAAATAAGTTTTAAAACTGTCTATGAATGTGTATACAGTAAAACCGAACAAATACGATTTCGTTATTAATAGTTTTTGCAAATATTATAATAGAAACAGTTACATCTTGTATTAAAATAAACTCATTTGCAAAAAAAACGGGCACCTAAGCAATGAACCATTTCAAATGTTACTATTGGTTTGTTTGATAATTATAGGTACTTTGACTTTCACAATTTTGTAAATTAATAAGCA
This sequence comes from Hyles euphorbiae, assembly GCA_023078785.2. Classification (NCBI taxonomy): domain Eukaryota; kingdom Metazoa; phylum Arthropoda; class Insecta; order Lepidoptera; family Sphingidae; genus Hyles; species Hyles euphorbiae. The sequence continues at coordinate 12,813,125 of CM041050.1, forward strand.
AATAATCGTTTTCGTCAGTATTATCATGAAATTTTGATAAAATTTATGGGTTTTAATGCTAAAGTTCACTAGTAGTGTATGCTCGCTAGTAGTGCATATGCTCGTGAAGTAAAAGTTAACAAAGATTTTTGTTTGTTTTTTCTTTAATAAAGTAAAAGCAGATAAATGTTTAGTATCGAGTGTGACCTCCTCTAGCTGAAATCACAGCTTGAATTCGTCTGGGTATGCTAGCGAGGATATCCCGGATACTTGCTTGCGGAATACGTTCCCACTCCGCGGTAATCACATTTTTCAGCTCTCTGATGGTCTGCGGAGCTGGTTGTACTGATCTCACGCGTCGTTTTAGAACGTCCCAGACATGCTCTATAGGATTGAGGTCGGGACTTCGAGCTGGCCAATCCAAACGACGAATGCCGACCTCTTGCACATACGCTTCCACATCGCCAGACCGGTGGGCGCGAGCGTTGTCGTCCATAAAAATTGAGTCTTCGCCTAAAGCGGCCAATGCGGGTTGTGCATGAGGAATTAGAACTTCCGTTATGTATCGATGTCCAGTCAGTGAGCCGTTTTCAATGAAGACTAACTCTGTACGATCCATTGAATTTATTCCTGCCCAAAACATAACAAAGCTCCCACCATGAGGTGTGATTTCTTCAAAACAAGCCTCTGCAAAGCGTTCTCCTCGTCTTCGTAGCACTCGCCGACGTCGATCTTCACCGAACAGAGATATCCTGGCTTCATCGGAGAACAATACCCTATTCCAGTCTTCTTGAGTCCATGACTCACAATTTCGAGCAAACCTAAGCCTGGCAACTCTGTGCTCACGGAGTAACTTAGGGCCGCGGGCCGGACGATGACTGCGTATATTGGCCGCGAGAAGCCTCCTCCTGACCGTCCATAGACTAATATGCACATTTCTTACTTCTTCGAGGTTGTTCTTAAGGTCCACATACGACGACTTGCGATTTCTCAATGCGCGACTCACAAGAAAACGATCATCCCGTGGTTGGATACATGGTTTTCTTCCAGAACCAGGCCTTCTCTCGACGGAACCGGTGTCTTGATACCGCTGCCAGGTCCTTTGAACCGTCGAGCGACTCACACTTAGCCTCTGAGCCACGAAGCATTGGCTGCAACCCTCTTCGAGCAGCGTAATAATTTTGGTAGCTTTTACCACTTTCTCTAACATTATTGAGACAGCTAAACAGCAATAAATGAAGCTTTGACAATTAAGAATATGAAATAAATTCATGAAAATTGACTAAAAGTTATGAAAACCTATATTATCTTTTGGAACTTCGCACCAAAAATGTAGGATAAAAAGTGGTTTTCTGTAAAAACGAGCATCAAACGAAAATTTGAATTTAGAACGTACTGTTTTAAACACCACGGCATTTTTAAAACCAGCCAGTAACATGTACAAATGATTGAAATCATTTTGGTACCATATTTTTTTAAAGAATTAAAATCAAAACCGCCCGTTTTTTTTTTGCAAATGAGTGTATGTTTTTATCGTACACTGAACAAACCACGCAATACGCATGCTAGTCCAGCCAAATAACCTAAATTAACCAAATTTTTTTTTGATACACTTGAATATTTCACAAATATGAATGTTTTTTTAATTCCTTATTTAATATAAGGTCTTTGAGTCGCTCAGCGACTATGCAAGACCTATTGTACGTATAATTATTGAGACTAGCTACATTATTATATCCAAGAAAATATGAATGTTAAAATATTAAACATACGTCACTTGCAAAATATATTTTATTTTCCTGAAAGTGTTGAAATGCTGTTACAAAACTGTTTTCATTTTCCTGGTCTGTTACATGTTTTTTAAACAGTATCTACTATCGTAAGACTTAGATACGTAAGACTCTACATATCTATAGAAGCTAATACAGAATTAAACCACATCAATCAAAAGGTTACGTAATACGGAATTTTACAACAAAATACGAAAAATAAAAATGTATATTGTGATTTATTCGTAGGAGAGAATTTTATTGGAACTTTAACGGTACGTAAGCACACGATGAGCTTTCAGAAAGCGGGACTTTTCCGACTTCTTATAATTTTGTCCAACTTATTCATAACATTAATATACACAGTCAGGTCATAAGTATTGTCACACAGTAAAAACTTTTCTTTTAGAATGCTCAAAATCACGGAGGTCATTTTGAATAAACTTTAGTGTCATAAGAATCTATGTTTTGTTAAGTTCATTTTGGTATATAAATGGTTACATAATGAATAAACTTGTTTCAATTATTTTATATTAAACATGTGACAGAATTTATGACCTGACTAGGTATAATATCAGTAACAGATCGTTTTGAGGTACCTGTGATGTGGATGATATATTCTTTTTTATCATAATCGATAAATGAAAAAGCCGATACAATACCAACGTAATAAAATTATTCAAGATTATGAAATAGTTATATGATGTACTTGCAACCTTGTTTAAAATTTTTGCTCGGAAGGATGATTGAACACGTTTAATTTTCTCAAATAAATGTCTCTTGTCATGATTACGGTTATGAAATTGTTTCTATGGAGCCCTCTGAAGTAGTATTATTTTACGAAAAAAAAACCGACTTCATAAGGTTGATTGTTTTTGCTTTTGTTAATGGCTGCGCGAAGCGGCTGCACTGCACTTGATGATAAGATGACTCCTGCCATTGGATACAAATTTGGACGCCTTCTGGCAGCAATTGGAAGCATAAAGAAGCAGACCGGGCTCTGTGGCGTACCTTAGGAGGGCCTTATTTCCAGCAGCAGACTGCTATGATTGTGATTGTGATTTGATAGAACGATGTCGGCCTACATCACTGCTTCTTCATACTAGGACACAAAGAAACAAGATTATAAGAAGGAAGGAATATGCAGGGCGGCAAACTATAATTACTTATCTTAGCGGTAAAAAAAAACCCTAGATCAATTGTTGGAATTATTCAAATATCTGTATCAACCCATACACGTCTCACGGCACGGCAAGGGCTTCTTTAACAATTGAGAGTAAGATTGAGAGGAGTAGGGCCATATAGTCAACCACGCTGGCCTAGTGCGAGTTACCATATAATTTCTTACATAATAGCACAATACAATTTGCATTTCTATGCAGGCTTCCTCACGATGTTTTCCTTCACCGTTTTAGTGCGTGGTGATTGCCTATCAATACACACTGTGAACACACACAGTGATGCGATATGGTGTGCCCTCGGATTTGAAACGATAACCACCGTGAATACGTTGGCAGACGCGTCTACTCCATTACCAACAGGCTACTACTCACCTACAGCCGTTCTCTATAATCTATCTATCTTTAACAAGAGATTTCCTTAGATATTTCGATGCAATTTATTTTTAGTTAACAAAGATAGAGAGGTATAAATATGGTGTATGTATTTATAGATAGCTAAATTAGATAAATGTATATACACACGAGAGCAAAAAAATCGACTCAGAGCGCATCTTTGCACTAAAATGTCTGTAAGACGAAAACTTTAAGATAAAAAAAATATTCGCGTTCAACACCTTAAAGTTCTGAGTCTTACCTATAAGGTCATACCAAAATTTTGCAGTCTCACCTTTTCTGCTACTCAATAGGCCGCTGTGAATTGTGATAGGTCAAGAGAAGATATTACACTCGTCAGCCCTGTATTCATTGTGAGTTTATGAGTCCCATAAAAGCCCATCTGTTAGCCTAATCCCTATCAGGTGCCCTTTAAACGTCACCCGGTACACATCTGCTTAATTACGAGTAAACAATATTACCTGGAAATGAACACATCAAGTGAAATTGTGGCCCAAGTGGTTGCATTATTGGAAGAAGCAAAGACACAATGCGAAGTTGCTCGAGTGCTGCACGTAAGTCAGTTTGCCGTTTCAAGAGTATACAGAAGATACCAGGACACCGGAAGCTTTAGTAGGAGAAGAGGTTCTGGCAGACAGCGGTCCACATCAGAGAGAGATGACCAATTCATTGTCAGTACTTCACTGAGAAATCGGGCTCTATCAGGCGTCCAAGTTCAACAACAACTCAGAGAAACGCGGGGTTTATCTGTCAGTAGGTGGACAGTAAGAAGACGACTCAAGGCAGCCAACTTTACCCCAAAACGACCAGTGAGAAGCCCCAAACTAACCACAGCCCACCGTGCAGCTCGTCTTCGTTTCGCTAGAGAACACGTTGATTGGACATACGATCAATGGCGCACCGTATTATTCTCTGATGAGAGCAGAGTCTGTCTGCATGGCAGCGATAGAAGAGGACGAGTGTATAGAAGGCCAGGAGAGAGATTTGCACAATGCTGCATAGCTAAAAATGTTGCTTTTGGGGGAGGGTCTTGTATGGTGTGGAGTGGCATTTCAATCGAAGGGAAAACCGAGTTGGTTTTTGTAGAAAGTGGGGGATGGCAAAGAGGTCTGACTGCAGAACGATATATTGAAGAAATTTTGGGATAACATGTTATTCCTTACGCAGGATTTATAGGCGAAAACTTTATTCTAATGCACGACAATGCCCGTCCTCACACAGCAACCTGTGTACGACAATAATACAAAAAGTGCAAATTAAAATTATGGACTGGTCAGCGCGTAGCCCGGACTTAAATCCTATTGAACATTTGTGGGATCAACTCAAAAGGAAAGTTCGAGCTAGAAATCCTATCCCAGCAACCAAAGACGAGCTTAAAGCTGCACTTTCGGAGGACTGGAAAGCTATACCGCAGAATAACATTGTCAAGCTAATTAAAACAATGAAAAGCCGATTGCAAGCTGTAATTAGGGCAAGGAGGGTAATACTAAATATTGATGATATTTCGTTTGTAATTAATTAAATAAAACTGACATCAACTTTTTTTTTATTTTTCGCTTGTCATTTTAGTATTTTTCCGCTACTTAAAACTAAAGCTGATGCTTAGTAGTGAACCAAACCATTAATTTGATTAAACCTAGGCTTATTTAAAAGTTAAGACCTAGAATTTAATGAATTTAGGATAAACAATGGTATTTAGGTTTTATTTTTTTTGTCAAAGACGTTACAACGACAGTTTAAAGTTTGAGTCGATTTTTTTGCTCCCGTATGTAGGGGAGAAGTGGCATGAAGGAGCCAGGTTTTGAAAGAGCCACTTCTATTATTTCTGTAGTTTAGGAACCGATTTGGTTGGGGATTTTATTTTTAAGTGGTAAAACTGATTTCTCGTCACCCACAAACATTTGACAGTTCGCCGACATCAACGGACGTTGGTGTATTGAGTTAAAGTTTTTGGCACTAAAAAGTAAATATTTTACTTCATTTAAGTTGTTTTTTTGGAATTTTACTGTAAACAAATATAGATACATGAATGACTGAGTTTGTGCATATGTTTGGCTTTGCAGCTGCATAAAAACTGAGCCCCAAAAGATTCAATATTGTTGTTATTTTTAAGGTTATATATTTTTTTAAGAATTAGTTTTGAAAGAGCCGGGTGAATGGGCCATAAAAGAGCTGGCTCTTTCATAACCGGCTCGTTCATAAACCCTGCATTTGAATTTTGTAAATAAAATATACTAATAATAAATATGCATTTTTTTCATATACCATTAAATTATTTGCTACAGATATTGTATTATGGAGAAGCCTGGTCTAAAAAAACGAATAAGACCCGAAAAATAAATTAATAATAATAAAATAACACCCAACAGTCACATACACAGTCCTGACCCCACACTAAGATCGAGTCTTGTGTCGTGGGTATCAGAAACTACGAGAGACTTTTCGGTCTCACTAACATCTAGACCCGAAAGAAATATTCGTGGGCCACACAAACATTTCTCTCGGTGCGGGGGTTCAACCCGCGGCCTCTCGTTTCACAGGCAGCGTCTAACCAACTGCGCCACGGAGGCTGTCATCGAAATCGGTAATTGAAGAAGCAGTCAATGAATTTTTGGAGAAAGGTCAAACTCCAAAACAAAGCAAAATAGTGATGATTGCGTAGTTTGCAACAAAACATATGAAGACAGTGATCCAGATTGGTTTAAGTGCAAAATTTGTTCTGGTTGGGCTCATGAATCCTGTGGCATTAAGGAGAAATTTAATTTCTTTTGCAAGATATGTTTCTAATTTCAAGAAAATAACATTATATTCTAAAGTTCCTAAAAAATCTGAATCTTAAGTGACCAACATATTTTTTTTAATTTCTTAAAGATTTGACGTAGTTGTTTTTGATAGAAGATTGATTATTGTTAATTTTTGAGATTGTAATTAATAAAAATAATCCTTCTCTAATATATTAAGATTATATATACGAGTATTATAATAGGTTTGACTGACTAATATGTTAAGATTAAAGTGTTTGTTAAAATGACTTAACATGACTGATAGAATTAAATATTTGTTAAAAAAGTCATTAGTTTATAAAAAGGATTTGGTAGAATTGTCTTTTTGTTTTTTATAGGGCAATAATTATTATTTTACATAATTTTCACAGACTGGCTCATTCATAACTTTTGGTGGCTCTTTCAATACCGAAAAGTTATGAAACAGCCAAAAGACACATTTTTTAGAAATGAATATTTCACTATTTTCTGTAATGTGTTTAAGGTTTTTTCGTATGAAATAACCTAGTTTAATAAATAAATAAGAGTTTGACAAAAAAAATTATCATTTCTTTCATTAAAAGTATATTTTTTTGCTCCGTTTAGTAAACTGACTCTATCATACCACTTCTCCCCTATATATTTTCTGTTTAATGAAGCGTATAATTATACCGATATAGTCATGGTAGCTATTTAACCCTTTGTTAAAGATAGATAGTATATGTATATGTATAATGCAAATGCTGTTATTTAAGTCCACCATTAACAATGATTTAACAGTGTAACAGTTACCTATATCAACAAACACAATAAGCGAAAGTGTTCAAATAGTATTTTAAGCGTGTGTTTTCATTTACCAAAAAAGAATAATTTAATGTTAGAAAAAAATTCAGTAATTACCCAATTTAACCTAATTTCCTTACATTATTTAGATAGAGTCGTTCACCCTTCACTCTTTTATTCGTATCGTGGCATGTACGTATGTAAATGAGTTCAATTTAATATTTATAGTCACAAGGACGTACTATTTGGAAGCATTTGTATTTATATCTTGCTTACAAAAATATACTACGTCGTTCTTTATGCAATTAAAATATGAGTTTGTTAAAAGGAAATTCAGTTTACGTGTAAGTTGCCTACGGTTGCCTGCATACTAAAACCAGTATTTACATGACTGAATCCGAGTACCTTGGATTGATGAATATAACATTTAAATTATTTCACTGCACTGTTTAGACCTTATAGTTATAAAATGTTTTCTGTTTAATTATTCGTTTATAGTAAACCAACTAATTAACTCTTGTTTTTTATTTTTCTGTATTTATTTTGCTCGGTTCTCATTTAAATGTATTTGCAGTTACCACAGATAATACGAACTACTATGGATTTGTGTATATGAACTATACTGATATAGATTAGTATTGATATCTAACCTTTAGTTATTCATGGGAGTTCGGTTTAATGACCGGTTCGATTGCGTATCGCGTCGGTTGAATGAGCTGGCCGACACACGCGGGATATTTTTGCCACACTCAAACTAGTATTCCACTAGTATTGGAAGCGTTTTTAAGAAGGAAATTCCAGCCTCTATTTTTCTCATAAACCATCGCCCACGCCTCGAATGTATGTTGTTACGTCGAGAAGTAAAAACATTGCATCTACATATAAATTAGTACTAGTAGAAAATCGTAATATTGGGATGAAAATAAATCTGTGTTACATATTATGTACATGAATCACAAATTTAGTTTGTGTATTTCAAAATTCAAAACACCTAAATTATGGAGCTAATCTACATGTTTACCTGTCAAAGGTTAAGATATACATAAACAACGCAATATTCATACAGGGTATATCAAGACTGCTACCGACGACCGACCTACAACGAAGCCGGGTGATAGTTTAAGCGACTTCAGACACAATGCAACAGAAAAAGTTGCAAAAAAAAGCGACAATTTTTTTTTGTTATTTTTTTCCTATGACCATATTTGGGTGGTATATGCATTTTTTTCCTAAAATAATAGTGTATACCCTTTTATTTACAAAAAATCTAAGGTATAAAAAAGTTTAAATTATTATTTTAGCAAAAACTATGGATTTACCACCCAAAAATGACAATATTTAAAAAATCATAAAAAATAATTGTCGCGTTTCTTTGCGAAATTTTTAGTTGCATTGTGTTTGTAGTCACTAAAACTACCACCCGGCTTCGTTTTCGGTAGCAGTCTTGAGATACCCAGTATATTGCATGAATAATCAATTACAGTAGTTACTTTAATTATAAAATATATAATCAAAGTAGTGTTAGAAAGCGCAAACCAGTTAAGTGCATGTAATGTATTAAATCTTGATACAATTTATTCAATTACTTACCTTAACTTTGCTATTTTATTCCACTAATGAATTTCGAAAAACAATTCTATGACGTACCTATTATGATAAATAAATGGTTGCTTGTGTATCGTACTTCAAGTTTAATATTATGCAAATATTTGTCGTGGATCGTTTATTATAATCACACCCTTGCGTTTTTGTTATCAATAACATTTATATTATTATTATTTTTTTAATGCGATGAATGTTGAGACGAGCAAGCCGTTCGCCTGATGGTAAGCGATACGACCACTAATAAACAGTAGCAACATTCCACTGCGCTCGCCATCCTGAGACATAAGATGCTAAGTCTCAATATGTCCAGTAGTTACTCTGGCTACAATGTCCTTCAATCCGAAACACAACAGTGCAATATATTTTGATTTAAGAAAGTGATTATTATATTTCATACTCAATAATACCTAGATGTATGAAATTTAATCGTTGCTTATTTAAGTGAATTATCAATAAATGTAGGTTGTAATATTTTGTTGTTTGCTTCCACAGATGATGTTCACGATGCGATCACACCACATGTTGACTGACGTAGTATTAGAAGTTGGAAACGAGCTGTTCCATGTACATAAAGTTGTATTGGCTGCTGGCAGCCCCTATTTTAAGGTAAGACCCACATTATTATGAGATGGTTTGTGAGACCGAAAAGTCTCTCGTAGTTTCTGACACCCATGACACAAGACTCGATCTTAGTGTGGGGTCAGAACTATGTATGTGACTGTTGGATGTATTTATTATTATTATAGTTCATGATATAAAATTAAATCGTGTTATAATTTAGATCTTAAAACATAAACTGCCTTATAATATATATAGATAAGTAAAATAGGTTTTAAAACTGTCTATGAATAAGGCCGAAGATCTGAAGCCGCAATACCAGATGATACGGGTTTTTAAAATTCATTCTTAGAAACATTATTTATTCAGTCATATCGTATAAGAATTGATAATACAATGTGAAACCTGTATCAATATTTGCAATCATTGTATCACCGATGCCTTAAAGTAAATATAATGTTTGAATATGTAAAGCTTTGTCATATTCATACTATTTTAATATTTTTAGTAAGGAATACATTTTAAAATTTAGAAATGTGTGTTAAAACATTTGAATACGTATAAAAGCTTGATGTACAAAAACAAATGTGTGCATATTAAAATGATTATTAGATATGAATTGTTCATATAATGAAGTTTATTGATTTGTACATTGTTATCAAGGATTCGGCGTACGTATATTGTTTCTATGTTTGTTAAGCATCGATCTGATTAAATATTTTCGTTAAAGATGATATTTTTTCCTACAAAAATACTCTAGTTAAGATTCATTTGTTGAAATATAGAAACGCGATAATATATTTACTAGCCAAAAATGCGTATAAAATTGAACATATTTATTACTAACGTCGGGAAGTTTAAAAATGAAAAAAGAAAAACCAAATACGCTATAAAATCCGTATGTAATAGTTTAATTCACTGATTTAAAACTAAGGATAGGCCGGGAAAATTTCGCTAAAGCAAATGTTAAATTAACTTAATTTGATAGATTTCGTCTAAACGGCGATGAGAATTGTGGTTTTTATTTTTATTAATCTTTTTGCAATAATATTTTTATAAAATTGCGAGCGAAGACGCTAATTCAGTAACACTCCACTACATGTAGATGTATTGGAGCGCGTGAATCACTTACGTCGGAACATTACGCACTTTCCACCTTGTCCATATATTTATATCAATGGTTTATTTCAATATTTATTATTGTTTGTAAAACGTATATGAAGTTTAAACTCATAAAGAGTATACAGTATACACAGTGACGAGATACTTAAATAAAGACGTCACACCACGTCACTTGCTGATAAATTATAATCAACAGAGGCATCCGTATGTATACCTATGCCTTACGTAGCGGATTTTACACGAAATGATATTCAAGTGGGAAAATTACGATCCAAGATTATATGTGGAGAAATATTTACAAAAATGTATCACAAATATTCATGTTACTCTTGTTAATAAAAAATAGTTCAAGTTTTAAATTATACGGAGAGTCGTTGTTACATTTATACTGGAACCAGAACGAATCAAATTTTTGTAGTATCTGAGTGAAATATTTCCTAGTTCAAAAGGAGTTTTTTAATCTCTATACAACCTCTTGGTTTAAGGCTCCAGGATTTTATTAGCTCATTGTTATTGCACTGCGTCTGTTACAATCGGTAAAACCATGCCGAGTGGTGTTATAAGTCAAAATAAATTATTTATTTTCAAAAAAAAAAGAGTTATGTGAATGGAAGAGTCATCAACCTGAAATTTGGAAAAAAATACATGTTTGTTAATTAAATACTTATTACGCAATTTTATAAACTAGTGGTCGCCTAGTGGTCGAAATTCTACCAAATCAAGAAGAGAAAAAGTTTTTACCTGTATGATGATGTTGTTATTCTGATAATTCGTGCACATTTAAATGTACGTATCTCTCAAAATTACTTATTTATCCTGAAGTATATGTTATTACTAAAATCGTAAACTACAATAATTGCTTTGAACCAGCAATAGCAAATTATATATTTTTTTTGTACCTGAATGTTGTTATTGCAGATTGCTGCTACAGAACTTTCTTTATGCATATAATAATAGTCCGTGTAAATTTAAATGTATCTTACTACTACACAATTTGTATAAGCGCTCAGTATTTCACGTAGTATTCGTTAAATAAATCTTTTCTGTTTGACATTCAACAAAACCACAGTAAACATTTTTTTCTGATTGACATTCAACGATGTCTATAATAAACCAAAGAAACAATTTGACCAAAGAGTATTTATACTTGTATAAATACTTGTGTATGCGTGTGTCAAATGCATGCTGGTTTATTTATTGATTTAATGTACTTTTTATGCATTTTTTTTATATTACTTTTAATATTAGGCCTAATATTAATATTATTGCCTCATTTAAAATTAATATTCTCTTTTAATAATAATATTATTACCTCATTAGGCAAATAAAACCTTTTTTTTTATATGTCTATGTCAGAAGAACAAAAGGAAAAAGAAAAGAAACAATTTGACACCAGAGTATGCAGGCGTGTACAAATACTTGTGTATGTATGTGTGTGTGAAATGCATGATAGTGTGTGTAATGTTTTATTTTTTGATTTAATGTACTTTATAAGCATTATTATCGAAAAATATTAGCATTCTGCACTTCTCCTACACATAAACTATAAGTGTGCCAAATTTTATGCTCCTGCGTCCTCGCAATTTTCGTAAAAAGGGGTCCAAAGTTTTTGCATCACGTATTAATATATAGATATGACTTTGTTAATTGTAATTTCAACCCTTTTCAACCTGTCATGTTAATTAATTTATGAAATAATTAAAATTATGGCAAGTTTAAACTGCTCCAAGTTACGAAACGCGTTGCCAATTTAAAACAGCTTTTTAAAAACGACTTTTTAAATGTTTAAACTCTGTCATATTATGGTATAAGTTACAAAAATGCAAAAATACGCAGAGGCGGCACTCAGTCGGTTCGTGCCCAATCGCAGAGGTTCTTTCAAGGTTATGTAAATTAGACGTACGTGTTCCATCGCTATGAATGAGTTACGCTTCATTACTCACTGATTACTACTATTACTCATTCACTTACTAAATCGATACTATGTTTAGCCAAACAATCTAATTTTTGGCTTAATTAGTACAGCTCATGTTTCGTCTTTTGTACCTCACTTAAAATTGACAAATTAACAAGTAAAGTTCCCACCTGCTCTCAAAATGATAACGGTAAGAACATTCAACATGCATCATGCAACATGGGCTCTAATTATAGGTCTCATGAGGTACATCGTCACTTACTGAGCTATGGAAATGGATATGTTCGGTTTGTCTCTACAGAATTAGGTCAGACATTAATAGTCCCGTAGGAGAACCAAACGTAAAAAAAATGTGATCGGGCAGACAGCGCACGGGACTAAAAAGTTCTTGTGTGAGGTCGTTAATCGGCTAGCGATGCTCGGATGCCATCCATAGGGTGGGTGGATGACCTAACAAAATTTGCATGGACGAATGGGTGCACATTACTTCCTCTGTGAATATTCTTGGTTGAGTGTTGAGACCTATGCAGAGCATTTTCTGTGTTAACCTTTATGATAATGGTAACGGATATATGTATTTGTAATATTTTAATTCTTTTGTAATTCGCTTACTTATATGTATATCCAATAAATTTATAAACCAATTAAACCGACTATGTTTATGTTTTTTTTACACGCTTTATATTAGCTTCACTTGTATGTTTGTTTGTAACCGACTTCTTAAGACGCGATTTTGACCCACTTTAAACGGACAGATTTCATTCAAATTTTGCACACCTGTCAAAGACCGATGACAATACAATAATTCGATTAAAATATATAATTATCCTGATTAGATTCGCCAGGATTAATTATTCTTATAATTGATGACCATTGCTACTGACCACTAGGTGGCGTATAGATGAACATAATTTGCTACTGACTAATAGATGGCGTGATCACGTCAATAATGCATGTTTGCACTATTCATCGCTAGATGGCGTTAACATTGTATTCTTCAAGTGTCAAATGTTACTACTGCCCAACAGATGGCGTTATTGATTGGAAAAACAGCCGTAGATGGATGTTTTTAGTCAAAACAATTAAATAATAGTTAAAAAAAACTAAAGTACACGCTTTAATAAGATACACAACTAAAAAAGTAAAAATAATTGATACTGAATTTAAGATAAGAAAATGGACTAAAATACATATATTTTATTGTTACAAAGCGTGGGGTGCAGGAGGATAAGTAATTGTTGTAAACACCCCACGCTTTGTAACAATAAAATATATGTATTTTACTCCATTTTCTTATCTTAAATTCAGTATCAATTATTTTTACTTTTTTAGTTGTGTATCTTATTAAAGCGTGTATTTTAGTTTTTTTTTTTTATCGCGACATGCCAATCTAAAAACATAGCCTTGTTAGCCTTGATAGAGTGGGTACATGATGTAGTAATATTCGAAATCAACATGGAATACACATCTCTTCTAACTCATTTTTTTTTCTCCCTGATATGTCATGCATATCGTGGGACGAAAAATGCAAGGCATTATGTGGGTGGGAAAAACTTTATGCATGTATGTATGTACTAACTCATTATCATTAAATGTTATATTTGCTCATTGTTTATTTTGCTAATTGCTATTGTCTTTCCGTTAAGTGAAATTGAATGCAGATGGAGACTTCACATAGTACGATGTTCTTAATTCTTAGAATAATCGAAGTAATAGTCTACATGCATACGAAATATTGATGTTCGATATCGCTTCTTTTATTGGTATTTATTATGACTCGGCATTACTAACAACGTCATTATTGTTTATAACGCTATTAATGTCAATATTAATAAACTATAATATCGGTAACTTAAATCACGAGGGACTGAATCTTAGTTTTTTATATGTTTCTTAAACCGGTATTATAAATTAACGCCCATAAAATAAAATATTTCAGCGATGTTTTTTACTCCAATATTTTTTTTTCCTCATAAATATAAAAACATGGATAGGTGTAGCAAATGTTTTAAATTGTTCGAGAAGTAGCGATTTGATCATTTCGTTTGTTACTACGGAAACTGCTGTAGTATAAAAACGCAAGTCACTCAACAAATTGCCACTAAACAAACAGGATAAAGTACATGAAATTCAAATAATGCCTGAATTTTCCGTCGTTATAATATTATTTGTAGTAGGTAGCTGTTGCGTTATTAAAATGGTGAAGTAATGTGACAAAGAGTAGCTATACTAAAAAGGAAAATTATTTAGAGATGGTTCTCTTTTCGTGTTAGTTATTTGATCAGACGAAAGTGTTACATCCTGATATGGGAGATACAGAACCTATGTAAGCGAAATGTCGGACGCCCTCCCACAAGGTGGACGCACGACCTGGTTAAGGTCGCAGGAAGTCGCTCAATGCAGGACGCTTCCATCAGGTCTATGTGACGATACTTGGGGAAAGCCTGTGTTAGCACTGGATTTCCTGTGATTGAAAAAACAGACAGTACGTATTTAAAACTCTCTCCTTTGGTTCTTTTATCTAAGCAATTTGCATCCAACTGATCTACGGGATTTTACTTGTGTCATCGTTAATATACAAAAATGCATTATTTCAGTGCGCAGACGCTATGTCAGCATTTATCAAGCTTTACGACGACATCACAAGATTATGTCACGTTTACGAATAACGTTAGTTATACCTATTTATTCTTAATATCTAAAACTTGGTATACTTTTTGTTTTTGAAGACATATATACTGACAAAACGGTAGAGCACATCCTTCTCTATAAACTAACAGGATCATATTATGTATAAAATATAAATTGAAACAAAGATCGACAAAACGATTGCTTTATCCTTGAATTCCTATCCAGAACGATCCTAGAACATTACTTTCTACGATCTTTGACAGCCTCTGCAATACGCGAAAGCCAGATATGAAATAAGTAACCAAGCCTTACATGCCGGCACTGAGACAAATGTTTGTTGCGGAACTAAACATGAGTCTGTAAAGTTCTACGCATGGGCGTAGCCACGGTGGGGCAGAGTGGGGCGCTTGCCCCACCCTGGATTTGATCTGTAAGGTACTTAACCAACTCTAAAAAAATAAATGATCTAGGTAAAGTGCTAGGCAGGTGAGCAATAAGAAAGTATTTAGGATAATTCCAATTATAAACACAGATACAGAGTGTAATAAAAGAATACCGTGGGTACAGTTTGCTAATTACATATGATTTAAGACTTCTGCCCCACCCTGATCCCACGGCTGGCTACGATCATGGTTCTACGTAGGCTTTATCTACCCGTGGCACGTACCTAAGTGAAAGGTCAGAACTCTGACCATTCGGTGTATTTATTTACCTACTAAATTCCTACTTACACACAATGAGACGGCAGTTTTAGAGAATAATGACATTTACTTCGCACTATTCACTTTTCTACAGAAAACGCCAATTTTGTATGCATGTAAATATCCTTTGAAATTTCTGCAACTATTCCAAATTTCATTCTGCATAAGTGTAATCAAAAGAACTTGGCAAAACGCGAATATATCTAGTTTTTAATCCCGTCCGTATACGTCTCAATTTCCACCACAGCACTATCCAATCTTGATTTTGAGTGAAGATAGGATAGCAATATGCTCCCTTACAGCCGTTCTCTATAATCTATCTTTTTTTTAAAAGAGATTTCATTAGATATTTCTATGCAATTTATGTTTCAGTTTACAAATTTAGAGAGGTATAGATATGGTGCATATATTTATAGATAACTAGATTAGATAAATATCCAGGTTTTTTTTTATTTAATGAAACGTAGAATTGTACCGTCATAGTGATGGTAGCTATTTAAGATAGATAGGATATAGAGAACGGCAGTTAACGTGTAACAATATGTTTACCCCCAGGCGATGTTCACGAGTGGTCTGAAAGAGTGCGAGATGTCGCGCGTGCGGCTGCAGGGCGTGTGTCCGTCGGCGATGGCGTGGCTCGTGTACTTCATGTACACCGGCAAGATCCGCATCACCGAGGTCACCGTCTGCCAGCTGCTGCCCGCAGCCACCATGTTCCAGGTTGGTAGCATTGGTATGAACTACTTTGTTATTTATTCTTATACATTGTTTTCGTTGATTCAGAACGACACATTCCATATTTGCAAACTTATAAAATATTGTCAATGGCTTAAATGATGTACATATACTGTTATTTAAGCTTTTAATGCAATTACAGCGGGTGTTGCCTCGATGATGTCCCGCCAAATTTAATCATTTGTCAAATATATCCGTATAAATTGGTGCTACCACAAGCAATATAAATAGAATGTACGAAAAAGTTATTTACGCACGTGACAAATCAAACTGCGCCAATTATTTGAACATATTTTTATGTCGATACGGCTTGTAGTCTCGCAACTAGCTATAAGTATTAAATAAGACATTTATTGCTATTGCTTATGTAAAGTTTAATATTTTTGCTAAATGTAATCCCTGCCCCGAACGACGGCCATTTTGAGCAATTCAATGCAATTTTTGATCAATATTATACAATTAATCTATACGGTCCGACACTTATTTTGATGAAAGGTATAACTACATTTATCTACCCCTTACAAAAAAATAAAGTTTTTTACATTTATTTGCAACATCGATTGGCGACATCGATAGCAGTCTAAACGAAGTCGTCAAACACAGAAAAAAGTAAAACGTTTAAAATAAAATAGAGTTTAGCTCGAATATCAGCGATCTTATCCATATCCTCCGTTGCGCAGTTGGTTAGACGCCGGTTGTGAAACGTGACGCCGCGGGTTCGATCCCCGTACTGATACAAATATTTATGTGACTGTTGGGTCTATTTTTTATTTGAACATTTGTATGTCGTTCACTTAGAAACTTACTTACTTAGAAAACTTACTTAGAAACTTACTTAGAAACTCGTTTTTCAGAAATGTATGCTACTGATGATCCTGATACGGCTTATAATGCATTTCTAGATACTTTTACTCTATTTTACAAATTATGCTTCCCAGAAAAAGTAATAATTATAAATGTTATAAAAAAACCTAAATGGGTTTCTCGTGGCATTAAGATATGTAGCAAGAGAAAACGTCAATTATTATGGCAATTTCGACATAAACCAAATCAATCTAACAAAACTAATTTCATGGACTACTCCAAACGCCTTAAAAAAATCATTAAACTCACACAGAAAGCACAAAATAACTATGCCATAAAAACCGCTACAAGCAAAGCTAAGACAACATGGAAAATAATAAATAACACAAAAACGAATACGCCAAAACATGTCATTACAAGAATTAAAGTTGATGATAAAATTATTGCGAGGCCAACAGAAATTGCAAATGCCTTTAATACATACTTTATTGATAAAATTACACCAATAAAAAATTCTGGTAAAAATGTAACATCTCTCATAGACAACAATTTAAACTCTTTTTTTCTAGCTCCGTGTTTACCAATAGAAATACATAAAATAATAACTGCTCTAAAAAATAGCAATAGTGTAGGTTATGACGGGATAAAAACAAAGGTAGTCAAATCAGTTGCTGAAGAAATTTCTTCTCATTTAAGTTATAGCATCAATCTTTGCATCGATAAAGGAATTTTTCCTGAAGCGCTTAAGTTATCAATAGTAAAACCATTATTCAAAAAAGAAAATAGGGAATTTATGCAAAATTATAGACCAATTTCACTCTTAAGCATTTTTTCAAAAATATTCGAAAAGTATATATATAAACAATTATACGCCTATCTCGAAAAGAACAATATACTGACGGAGGAACAAAAGGGATTTCGCAGTAAAAAAACAATTAGCATGGCGGTCTTCGACTTCATGTATAAAGTCATTTGCAACGTCGACAGAAATAATCCTATTAGCACTATATTTTGTGACATGACACAGGCGTTTGACTATGTAAATCATGACATTTTAATGAAAAAATTAGAAGCTTATGGTTTTCGCGGAAATGTATGGAGGTTATTAAAATCCTACTTGAGTGATAGAAAACAGTACACAGAAATAACTTCAATTGACACTGACACAAAACATGAAACTACATACAAATCTATGGTACGTTTAATTAAATATGGAGTGCCACAGGGTAGTGTCTTGGGCCCTCTATTATTTCTTATTTATATTAATGACTTACCGAAAGGTGTAAAACAGCACATAACATTATTTGCAGATGATAGTACCATAACGATACCATGTATGAATAAAGAAAATTACAACTATGATATTAATAACGCTCTAAACTCAGTAATAAAATGGCTGGAGAACAATAATTTAAAGATCAATCTTGATAAAACCAATATAATGCATTTTACACAAAGAGGATCTACCATGTCTAATTTAAATACACATTATAACAATAAAAAGATCAATGAGGTAGACCATGCAAAATTTTTGGGTTTAACAATAGATAAAAAACTTAATTGGAAAGCACATACAGAAGCATTAATTAAAAAAATCAGCAATTCATCATACGCAATTCACAAACTGGTTCCCACTCTTAACGTTGATGCTCTTATAACAGCATACCATGGACTAGTCTCTTCTAATTTAAGATATGGGATAATATTTTGGGGCAATTCAGCAAATAAAGAATTAATTTTCAAAGGGCAAAAAAGGTGTGTAAGGGCTATGTTTGGTTTAAAACCCACTGACAGTTGTAAATCGCATTTTATAAAAAATAAAATTTTAACGGTCCCCTCTATTTATATTCTAGAAGGTGCAATGTTTGTGAAGACTAACCCTCACCAATTTCTACGAATGGCTGATATAGTTAACCGCAATAGACGCGACAATAGTAGACTTTGTTTACATAAATCCAAAACCACCTTAATGAACAATAGTATTTTTTGCTTGGCACCAAAAATATTCAATAAACTTCCTGTATCATGGAAAGAACAAAGTACTACAAGATTTAAAAATACTCTAAAACAATTTCTAATAAACAAAGCATACTATAATATTAATGAGTTCTTTAGTGATAAAATTGAAAGCTGATATATTATATATTTCATAGATATTATATTATTTGTTTTTGTTGATTTCGTTTGATTGTTTTATATGGTACCATAAAGTTAATTTAATAAATATTTTTAAGAAAGTTTTAATTAGATAAGTAAGTGAAGAATTTATTGTTAATGTTTGTATAGATTTAATTGTTACCCATTATTTTATATTTGTACGCCTCTGTGGCTAAACATGACTGAATCTATGTTTTGTTATGTAACACCTTGCACGCTTATGTGTGTATACTCATGTTCATACAAATAAAGCATCTTTATCTTTATCTTTAGGTATAAAACGAACGATAAATAATTCATTTAAAATACACATGTAGCTGTAGGGTTATATGTTTTCGACGATCAGAATCACCCATTGGGTGCAGTAACTAGATATATGCAATAACTACATTATCGCTTACTTCAAGCGAAATTATATAATCAAAAATATCACATGGATACAATCAATAATCCACGTAGTGGTTTTGTGTTCCTATTATTGACTTTTTATTTTGACATAATCATTGTGACTGGGGCTTTTTTAGCGACTTCGCGACGTGACGACATTACAACGTTATATAATGATAACATTATTGGAAATTACTGAACTCAATTCACTCGTGGCTTGTGAAACCCACTGGTAAATGCATACAAAGTCAATAAAGGTTGCAGCGAAATAAATTTACAAAAAGGTATTTTTGTACAGTGCCTATATGGTATTTCCTAACTATATTATAACACGAAAATGATTAATTTCCAAAAAAAAACATATCCTGAGGCAAGTTTTAATAATCCGTCCCAAATAAGATATCAAGAAACTCAAACACAATTTTTGTTTTTATTGTTTTTTATTTATTTATCGAGCGCAATGACAAACTATAGGTATATTTTACCTTGAAAAAAGCCACAAACATCCAAACCCAAAATAAATACTTGGGGATAACACAAACATTTTTGGTGCGGAGACCGAAACCGCGGCCTCGTTATTCCCAACTAACCTAGGTCTAACCACCTATGCAACGGAAGCTGGGATAGATACCTTTCAATGTATTATACAATTTCTAACTCAATTAAATAAGTCTCTAATCATTAATGAAAAAGTTGCATTGATATCAGTCCATCCGTTTGGGAGCCACTATGCCAAACGCGCAGAAAGACCGCCAAAGTTATCGACGCATAACCATCAACACAATATGACCATTTAAAAAAGATATGATTATTATAATTATCTCAAATATGGAGATTGTATAGAAAACTATAACACGTGGAATTAATGCGTTGTTATTTAATTAGGTTAGGTAATCAGCAAACACTATAAACGACGATAAAACGAATCAGATTGCCGTGCAAAGTCTAAATTCTTGCTGCGGTTTATTATTATATTGACACAAAAATTACAATAATATAGCCAGTTAATACTGACTTCATTGCAAATTTTTCGAGATGACGAACGCAGTGAAATGCCAAGCAGTGTAATTATTCGATCTAGTTGGTAACACTTGTATTTATGAGCAGACGCTTAAGATTATTATGCATTTGAGCAGTTCTGCGCGATGAAATACAGTATTTTATTTTATTTTTCATTCATTTATATCCTTTATTGTGCACTAAATAAACTTAACAATAAAACATTATATTACATAGCAGTAGTATCTACTAATTTGACTATCTTGAGATAGACAGTCAATATTGTACCAGTATTAGATAAAGCTTGACTGAAGAAAATAAAGAGAAAAAAATAATAGTAAGTGTATAACTTTATGAGGCGATATTGCAGTGCCGCTCAAATGCATTTCAAGTTTCCATCTGGCAAACGATCAGCTGGTTTTTGCCACGCAGAACTACAAAATGAAATTCATTTTCAAATCGGAATGTTGGGCTTTTGTGCAAATTACACTGATTTTAGTATCCCCGGTAGATATCGAACGTGATCGACGCGTGCTGCGCCTTCCTGGAGCGGCAGTTGGACCCCTCCAATGCCATCGGCATCGCCAACTTCGCCGAGCAACACGGCTGCGTCGAGCTCAAGAAGAAAGCCAACCAGTTCATCGAGAGGCACTTTACACAGGTACTACCTACAGGGAATTACATACGTACTTCATAGATTCCGTGTTGTTACATTTTCGATGAATAAAAGTTTTTTAATGCCGATCCTTGAAACACTGGTGCTGTTGGTAAAAGCAGATAGTTCTCTCATATTCAAATATCTTCAAAATCCTTGCAGAATTGCACTTGTATTTTACAAAAGTTGTGAGAGTGAGAATCTATTATTCTTACGGATTTCGATATAAATGATTGGCATTCGCTTTAGAAATTTCATTTCAATGAGATGCATATTTTAAATACGATTATGTCTTTAGAATTACAGCCTTATTCATTAACAGTTTTAAAACCTGCTTATTTATTAAGCTTTGATTTATCAAATTTTGTGTCCCTTTCGAACGATTTCTGAATAAAAATTGAGCGAGGTAAACAAAACATTCGATAGCAAAAATCGGTTTTTAAACTGTCTATTAATAAGACATTCAATATATTATATACCTACCCCAAAAGTAAGTCGAAATCTGATTGCACCTATTGCAGGTTTGTCAAGAAGAGGAGTTTCTGCAGTTGACAAAACAAGAGTTAATTTGCTTGATACGAAAAGACGAACTCAACGTGAGGGAAGAAAGAGAAGTCTATAATGCCGTTTTAAATTGGGTAAGTTGCAAACAATATTATTTTCCAAATGAAGGTAATACATGTCATCATATTCGTCTTCTGCCACGAGAAATACAGGTCTGTAACAAGCTTCCTGCAGGCCAGAACTACATACTTTCCAACTGTAAAATATTTTTCCAAGAAACTTCCATCTAAATTGATCAACAATATTATTCGTGTATTTGGCATTAAAATTTTAAGTTTTAGGTAAACTCTCCGTATAAATAATAAAGTAATAGCACATACGTGTACATAATGCCTTATAAGTAGACTTTCAATTGACAGGCAAAGACATCGGAATTACAAATCAGGACAACGTTTATAAAATTGCATTGAGTCATTCTTACCGATAGTAGGAAAGTCCTCGTGATAACCGTAGGTAGGCGGCTACGTGGTCAATGTCAAGCAAATTGATGCAACGTGATGAATGATTCGGCAAACCGAAAACCGGATTGAATGAGTATTTATTTTACTGAAGCGAAAGATAATGAACTCAGCATATTTTTTTTAAATGGCGAAAGATAACTAGTTACGCCTGGGTGTAACTTCCATCACGTGTTTGAAATTAGGATCAATTAGGTCTTGTGTCGTGGGTATCAGAAACTATGAAGACTTTTCGGTCTCACAAACACCTAGACTCGAGCCAAATACCACAAAGGCCTCACAAACATTTGTCTCGGTGCGGTGATCGATTTTTATTCAGAGCCATCTGACCTCTGGACTAGGTGCTTCTAATATGGTTTTGCGCATAAGTCCTTTCAAATATCACAATTCAATAACTATTTTCCCTTTGTACTTTCCGAGTAGAAGTTTGTAATGGCTTATAAAATAGGCCTTGGAATATGTCGTTTAACTTCCGTTTACAGCCGACAGATACGACGATAGACTGGCAAGCTTATCTGCAACAAACACGTTTCGCAAACTCATCCTCAAATAATAACGCTGGTTCACATTATTTGAAGTGTTATTGATAATATTACGCCAAAAATGGCTGGGTAGACAATTTTCAATAAAAGCAACTAAGTATTTCTACCTTAATTTCAACTTGAACCTTTACGTATACGTAAAAAAATATGAAGGCCTAGTTCGATAGTGGACCTCGTATGGTTAAAGATGAGAATTGAATTAATGTTAAAAATGTATTATTGGTTTTGATTTTCATTGTACGCGCAATACTGAATTAACCATGGAAGTCCACCCCCAGATTGTTTATCGGAAATTTTAATGATATTAACGTGGTTTTATCTTATCTGGTAGCGTTGAACTCTTGTGTGTAAGCGTTACTGAGCCTAATGTCATGACTGGCGGTTATCGCTATTTTGTTTTTTAATTAAACATCCATCATCGATTTGACACCGCGCGGTTGGACATAATATACGTTTATCGCAGTCCTAACCTATGATTGTTGTGCTAAAATAAAGATGAGTACTTAAAATAGCTTTGAAATGCATACAAATAGCATAAACAAATAAGACATGACAAAAAATAGAAAGCCGCTAACAATTACAAAAAGACGATGTATCGTATAGACGAGTGTATATATAAAAAACTAGTTATAAAATAACCTTTAAATCTGTCTATAAAAAGTTCTAAAAGGCCTTAGTGTAAGAAGTGTTGAAATAAATTTCATAAGTTATATAAATAAGCTAACTTTGCGATTGTGATTCCCAAAGCTGAACCGCTTACATTTTATACGATGTTGTGTAATCTATGAAGGTGTGGGTTTTTTTTACGAATACATTTAAAGAAGAAACCGAACAGTCAATATTCTATAATTTTAGATGTGATATATGGTTATAATATATCATCAGTTTTTTTGTTTACAAATTTTATTGTGGGCAATTGGCAATAGCTGAAACATAGAGCATGCTAAGCCTTAAAAAATAGCAAAGTTGTGATGTTAATTTGAAATAGCAATAATTGCCATTCCTAATAAAGGCGTTTAATAGGATGGTTTTTTTTTTTTTTTTCTCTTTATTTAGGTAAACAAACAATGACACAATACAAGAGATACGAATAACAGTTATTTAAGTACTTACATATGCTAATCATGCCATCAACACCGTTTACCACACATTAAAAAATAAAATATACAAAATAGAGAGAAATAGGTAGATACTAAATTAAATTAAATTAACTAGATGATTAGAAAAAAAAAATCACATTAAACAGAAACTAAAACTAATACAGTCATTACAATTCATCTCAAATTCAATAAGTTGATGGTTGAAGCCACTAGTCTGTGTTGTTGAGGTTTTTAACATAACATTATACTCGTACGAGATACCAGTTTACAATATTTGGCAGCTGATAAGTATTACTATATATTATTAAAATAAAATTAAACAAAATTAATATACGTTTTTCTACGTTATTAACATAATGTATAATCATAGTCTACATTTGCTCATTAGTTACTTATTCATTTAGGTGTTAGACAATATTTTCAATAGTTTTCTTTTAAATGAATAAGCAGAAGTGGCCATTATATCTAATTCATTAAAATTAAGATTGTAAGAGTGTATTATTCTATAAATAGGAGAACGTTTGCCGGAGTTAGTACGACAACGAGTTAGAGCGAATAGTTGACAAGGGGTACGGCAGTGCGTTCTAGTAGGGACTTTATAACATATTTTATTAATTATTGATGTACAATCATACTTATAGTGGCACAGATCGTGGAGTAACATTGCTTCAAGTTGAGTGCGTCTATGTTTTAAGTTTAACAGGTTGTATTTTTGCAGCAGTTGCTCATAGCTTGCAAAAGGGCTGAAACATCTATAGTTCATACTCTTTAAGAATTTTTTTTGTACTAATTCAATAGCATCTATATATTTATTATAATATGGATTCCAAACAGGCACGGCATATTCAAGTTGAGAGCGGATCAGGGCTTTATATAAATAAAGATACGTAGATGGTTTTCTAAAGTTTGTGCTTGATCGCATAACAAAGCCATACATTTTAAATGCTTTATTTATTATGTTATCTATATGTATTGCCAATTGCAATTTACTATCTAAAGCAGTGATTCTCAACCACTGTGCCGCGGCACTTTTGTGTGCCGCCAAATTTCAAAAGTGTGCCGCCAAATTTTGCAAATATATAATAATGTTAATATTATTAAATTATATCATTTAAAAAGAAAAATATTTTTAACATGAATATATATTTAAATCCACATAAAAGTTAATTATTTTATTATTTGCTTTGCAACGCGTTTTTTCTTAGTGCCAAATTATGATGAAGCGGCGTGCATAGCAATAGGAATATGTCTCAAGGCAGCGCACACTTGCCACTTCTGCGTACAAAACGTGTTGTTATAGTGATAGTTGGGATTCACAAGGTGTTGCATAGTAGTTACTGCACCTTTTCTTTACGATATGAGAATAGCATTGTCATTTTTACGACCAAATATAAATCAAATTATCAAAAAAAAATCAAGCTCAAATTTCGCATTAAAAATATTTTTATTATTAGCTTGTAATTAATCCCTTAATAAACGTTTAGTTATTATTGTAGTATATATTAGTTTATTTCGTATATTTAAATATTTTGGCATAAACTATTTATGCAGTGTGTTGTAGTAAGTAAATAACTTTTATCTTTTTCTTTGTGTGCCGCCAAATTTTTAAATCGTTAAATGTGTGCCGCCAAATTTTGAAATCATTAAATATGTGCCGCAACAAAAAAAAGGTTGAGAATCACTGATCTAAAGTTACGCCTAAGTCTCTTATAAAGTTAACGGAATCCAAAGTCACCCCTCCTAGGTTGTAGGGGAATTTACTTATATTTTTCTTTTTGGTAAAACTGATTGTTTTGCATTTATTTAGACTAAGATCAAGCTTGTTTTCAACGCAGTAGGCATAAAAACGATTGAGATCTTGTTGGAAATGATTATGGTCATTTATATTGTCAATGATACGGTAAATTTTAAGATCATCTGCATATAATAGGATATGACAGTGTTTGAAACATGTATGGATGTCATTTATGAATAAAATGAATAAAAGAGGGCCCAATATTGACCCTTGTGGTACACCCGAAGTAATACCTACTAGTTCTGACTCATAACCATTGATAACTACTTTTTGTGTACGATTGGTAACATAAGACTTAAACCATCTCCATAAATTACCCCTTATCCCGTTAAAAGCTAGTTTTTCAAGCAGTATCTTGTGATCCACCCTGTCAAAGGCCTTTCGAAAGTCAGTATACACAGCGTCCGTTTGTTTGTTGTTGTCTAAACCTTCAAATAGATAGAATGTGTATATTAATAGGTTAGTAGTGGTTGAGCGATATTTAACAAAACCATGTTGTTGTTCTAATATAATTTTATGTAAGGAAGGGTATATATAATTATGAACTAATCTTTCAAATAGTTTCGACAAAGTAGGTAAAATTGATATTGGTCGATAATTTTCCACATTGGACCTGTCTCCTTCCTTGAAAATAGGAATGACGCGTGCTGTTTTCCAAATATTAGGAAACACACCCTCTTCTAGGCATAAATTAAAAATTTTATATATTGGAATATATATATTATGGGCAGTTGAACGAAGAAATATGGGCGGAATATTATCTACTCCTGGGCCTTTGGTCCAGTCCAGGCTGCAGAGTTCTTTAAGAACGGAGTCAGCATGAACTTGCAAGTTGCTCAGAACAAAATCGGATCGAGGGTTACTATCCAGTATGTGATTACTGTCAAATACGTCACTAACATTGGATTTCTCAAAAACTGATTGAAAAAAGGATGAAAATAAGTGAACAATATCCTCAGGACCGTTTGATACAGTATTTTTATAAAATACATGCTCTGGGATACTTGCATTGCTCTTATTATTATTAATATATTTCCAAAAATATTTAACATTATTGCATACGGCCTCCTCAACTGAATTTATATATTTTTTGTAGCATTTTTGAGATTCATTATGAAAACGTTTCCTAAGCACAGCAAAGGTTTCGTAATCTGATATATTTCGATATTTTTTCCATTTAATCCACGACTTATTTTTATTTTTGTAAATATGTTTCAAAGCAGGTGAGAACCATATTGGGAATATAGAGCTTTTTATAGTTTTTTGAGGAATATGTTTCCTTATAATTTTATAAATATTTTCATAAAATATTGAAACCGCACATTCTGCGTCATTATTTTGTAAGATTTGTTCCCAATTAATATTGGACAAGTCGTTATTTATTATAGAATAATCTGCTCTGTTAAAATTGAATAATGTTCGAGATTTTAGTGTCATGGGATGATAAAAATTGTTCATTGTTAGTAGTACAAGTAGAGGTGGATGATGATCATCAGGTTTTACCATTGCATAGGGCGGGATGAGTGTATTATTGCATTGTATATTTGTGATGAATAAATCTAGTATCCTATTGTTTATATTTGAGAATCTATTAATTTGATAGCATTTATGTGTATGTAGAAAGTTAAATACAGAAATGTGGGGTGGGTACTGGTTGACACCTATTATTGGTTCCATGTGTGTAGAAACATTACGCCAATTCAATGTAGGTAAGTTGTAATCACCTACAATAATAAAATCATCCACATGTTGTGAATATATTACTTCGGACAGAGTATTAAAATGTGTTGTATGTGTGTCAGATCCTAAGTTAGGCGGAATATACACCGCGCTAATAATGAGTTTATAGTTACGTGATCGAAGTTCGATAAGGACTTGGTCGACTAGTGGCAAACGTGGTTCGGGAATTGACAAAACATATGGTACAGCGTTCAGTGCGCGACTCACTGCAATAAGTACGCCACCACCGTCGCACCGCCCACTTCTAACCAAATCCCTATCACATCGGTACACATTATATCTATTATCTACAAACTCATTACTACTTATATCTCTGCGCAACCACGTTTCTGTTAGGATGATAATATCATAGTTATGCGACAATATATTCATATATATAGTATTTAGCTTTGTACGAAGCCCCCGACAGTTTTGATAAAATATGGATAGGATATTTTCAGCCATTATG
Organism: Hyles euphorbiae; assembly: GCA_023078785.2. Lineage (NCBI taxonomy): Eukaryota > Metazoa > Arthropoda > Insecta > Lepidoptera > Sphingidae > Hyles > Hyles euphorbiae. Next base: position 12,840,908 of record CM041050.1, read on the forward strand.
CCTTGGTTACTAAAAAACAAATAAGTATTCGTTTATAAAATATTTTCCCCAGGAAATGTATAAAATTGAATAAAAAATAAACAAAACATAATATTCCATGTTTACAAAGTTGATTGCTAAGTAATCTAAGTAATAGACTGTAATGTGATTATGTATTATATTCCTATTTGTTTTAAAAATAGTCGTGCACTGTTGGAAAATAAAATACAATAAGTGTATCATATATAAGGTGTATTGAAGAACCATAAAGTGATAACAAATGAAGTCAGTAGAAAGTTAACATTATACAAATTAATGACCGTGAAAAATGTCAAGAGTATGAAAAAAATATATGTAGGTATGTGAGCCCCTTCATTTTCTATTATTACATAAAATACAGCAACTGTAAACCACGATCGGAACCAAATATGAGCATTGAATACAAGTATAGTTAAGAGAAATAATAAAGAAAAATTATAAACAAGATGTATAAGGCAGGTGAAAAAATTGATATAAACGTGTAAAAGGTAAATGTCAGCTGGCTTACAGCTGTTGAAATCGTAAACATATATTGGCCAAGATTTCCTTATATGAGGACCTAATTTATCATTACTTAATCTTACTGATATCCTGGGATGAGCGTATGGCGAAGGCTGGGGAGGTGTCAGCTTTCCGAACGAGGATGACTCCATGCTTGATCCACACGTATTTGTATTCATATTTCTTGGCAGCATCCCTGGCATTACGAAACAAAATTTTATTATTAAGCGTTAAATGTTCGTTGACATAGATATTGGTCTGTTTCCCGCTTATGGAAAGCATTGTTGTATTTAGTCCTTTGATTCGACGGGCTGCAGTGATTACATTGTCACGTAATGTTCTCGTAACGAATTTGACGACGACATTTTTGGGCCGCTGATTTTTAGGGTCTGCATGTGGAACCCGATGAACCGCCACAATGTCACTCGGCCGTATTTCCTGCTTTACGGCCTTGCTCAGACACTCCAAGATGTTGAGAAGATTTTCATCACGCCTCTCTGGCAAGTTGAAAATTTCCATGTTACACTGCCTGGTATGTTGTTCCATCGACGCAATTTTGCTGTCCATCATTTGTAAATGATCCGCTAATTCAGGGTATTCCAACGTCTTACTTTCGATAGCTTTTAAGCGCTCATCAAAATTGTCTTGCCGTTCAGATAAAAATTGTAAGGATTTGTCAAATTCAGCCTGTTCATTCTTCAATTCTTTTAATGATTTGTTGATGTTAATTATATCACAGTTGATCTTTTCCATGTTGGTCTTGATTGTAGACAGTGTTAAAGAAATCTTCGACAGTTCATTGTTTAGTGCCAGATTAACAGCTGTTGTGACACTGTTTGTTATGTTCTCCAAAATTTTCGCATTCCAAGAGGTAAACTTGTTATTGATTTTTTCCTCGAAAGACAATAGAAACTGCATAGTGCTCTCATCGATGTCTGGTTGTTTACGCTTCCGAGTAACGGCACAGTGATAAGATTCAACAGATGCGGGTATGTCGGTATCTGATGAGAATTTACTTGGCGGTGTCCGTTGCAATGCCATTACAGTAGTCGTCACTTACGCTTATGGTTTGTGATCGGTTTGCAGGTGAAGTACGACGAGGACCGGCGGCACCCTCGCATGGAGCACATCCTGCAGGCGGTGCGCTGCCAGTACCTCACGCCGAGCTTCCTTAAGGAGCAGATGAGCACCTGCACCGTGCTCAAGAAGGTGCCCGCCTGCCGGGAGTACCTCGCCAAGATATTCAAGGTGTGTTCTAATATATCAACCCGCGTACGCCCAACGTTAAGCGAGTCTTCGTTTTCGGTAGCAGTCTGAATATACCTTGTATTTCATTTAAGGCAACTATGAAAAGAAAGGTGTTTGTTTCATTGATCACACATCGCTGATCAAAAACAATGACACGCTAAATTAAAGAGAAACGTAATCTTTATATAAAATAAGAAAATGACGAACAATTTCTCAATGTTTATCATTTATTTGTTCGGAAAATACGCTGCATCCTGTAAACATTCATAGAAATCATAATATTGTTCGTCATAATATGAGCAGTGATTAGAAAGTTGCGAAAAGATTTTCTGAGTACCTATCATTCTTAGGATATGAACTAATGGCGTTTTCAATATTTTTGAGTCCAATGTAAATTTTTTCAGACAGTTTTCAGCGTTTTATTGTTAACATGACCTGTCTGTCTAATCAACCTAAATCCACCCACTGAATATGCTAGGTGTATGTCTCCCTATGATCACACTACTCTTGCGGGTCTTGTCCAAGCCTCATTTATTTCTTACAATCACACCTCGCGATGTTTCGTTACCAAACATCATATTGATACACTTTTTCTGTTTGCGTTTACTTTTTATTTCATGAAATTAATAGTAAAGTAAAGTAAGTAAGCTTATTGACCTTTTAGTTTATATTACTTAAAGCTAAAGGCCAATAAAATTACTAACTTTAGTGTACTTTACTATTAATTTCAAGAAACAAAAATCAAACGCAAAGACAAAATTTGTATCAATATGATAGTAGTATATGATATGATCAGTATATGATAGTTTTAATAGTTTTACTTCTAATGCATGCATAAAACGCTATATACACCACATTGATTTAATTTGATATTTTGAATTAGTATATAAGTGGTAGTTTATTTGTCGCAGGATCTCACACTACACAAGAAGCCGGTGGTGAAGGAGCGGCGACCGAACACGCCGCGCATCATCTACGTGGCGGGCGGGTACTTCCGCCACTCCATCGACGTGTTCGAGGCCTTCAACCTGGACGACAACTGCTGGACCTCGCTGCCCCGGCTCACCGTGCCGCGCTCCGGACTGGGAGCGGCTTTCCTTAAGGTACCTTGCTTTATATACAGTAATACCCCGGACTCACGCGATAGGTACCAAGCGAAAGCGTTGTAAGTCGTATTCGCGTAACTCGGGGTTCAACTTTGTAACTCCGTAGAGTTCTTTATTGCTTTTTAGTTTCAAATGACTCCTTATTTGCTCTATTGGATGGCAAAATTAGATAGAAATCAACAATATGCACTGCGTACGTAAAAAAATCCACGCGGAATACATTGGAACTTTTCATTAAACGAACACTGGCAGGACAGAGTGGAAAAGCCAATGTGCGAGAAAACCCGCGTAACTCCAAATTCGCGTAAAACGGGGTAGCGTAAGTCGAGGTATTACTGTACACAATTTTGTCACTTTGCATTTGAACATGTGATTCGTAGAACATTTTTTAACTTGTATTTTTAATAAATATCCTATTTACTGTTAAAAGGGATGGTGAATAATAAATCGCTGAACTCAACTTAAATTTTATACCGTTCACAGTGCTGTAGTAAAGTGTAACATGTTCACTGACACATTCATGATGTAAATTTCCAGGGTTTGTTTTACGCGGTGGGCGGTCGCAATACATCCCCGGGCTCGTCGTACGACAGCGACTGGGTGGACGTGTACAACCCCGCCACCGAGCACTGGCGCCCCTGCAGCCCCATGTCCACGCCACGACATCGAGTAACTTACCTTTAGCTGTTTTATAACTTGATTACAGGGTCTAAATAATAAAACTACCCACCAGTGCGGCTCAATCCTCAGGCGTATATGGAACGAGCACGCAATACGGGCATATGCCTTTTGTAAAACTCAACATGTGTGTAAGCTGCAGTTGACGTTCACACAACTGCTGCTTGTATGTTAAGTAATAGATATAGGATAAAAATGAATAATGGGACTCTGACTGCCATTTATAGAGGTATCAATAGTTATCAATTTACTTTTTTTTACAGGTAGGGGTCGCAGTGATGGATGGGTTGTTGTACGCAGTCGGTGGCTCAGCGGGCTCTGAGTATCATAAATCTGTAGAATGGTAAGTTGTTATAAGTGACGTATGTTATTTACAGTATATTTCTCGAACCAAGAGTTTCTAGTAAAGAAATTAATACGTAGATAGAATTTAAATTAGATCTGTAAGCATACAGGGCGTACATACGAATTGATCTAACCCATAAAAAAATATTTATTTATTTATATTTCTTTTTTCGCACAAAGAGTTACAATGTAGCCCGTTAGTGATCAGAGTGAGGTTTGTCGACGTTACGTAGAGTGTATGTGTGTGTGTGTGTGTGTGTGTGTGTGTGCGTGTGTTCGGCAGATGTTTTGAGGTGCATGTGTGTGTTGTGTGTACCCAGCTACGACCCGGAGCGCGACGTGTGGTCGTCGGTGGCGGCCATGAGCAGCGCGCGGCTGGGCGTGGGCGTGGCCGTCGTCAACCGCCTGCTGTACGCAGTGGGCGGGTTCGACGGCGCACGACGCATCGCCTCCGTCGAGTGCTACCACCCGGAGAACAACTGCTGGACGGAGGTGTCGCCCATGCACGTCGCACGCAGCGGCGCAGGTAACTCACACGACAAGTATTTTAAGTAATGCTGATTATTATTGTCAAATTTGTAATTATAAATGTTTGCTTCGATTTTCTTGCCTTTAAAAATATTTTAAAAAACCATACATCTAATTTTTAGGCTAAACGACTTGTGTTCGCTATTAGATCTATTGCGTAGACTTCAAAAGAAAAACAACATTAAAATCTATAAAAAATATTGATGTCGATGCAGGTGTGGCGGCGATGAACCAGTTCATCTACGTGGTGGGCGGGTACGACGGCTCGCAGCAGCTGTCGTCGGTGGAGCGCTACGACACGGAGCGCGACTCGTGGGAGCTCGTGGCGCCCGTGCACATCGCTCGCTCCGCGCTCTCGCTCACCGTGCTGCACAACAAACTATACGCGCTAGGTACTTACTGTCTATATATGTATATACTTCTCAAGCTGAAAAATGAAAATTTTTCATTTTCATTTTCATTTTTCAAAAATACTTCTCAAGCTGATCGTCTCCGTGACCCTCGACTTTGCGTTTTCATCAGGTTTTCGCTGAACTAACTTAATGTTTTTAGAATACCATGGTATAGTGTTGGTATAAATAGCAATAGCAATCACAAATAGCGAGTGAAGTCGATAATAGCATTTCACAAGTTATTTAAATAAAAGAAATATTGCTATTTGCGTTTGCGATTCACAAAGCCGATCGGCTAATATTTTTATGCGATCTCGTGTAATCTATGAAAGAGTGTGTTTTTTTTTTACGAACCCATTTAAGGAAGAAACTGAACAGTCAATTTTGTGTAATTTTAGATGTGAAAAATGCATATAATTTATGGTCAGTTTTTTTGTTTACAAATTTTGTGGGGAGCAACTAGCAATAGCAGGAATATAGAGCATGCTAAGGCTTCAAAAATGACGAGATTGTGATGTTATTTTGAAATAGCAATAATGTCCATCACTGTCATGTTAGATGAATTAAGTTTGCGATAATAATTGAAGCTAATAAGTGGTATTTGCGTGACAGGCGGGTACGACGGCACGTCGTTCCTGGACATAGTGGAGGTGTACGACCCGGCGACGAACACGTGGTCGCACGGCACGCCGCTCACGTCGGTGCGCTCGGGCCACGCGTCCGCCGTGTGCTACCAGCACGTGACGCCGGCGCACGACCACTGTGACGTCACGCTCGCCGTCATCAAGAAGCTCGGCAAGCGCGCGCCCGCCGCGCCCCCGCCCGCCGCCTCCCCCGCGCCCTCCACCTCCGCCGCGCCCGCGCCGCCCGCCCCGCACGCACCCCCCGCACCGCAACCCTCCTCCTCGCGGGACGACATCCCCATGGCCAACAACATCATACGGACTTTAGCCACCACGCGGAACCCCTCCGGGAGCGGCGTGTAGTTGTACATATCCATGTGAAGTCTCTCGTGTTTGTGCTGTGACGTGTGTGTGTACGTTCGTCGGGAACGCCGATTGCGTTTAGCGAGTGAACGTTGTGACAATTTATAAAAATCATGTTCCGACGGAAAATGATTACGTCATTAGAATTTCGGGAGACCGAAAAACAGTGCGCCAGTGCTTAAATTCTTTCAATGTTCTGGAAACAACTATGACTAAATATTTTTCTGATATTCGGTGCCATTATTCAAACATTTAAAATCTATTGGTTACTAAGTTGTTGCTTCAATTTACTACTAATTCGTAGTTTCTACTGACAAATGATTCGTAATAAAATTTAATACATAACAAGGTTGCAGCACAGTATAAACTAAATGGGTGTTATATGATGTTCCTTTCATTTTTATCCTAAATTGACAAAGATCTTAATTAATCAGAAAATTGGTTTTATGTAATTATTACCATCTTTTTGGTGTACCGAGTGTATCCAGAATAAAATCGAAAACGAAGCCAGATGGTAGTTTTTGTGACCAGACACAATGCAACTAAAGATGTCGAAAAAAAAGGCGACGATTTATTAAATATTTTATTATGCATCATCGTGTTTATGTGGTAAGTCCATAGTTTTTTCTAAAATAACAATTTAAGCCCTTGTGTACCATAGCGCATTTAAACATTAAAGGGTGTACATTATTATTTTATGACAAGAAACAAAAAGTCGTCGCTTTTCTTTTGTGAATTTTTTTGTTGTATTGTGTCTGAAGTCACTATGAAAAACCACTAGGCTCCGTTATCGGTAGTCTGAATATACTCGGTATAGGAAAATAAAGGTAAAGACAATATATATTCATGTAAATTGTTTATAAAAAAAAATATAGTTATTTCAAAAGAATTTTAGGGTGTAGGGTCGTCATGTAAATAAAACTTTTTTAGTGTTGTAATATTCTCGTAGAATATTTTAACTGTGAATTTTATTTTATTTTATTTGTTTGTAACTTGAGAAAGAGTGAAATGGCTATTCACATCTATTTATTTCATTAGTCTAGTCCCTATTTAAAAATGCACTTTTGTGTGCCAAATTGTTTCATGATACATATTTCAAATATGTGTAATAGAAATAAATCGCCGCCGATGGCACATAAAATTAAGCTAGCTCTACCGAACCTTCCATGCCCTTATGAATTCAAAGAAATTAACATTATGAAGCAAACAAAATTTAAAACTTCAAGTCGGAAGTTAAGCACTGAAGCGAAGCAACGACATGGAAACCATTGGATCATTTTCATGTATTCCTGAATCCTGTTTAGTGGAGAATATGTCCGCGCCGGACTCACGTACTCGTCTTATGTAATAAGAAACAACTGCCAGATTTTTGTAAATATATTTCTTGGGAGCCGAGCGCCAAACGCAATTTTACATTAATTTATAGACGTATACATCTGATGTGGTTTTTGTATGTTTATTTAAGTGTTAGTTAAGAGTTATGTATCGTGTACAAATGGCCATTACGTAATTCACGAAATAAATTAAAGAGTAACTCGTTATCGATACAATATGTAAATATAATTTAAGAATAATTTATAAGGAAAATAAAGACTGTTATGGGAATTTAATATGTATTTTGTTTTTAAAACACAAACTCGCGCTCTTGATAATTATATCCACCGATATTGACAATAATGATAGTAGGTACAATTTACACATTAAATAAATCGGCCATTGACTGTTTTCCCGAAACGCATGTACTTAGTCCTTTGTGCAGAGATCATTTCAACTACATCAATAAATAATTAATGGATTAAAAAATTAAATTCCGCGTAGTTGCTATTGATGATATTATAATGTATATGTAGGGAAAAAGTTAATTGATTAGCCATCAGTGGCTGGCGATACGACCACTACATCACAAAATTTCCTCTTCTTTACAGACAATAAAATCCAAACACGTAATTAAAAGTAAAATACGTTAATTGTAAATTATTAAATTAATGATGTAAAACTATTGTGGGCTAAATACATGACGTTTCATAAACCGTCAATACCTTACAGCAGGTACAAAAAACAAAAATACATTAACTGTATGAAAACCTATAATATAAAAGTAGAGCCAGATATAACTTACAATATCGAAAAACATAGTAGGCAATCAAAACTATTACATTCATCATCTATATTTACATTTAATACTAACAGTACTTAATAAGAAATAACTAAACAAGATATGTGACAATACCAAACAAGTAGCAACCCTGTTCAGTCACTTGAGATGAACGAACTTGCATACATAATGTACACAGATATCATATAAATATATGTCAAATGAGTCAAAAAACTAAAGGCAAATACTGCACAAACATGAACTACATTTTCATCACATAATGTAATAGTATCAGAACCAGTTTATGTGTATGTGTTTAAATAATGTAACTCGCCACAGACTTACATAACATACAGGCGCCTGAACTATGTCCACATTCAATGGAAATTCTGATAAATACTAGATTATAATGTAACGATCAAACTGTGAAAATTATAAACATTTTTCAAAAGTTAACTCGATTTTTTGATCATGTTGGTGGATGACTGTCTGATTTTTATAAAACCTTTTGCACTGCTAATTTTAGCTTTACAATTATTTACGGAACCTGGACACACTACAACAGCGCATTTCTTTTTTAATAACTACAATTGAATAAATACAATTGAAGATTGGTACACACACACATCTACTGCTAAATGCTCACTGCGAATATTGCTGCGTGAAATTCATTCCCGCAGCTTTCATTACTTGTCCTGAATCTCTTAACACGTATTGCGAATAAAATTCTTCACTTGATTAGTAAAATGAGTTTATTTGGTAATTCGATATCTCTAAGTAAAAGTACACGATACTTGCAGTATTATTCTTACAGAATGCGCAGGCAAATGAAATCCTTGTTGCGCATCGTCTTTATGTCAAATTAACCACATATTTTATAAGGAGGATAGCCAGTGGCGCGTACACACAAAAATAATATAATTTCATGTTTCACAATTAAGACAAAATCGCAAAAATCGCATGAGTATTTTCGCAATGCGGCTAAGCTAAAGAATAGTTTTTGTTTTCTTAGCAATCCAGTATCCATAATTGAGATGATACCCTACATATTATAACTTCATTCAAGTATTATTACTTATACTAGCCCGACAAATTATTCTTAAATATTTGATGCTTTAAAATAAATATAAATACACAGGGGCGGTGGTAACATCATAATTTTGCACTAAAATAATTCTAAAACTGACAATATCTCTGTCATTTTCCAAAAATTCAAATGGCCAAATAAGACTAATATAAATCTCATTATCAATGATAATTTATCATTAATCAATAAACATCTTTACAACATAAATCTAAATGGAGTATTGCTCATCCCTGGACATGTCCAGGAAAATACATTTGCATAATATATTTAATTTAATAATTACTTTGCTGGTTTAACTAATCTCCTTCTTCTCTTCACAAATATTCTTACATCAGGTAAATCTTCATTTGATGGTTGTATTGTATTGTTTGTATTAGAGGTGTTATCAATATTAGATATCCTGCTATTTGAATCACAGGACGGTTCTGGTTGTTTTGAATCTATTTCAAGTGCAATCTGATGCACCATTTGTTTATGTGGTGTTGATGTTGCTAAAGCTTTGATAAGTAGATCTTGATGTTTGTTTGTTTCATAATTTTGATCTTGTTCAATGTCGTCAGCCAGAAGTTCTTCAGCATTCACAAGCGATTCTGCCCTTGATTCTGAATTGATCTCATCAGGTTGAACTCCTGTAGAAATTATGATGGTTGCTACTATGTCACTCGATTTATTACAATTCTCTAAATTTAAATCCTCAGCTGTATTCATTGTAGGTGCTGATTCATTCGAAGTTAGGCCATTATGGCATTCCAATTTAGGAGAATCTTTGCGTGTTTCATTTATTTTTGAAATTGATTCTATTACATTTATTTTACCATTGTTACCTACACTGACAGGCACCAGTGCAGGAGCATTCTCGTTATGTTTTGTTGGTGGTGTCGTAATATTAGTGTTTTTTTCTAAATCAGTCGCATCCAATGCATCTTCAAAAATTGGCACATAATTTAATGTGAGCTGAGAAGGGTTGGGTACATTCGTTACAGGAATACCTAAATCGTCAGGTGTGATCAGACTAGTGCTGTCACCAAAAAGATCATTAAATTTTGTTTTTACTTCTTTTGGTTTTTCTTTTTTGTCCTTCTTTGCCTTTGGTTTCTTATCAAAAATTTCCGAATGTTCTGAGTCTCTGTGTTTGTGTATCTTTTTCTTAGATTTGTGCTTTTTGTGTACTTCTACATGTTCTTCAGTTTTTTGATGTTTTGTAATGATTTCGTCTGGAGCATGGAGTTTCTGGTTTTGGAAATTGGTTGCAATTACACAATCTGTTTTTTTTACTTGATTATCATGAATAGAAGGATTATTTTGGGCGTCTACAACTTCTGTGTGTAATAGGTTACTTTTCTGGTAATCATTTGAGTCCTGTTCACTTGCATTTTGAATTATTGTCTTTTGCAGTTCAGTATTGTCACAAGTTTCATCACTTAGTTCCAAATCTCCTTCAACAATTTCCCTCGTTGAAAATACTCTTTCACTTACTTGTAAATTCATATCATTTTGGGAAATTGTATGAATTGCACTCTCACTTCCAGCATCATTATTGTCATGTTTATCAAAAGGTGATTTACTTCTATTTCTTGTCAACCTATATTTTAAATCTTTATCATGAGATATACATAAATTCTCAATTTTATCCAAAGATCTTTCCTTTAAATCGTTTTTGTTGTCCTTAAGTATTCTTTTTATTTTAGGAATTTTATAGCTTTTAAGTAATCCTGGAGCTGGTTTATCTACTTTTTCTTTAACATTTTGTGTATCACTAGTTATGTTAGATATATGCTCAGTTAAGTTACTATTGTCTGGAATATCTTTTGCAATATGCTCACTTGTAGCATTTTGTACATGAATACCAACCTCAGTTTCCTCTGTTAACATATTTTTTTGATCAATATCAATGTCTGTATATAAATCTTTTATGAGTTGATCTTGTGGTGGCAGCTGCATCAAAGCATCAGGCATAGACATTTTTTGCATTCCCCAGTTTTTCTTGTCTATTGGTATGATATTTACATGCCTGCTATTTACTGTAGATAATGTTACCAACCCTTTGTCATTATTTAAAATATATTTGTTTGTTACTAACCTAGGATCTTCCAGCTGAGTTTCTGCTGTGTTCCTGATTACTGCAAAAATATAAAAGTATACAGTAAAATGCATATAATACTACTTTTTAATCAAATAGTTTGTTAGTTAATACTATTAATAGATTTTATTACCTTACCCTTGATAGGTTCGGGGGCAGTTTCGCAGCTTATGTGATCAGGAGACTGACAAGATGTGTACTGCTCCTCCAGCCGTTCAAAGGTTTCCGTAAGTTCTTGAACTTTAAACAGTTCTCTGTCATGCCACTTCCCATCTTCCTTTAGTCTGCCGTAACTTTCAGTCTTTTGTCTTTTTCTGTTGGGTTCATCATAATCATGTGGGGTCTTATGTTTACCTGCATATTTTTCCTGGCCATGAATATATCTATCTTGTTCATTTAAATTATATTTTTCATACTGCCGATGTTCTTTGTAAGAATGATGATGAAAACGATCATTGGAAGGACTTTCCCTACCTCTACTTCTGCTAAATTCAGGTCTTTGGTTATAATCATGTTCATCATAATCCCTTGGTTTCTTATTATATCTCTCAGGACTATGGTACTTTTTATACTTTTGAGAATTATCATTTCTTTCTCTACTTCTATGCTTATCACCATTATAATATTTTGCAGGCCTAGTTTTGAAAGTTTCTCTTGAAGACTCAAGATGAGGTGGAAATTTGTCATCCATAGTACGTGTTTCAAGTCCTTTACCAATGTATCTGTCATTATGATTCTTAGTAAAAGATTTTCTGTCTTCTTTATACCTTGCAGAATGATCATATTTTGAGCTACCAGCTAAGCCATCATCCAATTCATCGGAACTCAATTTCTCACATGCAATACTAAAAATAAAATATGTTTTAAAATTCTGAAAAATTAATGAATTAGTTTTACAACCTGAGATAAGAAATTACTTTGATTTCCGTCGATGTTTGACACTCATAGGAGTTGCTGGACCACTCTTTACATGGTTTTCATTCCTTATATTATCTGTAGCACTGCTTGTTATATCATTCCCAAAATCAGGATTTGGTACAGGTTTGTGACCAGTTGCAATTTCTTGTGTATTTTCTTTACTCATTTTATCATCTGAAGGTGTATGATGTTCTTGTAACCTAAAAATATCAAATGATTATTTCTTATATAAATTATAAAAATGCTCAGCCCAAAGTAGCTATAGAGATTATGCTGCATGTGTTTTTGCATCAAGTCATATTTCTGGCTTACAATTCACAATTGAAAAACAAAAGGAGAATGCCCATTCAGTATTAGTAAAAATTATAGTTGACCCCGATGGATACTGCATAACATTCATGATAGCATTTTTAATGGTTATGAAAATTTTTCTGTTTCATCCAGGGTGACAGTTTAACATTTTGTTCATGAAGCTAAAGACAAAAAAACTTCAAATACATTTCTCCAAGAACACGCGACTAAGTTTATAACTATTTATTGAAAACATATTTTTTCATTGACGCCTATAAATCTTCACACCCATACTCAATGTCGTAGTAAAATGGGTATTCGCCTTTTTATACCCTAACATGTCCGTAACATAGTCTACAAAATATGTATATGAATGACTTAATTTAAATTATATACCTTTCCTTTACACTGTAATTTTTTTTATTTTGGTTCTCGTTCATTTTGGCATGCTTCATGGTTTTGTTATGTGCTCCATTATTATTCTTTTTAAAGTTATGCATAGTGTTGGGCACAAACTGTTTGGCTTTCAAAACACTTCTGTTACCATTTTGTAAAGCAGATAGTACCAACATATCTTTCCTGTGGAAAAATATTAGTTTCTATTAGCTTAATTAATAAGACATAAAATACCAGCAAATAATATTTGCATACTGGGTAAGATTCTGCTACTAGTGAAATCATTGAATATTATATCATATACAATAACTATTATTGTGGATATTAAACAAGTTTGGGTACGTAACAACTAATTATAGAAAGTAAATAGTACTACCAAAACATTTATGTCTATGCATGCTAACATATTGCTACACTGCAATACAATATGTCAAGTATCAACATTCTACCAATTGATTTACAAATATTGTTCAGTTAATTTCTCAAAGTGAGTCACCATTGTAAATAATTTGTCACAAAAATAACTGCTTGCATCAGAACAAGATTTAGAAATTAAACTTTTTGACAAACTAAAGGTCTCATTTGTAGTCAGTTCAGAAATTTTTTGATTCAGAATGTTTTGTCTTCTTGAATGGAACAAAATGTTTGACAACTAAAAAAGGTTTACTGACTACAGAATAAGGCTTTTATTGCTTATAAGATGCATGTGTTCCAATATAATATTACATCACACATAAAACATTATTGAATAAAAAACTCACTCAATATTCATATTAGTAATAATTTGAGTCTTTCTTTCAATCTCCGCCTTTGCTGTTTTAAGTAGTGATGAGTAGTTGTGCTCAAGCTTTTTATACTCTGAAGACACTGTGTCGAATTCCTGCAAAATATTCTACAATCTCACTCCGAATCTGTTCCAGATAAGATTTACAAGTACATAAATTGTATTACCATACATTTTGTTTGTAAAACATCATAATGTGAGCCTGAGAATGTTATGAAATCTATTTATCGAATTATTTCACTTAAGAGACGTGTTCCATGAGAATATCTTTGTAATATTTATCAAATAACAAAGTCAGGTTCACCAATACTTGAGTGTTCTGTCACAAACAGAGCCCTCAGGCGCTTTCTGATAATATCGTCGAATACAATATCTCGATGGTATGGGAACATGCATACAGGTTGATACTTACTTTTTGAAGCTTTTCCATCGCGGTGGCATATTCCTCAAGCTTCACTTTTAACTCCTCGTTCTCACTCCTCAACTACAAAAACACACGGAGCTAAATGATACACACAATTAAACAACTGATCAGTTTCGCATTACACATATATATACAAGTATTATTGTAAATTAAAGAAACATTCTAGAAAAGGTAAATATTATTGACAGCTTATTTTGGCGCTAAATTATAGTACCTCCTCAAGTGCGTTTACTTCATTGTAGTTATCCAAATCCCCATATAAGTCTTCCATTTTGAAAATAACAGTCACTTATGCTTCTATTCCCAAACAAGCCGCAATATTTGAGCTAGATACAATCAAATTAATTTATAAATCGCAAGAAAAATGCGCCAGCGAAATAAGCGAAATGACACTTTGTGTTTTTTTTTTTATTTTCTTTTGCGTACCTACTATGGCAGAGGAAAGCGATTCACACAAACAACCTAACAATTTTCAACTCATGCCGCATGATCGATTTATTTGGAACAAAAAATATATAAAAATTATAATTGCAACAAAATACATACCATAAGACGTAATATAAGTTATACAAATTAATATTATTAGATTAATAATCGCCTAATTTACCTCAGTGTAATAGGAAATATATGTAATAAATAATGGAGCTATATTATTTTACAATGCAATTTGCAACATGTGTTCAACTCAAATAAGCAAAAGTATTGTTTTTTTTTGCTATTTTGAATAATATAAATGTAGACTTAAGTCGAAATATTTCTGTAATAACTTAAAAAAATATTACCTTACCTTGATATTCATGGTAATAAAATCGATATATCGACTCTTAAATGAGCAGTCCATAGTACGAGCCCAGCTCTAGTCCGTTAGATGAAAACATTCGTTTCACAATTCGTTTCTATTAGACCAAGATCCCAGAGCGTTCTGACATAACTTATTTTCACATGGATGAAACCTTCACGACTTGGTAGCGTATAGTATACTTTTAAATACCTGCCTACTTGTGTAACTTGCACTGTGACAGCTGGGCAGGTACCAGGTGAGAAAGGTAGCTAAAAGTATGAGTTATCTAACTTAAATTTGAATGGCTGATTTTTATATATATTTTGTAGAATATTATTCTTAACTAGAATTATAAAGTTTCAGACACTTTTCATGGGCCAGATCTTATGTCAGACGCTTTAAAGCTTGACAAAAAATGAATGAACTTTACTTATTTTTTCATGTCTGACTTTTAAGTATGTTATTCAAGTAACTATAACAAAGTTATATTTCATCAGTCAGACAAATTCGAGTGACCAAACATCCCCTAAACACAAAATTATTCAGCCGGGAGTGCGAGCGCAAGAGCACTTTGCGCACGCATTTCAGAGCGAGTGAAACGTTCACAACAACTTGATTCCCCTTCTTAAACTCACCATCTGCTCCACTCCACAGAAAAATCAAAGTGTATATTTTGTAAACAACATAATGATAAATTAAAATTATTTACTGAAGAATAATTTAAAAAATTAAGTTGTGAATTAATAAATATTAAAGTGAATTTATTTATTGCATGTATTTGGGGTAGTGAATATATGAGGAGCCATTTTTTATTATCTTTATTTTATTTTAAAAAAGATAACAGTAAGAAAAATTATAAGAAAAAAATATTTTACTAAAAAGTATATAACTATGATTAACTACAGCAAATATTTGTTTATCTTTTAATCATCGCAATTATCGACACCGCCATTGGAATTTTCATCGTTCATCCAATCACGATATTATCCATTCAAGGCATCCTCATCGTCATCAGTGATGTTGTCATTGCTGGCAGTGGTCTGCAGAAAACAGTTTTAAGAATTCAAAAACACAAATTTAAAACTTAAGTCAAAGTATAGTACCTGAATTTTTAAGGAATTCGCTAATGTCTCCGGGTAATTGGTCACCATCAAACCAATGGAAGTGATATTGATTTTCTTCTAGCCTCCACCCATTGTGTTCAGGAGTTAAAATGGTTGGTAGTTTTTAATTTGCGTTATTCCTTAAACTAGAAATGTAATTAGCTCGGAGAAATTGTTATATATTATCGTCAGTACACGACTCTCCAAACTGCATAAAAGCTTGCTGTTATTCATGTTTTTTCATTAATAAATGGAATGTTTATTTTCCCTTTCTTAAAAAGGGCGGGATGGAAATTACGTCCAGTCAATGCATGAAATCCTGGCAAACTTCTATACAAAAATGGTCCTAAATACTCGTAAACTTTTGTCAAATTAATATGTCTTTGGTTATTTCCGGTGCCTGCATTTAACCATACATTGGAGTCATCATTTTTCAAGTTATGCACATATATGTCCTAGCATAATTATTAGTGCGCGATTTCAGTATCAGAGCATCTGATAACGAAATTTGGTTCAACGTCAGTATTACATTTTTAAATGTTTCTTCAGTAAATAATTTTAATTTATCATTAAGTGCGTGGTGGCCTGTTGGTAAACGGACTAGACGCGACTGCCTACATGTTCACAATGGTCGCGGGTTCGAATCCCAGGGCACACCTCTGACTTTTCGGAGTCATGTGTGTATTGATAATCAATAACCACGCACTAAAACGGTGAAGGAAAACATCGTGAGGAAACCTGCATATCATAGCGATTCATAAGAATTTCTATGGTATGTAAGTCCGCCAACCCGCACTAGGCCAGCGTGGTGGACTATAAGGCCTAACCACTCTCGATCGTATTCTCGATTGTAGAGTAGGCCCGTGCCCTGCAGTGGGACGTATATAGGCTGATACAGATACAGATCATTATGTTGTTTACAAAATATACACTTTGATTTTTCTGTGGAGTGGAGCAGATGGTGAGTTTAAGAAGGGGAATCAAGTTGTTGTGAACGTTTCACTCGCTCTGAAATGCGTGCGCAAAGTGCTCTTGCGCTCGCACTCCCGGCTGAATAATTTTGTGTTTAGGGGATGTTTGGTCACTCGAATTTGTCTGACTGATGAAATATAACTTTGTTATAGTTACTTGAATAACATACTTAAAAGTCAGACATGAAAAAATAAGTAAAGTTCATTCATTTTTCGTCAAGCTTTAAAGCGTCTGACATAAGATCTGGCCCATGAAAAGTGTCTGAAACTTTATAATTCTAGTTAAGAATAATATTCTACAAAATATATATAAAAATCAGCCATTCAAATTTAAGTTAGATAACTCATACTTTTAGCTACCTTTCTCACCTGCTACCTGCCCAGCTGTCACAGTGCAAGTTACACAAGTAGGCAGGTATTTAAAAGTATACTATACGCTACCAAGTCGTGAAGGTTTCATCCATGTGAAAATAAGTTATGTCAGAACGTTCTGGGATCTTACTCTATATAATCGTTGTTGCTGCACAGTGCGTTTTGTTCAGCCGTCTGGCTTTCAGCTCGTTCGTAGTAGACGTTAAAATTGTTGTAGTGTTTATTTTAATGGCCTTCGTTAGATTTTAATTGTTGATTGTAATAAAGTACTATATTAGCTAGTGTTACCAATTATGTTGAAGTGTTTAAACTGGTCAGTTGTCGCAGTTTACATGTATTAGTGCAACAGGCGATCGAAAGTGGCTAAGGGTTCCTGTAAACAGAAGGGAACTCTAAGATAACAAGATGCCCACAGACTCAGAGTGCGAGTGTGACTTGGTGTCGAAGGAATGGCTGCTGGCAAAGCTTCGTTCGGACGAAAGAGACACCGTTTTGATAGACTGTCGAGGTTCCAATGAGTATACCATGTCGCATATACGGTCTGCGGTAAATTTTTCCATACCCAGTATAATGTTGCGCCGTTTAGCCGCTGGAAAGATTGAGTTGGCTTCTACCGTCCAATGTAAAGAGCTCAAGGCGCGGATTACTCATTGTCGGACCCGAGGCATATTCATATTGTATGGAGACGGGCCGCCCAGAGATCCTGATTCTGTGCACGGGATATTGCTCAAGAGACTCAAGCAGGACGGTGTGCAAGTTGTGTGTCTCGAAGGTAAGCTATCTATTAACAATATAAGCTTTTTTAAATCTATTACTTACTTTAACTATTGCTTACTTACATATTATAATTTTGTAACAACTAATCTCAAAATAAAAACCTTGAGTGTAGATACATAAAATAAAAATGGTAATACCCGAATGCACAGGTAAAATATTGTGAGTTAAAAGACTTCTTGCAATTAACAAGTTGATTTAAACATCAAAAAATATTTGAAATGACACACAATACTTTACAAAAATGATATAAAATGTATGTTATTGTATATGTGGCAAAGATTGAAATAATAATTATAAAAAATCACTTTCAATTACTTGTAACCATTATTCAGATTTATAATTGGTCATTACCAACAAAAAATAAAATAGTGGAAAGATAATTTATGGTATGAATTATCTCACACATCAGTCAAATTTTAGAATTTTGCCATAATTCTAAACTAAATGTATCTTGTTTATATTTTTAAACATATAGTTGGTTGTAACACTTATATTACAATAAACAAATGTAACCATGAATCAAATTTTTAATATCAGTTACACTGTCTACTTGAGTTTCTGAGATATGAAGAGTAATAGATCTCCAATCTATTGCTCAACCTGCCCGGGGCTAAATCAGATATTTTTAAACAAAACTTAATTTTAAGCCACAAACAAAACATGATGAAACATTATTTTCATTGTATTTCATTTTGACTTTAGGCCTGTTGTTATTATACTAACAATTAGGTATAAAACTGAAATCATTAATTCACAAAAAGACTTTCCCAAGGCAGGCTGTAGAATATACACATTTCTGTGATTATCATGCAAACTGACAAAAAATCTAACAATCATTGTTTGAGTTCTATTAAGTTAATGCAGTCCCCCCTTATAAGTTATTCTCATTTATCATCCATGTATAGACATAAATCTGTTCCAATTTATCATATTTATAGATATGGTTTTTATAATATTTGCTAGTTTTATTAAAGCAATACATTTTTCATTTTGCTAAATTGTATGAGCCATTTAATAGAGAAATTCATAGTAAGAAAACAAAAATACAACTATAATATAATGTATCTTGGTTTAGTTACAAAGTTTTTTATCATTAGTAATAGTTATCATTTATACAGTTTTATTTTTGTATGGGTTGAATTAAGTACTAACTTAACTCTTATGCTATTATTGTGTATTATTAATAACTTATTCAAACCTGACTTATATCAGCTTATTTACAAATATCATCAACATGTATATGAAAAAAATAAGCGAACAATTCTCAAACCAAGTTTTTAATAACTTTCATACAAAACTACCAGCAGAATTTTTGAATACATACATATGTATGTATGTATTCAAAAATTCTTTTTTTTTTATAGGAATTTATACCATTAAAGACTAGTAATAAGATTCCCTGCAACAAGAAAAATAACCCACCAACAAACAATTCTAATAAATGTCATGAATATTTAATGTTATGAAACCATAATGTAAAAGTACTTTTATGAAAATAATGGGTTAGAAGGGGTCCTTAAATTTGCTAGATAACCACTATTTAATACATGGGTTAATAATTGGTAACATTAAAGTTTTATTTAAGCAGTTACTTGTATATGTGTTTATTTAATATATATTTTTTTATTCTGTACCCATAAACTAATAATTAATGTTATCCGCAAAAATAATATTGCTCATCGTTATTTTCTCAATTTTCATTCATTGCTCTCTGACGAAGTGGCGAGCGCCACCAGCAATCAATAACTATGTATATTTGTCTCTAAACACATACATCATGGACGTTGGCATCCGAACACGTCGTGAATAAAGCATAGAATATATAATGAATAGTTACATGATATTCCCACGAATGTGTTCATTCAGTAAATTATTACCTAAGAGATACGCGTAATACCGGTTGCGGCGCGTCGTCTCGCAACGATCCATTGACAAAAAACCTCCACTTATTCGAGACCTAATTATAACAATGATTATATTATTCAGCTAAATGCTCGTTTTTATGTTGTTCATTTACTTTTGGTATAAAAGGAGGCCAGTGTAGGGTGTGGACAGCGCCCAGCGATATTGCTAGGTGTGCACTGTGCTCCGACCCCCGAGGA
Source organism: Hyles euphorbiae (assembly GCA_023078785.2). Classification (NCBI taxonomy): domain Eukaryota; kingdom Metazoa; phylum Arthropoda; class Insecta; order Lepidoptera; family Sphingidae; genus Hyles; species Hyles euphorbiae. Next base: position 12,860,891 of record CM041050.1, read on the forward strand.
ATAATCGTTCTATTAATATTTCTAAAATAGGTCTCGTTACTTATTGTTGTCACTGAGTGCTGACACAGATCAAAGGCAAAAAAATACTTTATCCGTCTCTAACAAGTTTATTAAACACTTTCTAGAGACAATGTACAAGTATATAAACGTGCGTACGAAATTAAATACTTCTGTAGTCAATAAAAATGTATGCACAATCAAAAAATAATTAAAGGAAACGTTGATGAATAAATTTCGAAAACTAATTTATAAAATATTTCCAACCATTGCATCGGTCTTTAATCGGTTGGAAAAACCTGTCATATCGGAAATAAATACATATTTGGAATATCATGCTAATGACGTGCTCGATTTCACAAAATATTATCCTGTACGACGTTGTTTAAACATTTTAAATGAAACTTGCAAAGTACGTACACATTTTGATATAAAAATGTTTATTCTTCACTATCAATAATGCGACAGAGTGTAAATGGTTTTACTTCCTATGAAGAAAACACAATAGATATATTATTGAACTACATATCATGTTTACTTATTAAAAAATAAAGCGAATCTCATTATCAATCTTTTTGCAATTGAGACATTCAACCTATTTTTAACGCGACATTCAGCGATACATAGATATAATCCTAATCCATAATTATTATGGTCTATGGAGTTATCGCCAAAACTTAGTAAAAGCTCCTTATTCACACTTCCTTTATTCGCGTGTTCATTATTCGCGGATCTAGTCGGTACACAAAATCACTACATAGTATAAAACAAAGTCGCTTTCTCTGTCCTTATGTCCCTTTGTATGCTTAAATCTTTAAAACTACGCAACGGATTTTGATGCGGTTTTTTTAATAGATAGAGTGATTCAAGAGGAAGATTTATATGTATGATACGTACATATTGTACAGAAATCTATTTGTACCCGGGCGAAGCTGGGCCGGGCCGCTAGTATGTTAATAAAAAGGATTCGGGTACTCTTAGTAAATGCGTCGACAAATCTGTGTAAATTTAAAATTGAATGCTAATCTTGTCGAAATTGCGAATGAAATAAGACGAGATGTCTTCGAATCAAATTACTTCCAGGAGTATCTTGAACCGCGAGATGGAGAGAGAGGAGGTGAGAATTGGCTAAAAACGCCTTGAAGAGAAGTCGGTTAAAAAGGTTAAATCCGCAATTCATTGAAGAAGAGGCTTCAGACACAAGCACTGAAAACGTGTATATTAATTTGAAAAACCTAATAATCTTTGCGGTTTCTTCATTCAGAACGAAGAATTTTTTCAGAGAAAAATTGTGAATGCCACTGCTGAATATCAGTCAGAATAATCAGTGAATTGAAGGAGCTTCAAAACGTTGCTCAAGTCTGACAATAATAATTCATCAATATTGTCAAAAACTTCAATTAACAGTTTTTTTATCCCCGTAACGTATCCATTATAACCCCATATAAATTACCATTCCACATTCACGATTTCTCTATTCGAGGCATATTTACGGGACGTATACCCCGCGAATAAAGAGCTTTTACTGTATTTAATTTCACGTATAGGGTTTACCTTAGAAAAATCACAATAATATTATAAGGACATATTATTTGAAATTTCTTGGAACCAAGTAAGAATTTAATATTTTCATGGAATATGTAACATGATTAAAATATAAGTTGAAAATACATATATATAAATTAACGTGTAAGGTTTCTGAGAAATCGGTCATGGAAAATCGTAACGGTTATCCGGATAATGCTACATAAATAAAGCAAAACTAGGGTATAAAATGAATAATCAAAGACCAGCATCAATAATCGCAAGTATTTCGTACGGAAAACAAGACGAAAAATGTTTCCTAAACATGACAACATGGATTACTTCAGTTGATCGTGTGAATTTATCGAATTGTATAAATATTGATCCACGGTCACAATCGTTGCTAAACCGACTGTATATTTAAAGAACATATAGCGGCTAGTATTATTTATACATATCTTAGTAAACTGATATAAAGATATAAATACAATTCATTAATTTTTTAACAGGTGTTTTTAATTTTGATATGTAATGATACTCCTAATCAATGATTTCCTGTTGTTTTTCTCGCGGATAAAAAAGTTAAAAATTTCTTTTATGATATACTTTGGTTATGGGGCGGCACTGCGCGCATCAAAAGATTGATTCATTTAATAGGTGCGCGAGGGCTAAGACCGATGCCGGAGGTCGCCAGTCGAGGCATCCGTTCTTCCAAACGTGGGAGAGGAAGTCGACTACTTATTGTGCTCCTCAATGCGAGACACAGATTAAATCACCTCCGCTTCGTCCCTATCTATGTAGCGTGGATTGTTTAATGACGTAACTCGTAAAAATATGCTCGATATTAAAAATTATATATACATACTCGATATACATGGCCATGATTAAAAGCGAATGGGGAAACTTTTATATATGTACTGATAAAATATATTTTGTTTGTTTGCGACCTGCTCTATGAACTAATTTCCCTTTGTAACATATACCCTAGTCCCGAAGGGAGGAATGAATGCGTCCATACTTCACCCATCGGTATTTCAGTCTCATAATACATATTACATATACACATCACACATAGCATTGAGTCCACTCTGAAATCGAGTCTTGTCATGGGTATCGGGACATACGAGTTATTCTTCGGTCTCACAAACACCCAATTTGGAAACAATTTACTTGATGGGATTGTCTATGCAAGGGTGAGAACCCGTCATGGCAAATCATCAAATGTAATAAATGTAAATCTCTGAAAAACAATGGTTTGGTGACGATTTTTAAAATGCTTGCTTGTAATAAGACAGAAATAATAAAGATAAACATTCTTAACACCGTTAAGACGAAATCTATTAGAATAAGTTACTTAATTTAATATTTATTTTAGCGCGATTTTTCACGGCCATCTTTTTGAAATTTCGAATGTGCTGAAGGGTCTATCCTTAGTTTTTAAATCAGTGTTCATAGCCTATATTTTTGTGTCCATATTTCCTAGTGTATTTAAGTTTATGTTGTTAACAGTTAACAGTTATTATAATTATATATTTTCGCATGTTGTTATAATTAAAATACATTAACATATTATTAACAATTACATCTTAAGATTGTAATCAATGTTTGCACATTTTGTGTAATACAAACTGATTAGGAGTCTCTGGAAGAGATAGTTTTATTGATAAAGAAGGTTCCGACGAATTGAGAACATCCTCCATTTTTGAACTCGGTAAAAATATGATAAACAGTATCTCGATATCATCGCATTCATGGAAGAATGTTATAGTTCATAATATAAAAGTAAAACCTATATGTGTTATTTATGTCGCAAATACGCACGCCAAGGAAGCTACCTCAAGTTTGGTAAAGTAATATTATTTCTTAAATTAGACCCCTGATAACACAAACAAATAAAGTCTTCTTCAGTTTTTAAATATGGATTTTCTTAACACGATTTAGCAAACGGCGTTACAATTTTTCAATACGATTAAAATTTATGTATTTTAGCTGTTGGATTTCTAACAAAAAAAATAAAATATTGGCAATTTATCTTCCCATAGTGTGAGAGAATTTCCTAAAATTACGATGAAATGATTTCGTTAATTATAATTCATCACGTTTATAGTAACATCTTTCTTATGGCGATACTAATCCTCGTTTCATTTCATCCTAACGTGGCGTAGCGTCGGCCAACGTTTGGTTACAACACGAAATCTAAAGGAAATATCAGATGGTGTAATTCTACCCACATCCGTGTTACATAACACGTAGGTATAATTATAATATCATATTATACACAGGGCAACATCAATAAAAGAAATCCGAACATTGTATAATAATTTAACTCACACGGACACACATATACACAAAATGGATGATCAAAGCACACCGGATGCGTCTAGTGGTCCGGTCTTCGTGCGACGGAAGAGCGTCGCAATTTTATTAATAAGTTCCCGTTTCATTCACGTCCTGCCAATTTCAATTGCCTATATGTATAATAATAAATGATTTGCTCTATCAAGGAACCTGTCTTTTCGGAATTAACACCGTTTATGGTAATTACGTACTGACGCTCACAATCAGTATATTTTCATAGAGTTTGTAATTTGGATTCGGGAATATGTTTATTCGTTTATCGTTGTTGTATTATTTTTGGGCTTTTTGAATTGATTGTGTTTTTTTTTTCTAAGTTTGACGCTCCGAAGAAGAAGAAGATTATCCTCCGTGTTTTGATCTGGAAAGTGGTATATTTCAGTTATGAAAATCGATGAGTATTTATGATTTACGTTTATAATTAATTTAAGTAATTAATATGTCGATTTGCTATGTGTTATTGTGACTAATTGTATAAATGTGGTCAGCATTGCAATACGTTCATATGATTAATCGATATCCAATAAATAGTAAACAAGCCAATGACGTTCTAAGTATGGGCCGGTGCGATCATAAAATAAATGGCACGTGCTTACGGACAGCAGGATGTGTGCGGCCCGATGAGAATGTAAACTCCTCGGCATTTATTATAGCGGCGGAAATCGTGAGCATCTGGCCGCCAGCGCTGATATGTTCGTCCATAGAGGAAAACGAAACGGTGGAGGAAGCGTACTCTCGTAAAACTGGATCGCATCGCGTCCGCCATCCGCCATCCGCCTTGCGCGTGGAAACAATTATGGACGCGTTAGCGCCCAGCCAGTGACTAACTCCCAACGCGGAATATTCCAACTCCAAAAGATGCTAGCTCATAATAATAAACACAAAAGCGTCTTCCTCAACAGATCTCAACGCGTACTGAAGTTTTTGGAAATAAATTTTATTCGATCACTACATACCTAAGCCGCCGGCCCGGCGACACAGCCCGCCGTCACCACCCGGCGGCAGAAGAGAATCATGTCGGTGACAAGCGCTCGCTCGTATTGCCCGCCGACATGTTAACAGCATGAGCTCTGCTCAATTGCCCGGCGCCACTCAACAACGTCATAAAATTGTTCAAGTCATACCGGGCCAGCGACTTGTTGCAAATAAAGTTTTTTTACTTGCAAATGAGTATAGCCATCGATTAGCCTAGACTGTCGACTTGTGTTTGAGGGACGGCGGCTTCGGTGTGTCCCTTTAGTCCGAAAAATAAATCCAGATAGTGACGTGTCACACAAAAAAAATAGCGGCGAAAAAGTGATTTAACATAATTATCATAAAATTTAAAATCCACTTAGAAATTCTAAAATTATCCGGCGGGTAGAGCAATAAAGATTTAAATATCTCATTAAAAGAATCGCTCTGAATCCCATGGCGTGAAAAGTTCACACGAACTCAAACGTTTTTGGAATTACCCAAGTGTATAGCGATTAGCGGACATTTGCTATCACCGAAATTTGATAGGTAGTTAGCCAACCATCATGCTGTCGGTATACACGTTTCCAATAAATGTATACTCAGGAAAACAACATCATAACTGTACGCTGTAGAGGCTGTGATGGTGCCTTCACAAAGTGTTTCAAATTGTAAGTTTGGATAATTTGTATCATGCTCGGCCTTGAGCTTGACTGAAGTCAACCATTTTGGGAATACCTCGTGAATGCTCCCCGTCGGCGGGCGGTAAACGGGGGGCGTAGGACGATATGATGGGCGGCTATATCTCACCGGTTATATTTAGCACAATGCTACCACCTACTCGACCATTTCGCCCTTATTTAAATTTTATTTTATCGCTATTACGGCGTAGAGCTTTCGTAATCTGCTTATATAAAACCTGTAGTTTTGTGGCCATTTGTTTTGTAGAGGTAGAGCGTTAGGCCACGTCGCTGAGTGTGCAGCCTGCGTCCACGGCCCACGGCATAGTAACCTAGCGGACGTGAACACTGAATGGCGACTCATGCGGCGTGGTGCGGTCACATTCGCAACATTGGCATTGACAGATACATTTTTTGTAGAGTTGATGTAACGACGGACTGGTCTCGTCTCGGTACGCCGATTATACACAAAAACTCAGTAACAGCGAGGAGTAACAATGTACTCACCCAATTGTGAATTAAACATTTCGTGTGTTTGATACTCGATTCGTTTTTGTACGTTATGTCTAGTTCCGCTAGATTTGTTATAGTAAATCTTAATTTGTTGAGGAAGGTTTTATTGCAAATAAAATGGACCATTGATGGCCGTCACAGATGGCCGTGAAATCATTTCAAAATGTAGTCATATTTTTATATTGTCTTCGTATGTTCGTCTTGATAAACTGTTGCCCAAGTCTTAGTGCGGTCATCATTTATGGTGAAAATTTAAACTTATTTAATACAAAAATACATATTGTTTCCCACAATTTCTTTAGGCAATGACAATACCCAAATCATGTGTTTTCAAGCCGATAAAATCAAATAAGTATGTATTACCAAACTAGGCATCCGCGCTACGTGACCGAACTACTAACTAGGCTATCACTTGACTATTATCGCGAACATTTTCAATACTGCACCGGGCTCTATTTAATAGTATTGATGAGTGATGCAATATGATGGTGTTTTGGTATCATGGTGCAGAGTGTAGTTGTGGATATAATGTCGGTCGGGAAGCAGTTCGGTGTAACAGCGTTGATACTGTTATCAGCGAAATTATCTGCCGCTCGCCGGCGCCACGTTCATTATCGCCTTGAAATCGAGCCGCCGCTCAATTACTTCGACATGTACCACGTACTGACCGTTCGGATGTACTCCTCTATATGGCCTATATGTGACGTTATCGTTGACTCAACAGCAACATCTCTTTGTAGTCATTATCATTGGGTACAAGTGATTCTGACTGTCCTCTAAAGGTGTCATGTAATCCTCTCTTTTGTCCCTATTAAGATACATTATATTGCTGCACATAAATATTTTTTCTTATGCTCTTGTGAATGTTGTCAGGAGAAATAAATAAATAAAATAAATAACACCCAACAGTCACATACATAGTCCTGACCCCACACTAAGATCGAGTCTTGTGTCGTGGGTATCAGGAACTCTACGAGAGACTTTTCGGTCTCACAAACACCCAGACCCGAAAGAAATATTTGTGGGCTGCATAAACATTTCTCTCGGTGCGGGGATCGAACCCGCGGCCTCTCTTTTCACAGGCGGTGTCTAACCGACTGCGCCACGGAGGCTGTCAAATAAATAGTAGTGTATTATTTCCAACCAGTGCGAAGCCTATGTTCAGCAGTGGACTTCCTGTGACTGAAGAGAGAGAGAGAGAGTAGTGTATTTTCACCTTGTTTGGTCCATTATTACATAGTGGGTTAGATGCTTCTGCAATCGCTTTGGATGATGTATTGACGTAAATACAGGGTATATCAAGACTGCTACCGAAAATGAAGCCGGTTGGTAGTTTTAGTGACTACTAACACAATGCAATTGAAAATTTCACATAGAAACGTGACAATTTATTTTTGTGAATTTTTAAAATTCCTCGTTTTCAGGTGGCAAGTCCATAGTTTTTGCTAAAATAATAATTTAAACCCTTGCGTACATTTTCATAAGTAAAAGGGTGTACACTATTATTTCAGAAAAATACTATGTATTTACCACCCAAATAAGAAGGAAAAAAAATGCATTTTTCAAAAATCTTAAGTGCATTGTGTCTGAAGTCACTAAAACTACCACCCGGCTTCGTTTTCGGTAGCAGTCTTGATATACCCTGTATATACCTATTTATAAATTGTTCCTTAAATGCTTTGATAGGTGAACAAAGAAGTATTCTTCCGCGTACTAATCTATTTTAAACCTCCTGTTAGAATACACAACTGCCGATCCCGTCGATTCTGAGAAACTGAATCAAATCGAAATCCAGTGACGTCAATCCGGCGGATTCCCGGAATATGTTTGAACATTATTTTATTTATTGCTGTTTTATATAACCATTGTTTCCTTAACACAAATACCTAAAATTAAGCTTCACGCGTGATCCGGGCAGGTGACTAATAAATACCAGGTGTGTGTGGTAAAAATAGGTTAACTTGCCTACAAAGTATGATTCGATTGTCGAAAATATCCGGCAGCATCACGAACCTTGCGCGGCCGCTCCCCGGCACAATGTATTTAATTGATGGAGCTTTAAGAACGACGAGTCAATAGAGGCCCATGTGCAATCATATTATTTATAAGTCGCCCACCAACATTACTAAATTGGTTCAAATTGTCACAACAGGCTTGATTAAACTCTATTTGTGAAGACTCGGTATGTCGCCAATAACGACGTTTCGCTTTCGCTACATTATTTTATTGAAACAATAATTAGATAAGTACGCTCCGTAGTTCGTAGTAAGCGCGCGGAGTGTGCACTGCGGAGTGTGGAGGCTGTTGCTCGTACTTTATGTCCTATTGTGTTGATGTTGAGATTTTGGTTGTAGAGTCTAATTGGCTCATTATCTCATTCTAAGAGTCGTATCGTGTTGCGTCAGATTTGAACTGTAACACATATGTACATAAGTGCGCCATGCGACCCGCGAGGCCACCATCTATGACTAAACGTGGGGCACACAACACCGTTCAAAGCGATGTTTTATGTTGACGCCGACATCGACTGTCCTTGTACCGGTTCGCCGCTCTATAAGCGCGTTTAATTATTATTTTAACTGGTACGGCCGTTTAAATCGCACAAGGTTGTTGATATACGGTGCGAGGACGCGGCCCACGGCCGGGGACCGGGAACAACACCCCCCTCCCCCCCTCCTTCTGCACCTGCCGCCACCTACGCGCACACCACGCGCTGCCCGCCCCCGGACACAGCCGACCCTCCGCGCACATACCTACCGTCACTGGCTTGCTAATTACTATCTACTCCAATAAAATATATTCCAAATAGGAATCCAATTAGTGAAAAAATATTACAACAAGAATGACTACAAGTGCTGTTTGTAAGAATAATCAAAAGGATTATAATAATTACAACCTCGGCAAAAACATTTGACCCACGCAGACCGATTTGGTTCGGCGAGTGACTTCACCGACACAACTAGAAAAGTATGCGAACGTATTAGCGTATCGAAAAGGCATGCGAGCCTCATTCATGATTTTCGCTTCGACCTCGACAAACGTTTGAATATTGTAAAAGTATACGTATCGAAGTATAAGAGGATGGATGTTCTTGTGTGTCGTATTACGTATAGCAGCCGTCGTGTTCGGCCGGGAGTGGGTGACGAGCGTGTGCAAAGCGATCACGTTCGTACCTAGGTGGGTGTAATGGGCTGAAGGATTGGGTTCACGCGGCGAGGACGAATTTTATGGAGTCCTTGCTACCGAGGACGCGCGTGGTGGCAGCCCGAGGGGGAGGGGCAAGTAGAGGGTAGGCGTCGTGTGTGCGGGGGCGGGGGGATACGGCGGGTTCATTGAGTGCGGCGGATGAATGGGCCGCGGTGAGTCACCGGATCGATGCGGCGCCCCCCGCCGCCGCCCGCCAGCCGCGCGGCGCGCCGCGGCTGCGTGCTGCGAGCCCCGCGCCACAGCTCCACGGCTACACAATACACAGCAACATAGACAGACGCCACACGCTGCGTTACCTGACGCCTAGAAATTATGTTATGATCAACAATGAACACCATATACCTTACAACATGAGACACCCGAAATAATTAATTAACATACCAGTTTCAATACATATTTTTCCATACTATACCATACAATAAAATAAAATGATAAAAAAAAATTATTTAATATTACCTACTTTCTTATATCTCCTCTTACAAGCGTAAGTTATAATCCTAGACATCCGTTAATACTGAGTAACCATAAATATTTTTAGCAACTTATTGCGTATATGATCAGCACAAAAAGAGCGCTATTAACATGTTTCGCTATTAAAAACATTCCATAGCCGCCCAGTAATAATGTAATTCAATGATCAGTTTTTCTATGACGTTAATAATCTTAAATTGGGATTGAGCGTTATTAAGCGATCGCTTCGGAGTTGTCATGATGGCCATTAAAACTTGAATATTAATTGTTTATTGAGAACTGGCTAACGATAAACGGGTAGGTCATGGCTGATGTAAGGTGGCCCTTCGGCGTCATGCCAGTTGGAAAGGGCTTACTAACATAGTGCGACGTTTATCATAATCAAATTATTTAATCATTAAATGACATTTAAGCATATTATATATCAAGCTTCGATTTAATTGTATAATTAGCGTTTATGCTTTTTTACAATTTTCCTAATACACACCGTCAGACGAGTTAATTATCTCATGCTAGTGACCATTCAAGTTTAGTTTTTGGAGATACAAGGTGACCGCTAACTTTAGCCTTTTGCAACAATCGGGTCGCATTGAATATATTCTAAATATACCTAGTATTTAATATAAATCATTCATATCTGTCGGGTCTCAGAATATATGGGTTATAACTATCGATTTTGGATTATCGAATTAAAACGCTCTATTATTTTTAGGCAACAAAGTACTCCAGCTTTTATTATTCAACATTAAAAAAAATACTATTATAGGAAAGCTTACAGACTAATATTACTTATAAATATTTAAATATTAAGTGTGTTACTTTGCCGATAACCAGCTTCTATTGTTTCATTTTTTACACATTATTAGTATTTATGTACTTATCTAATACCTATAAATTAAAATTTGGCCAAATTAATCATAGTTACATCCATAACAGCGAGCTGCATGTTGAAAACGTGGCACTCTATAATAAGTGATGGTACATGTAGATGTGTAATTAGTCGGTCGGCAGTATCGACGGTAGGATGCGATGGACATAATGGGAGCGGAATTAGCATTACAATGGCGCGGGGCAGTGGGCACGGACAACGGCGCGCCGCGCCGCGGCGGCAGGAAGCGCCGCGCGGCCGAGCGCGCTGCATGCGCCCGCGCCCGCGCCCCATGCCGCCTGCCTGCTGCCTGCTGCCTGTTTCCTACGCGTCAGGCGTCAGCGGTAACAGCACGTCAGCGCCCACGGCACAACTGTATCTTGTACCCTCGGCCCGCCACTGATGGCTACAATGCGATGTTCAAACTAATTGCAAGCCCGAAGGCCGGGTGGCATTGCAAAAATTTACTCGCATTTCATATATGGTCACAAGCGTATCGCCGTTGTGCCATATTTTTCTATTGCCTACAGACTTTGAACTGCGAAACGTATTTAAAAATTAGTGCGTCTTTAAATGGTAAACAAAATTACCATTGACAATTTAATTCTTATCTACGGAATAATCAGAGTCAATAGTACCTCATCGCATCCTCTCGAAGATATGCAAAAACTAAATACTATGGTGTTAATTGTCCGTGATCTTGAATCTGTCAATAAAATTTTCCTCGTATCTTAAATCCCACGCCGCAAGTGCTGGTAGGTGGAGATGCCCACGCCACCGCGCCGTCGCGCTCATGTCGAAAATGGAAATAAAAAAATCGACGCGCTGTGTGGGCTGATTGTTATTTGCTTTTTATTTTTCGTCGCGTCAAAAGGATTGCGGCGAAATGTCACGGAGAAATGTGAAGGTTCAGAGGTGTCGTCGACTCTCAAAGATCTCTAAATAATGACATCTCAGAGGGTGTTATCGCGTGGTATCTTGCCAGTGACCACGGGAATCCCTTCATTATATACAGCTTTACAGAACCGAGCCGCACTCAATGGTCAATGAGACCGTAACGATGAATGAACGAAACCAAGTTGAAATTGAATTAGCAACTCCGCCTACAAGCGTTTGCCTCGGCAGTTAACACGTATCTAATTATAATTACTATATGTATGTAACACTACACCGTACACGCAATATGTATGCAAGGTGGTTATTTTTTTACGTTGCTTCGTGATACGCGAATCAATAAGTTGATATTTCAAATGCATGCTGGAGCCATTTGGAATTGCATTATTTTTATAATGGTTCACCATCAACATTTCTTAGTTCTAAATGTTTATTAGATATTTTAATTTTAATAGGAGAATGATGATAGGCGCATCACGATTTCTGCCTATACATTTAGTTTCTATAGTTTTATTTTACGTATTAGATAAAGTTCTTCCAAGCAGAACACAACATTGGCATTGTTATAGCTGCAGAGTGCATGTGACAGTAAATTATGAGCTAAGATAATGATATCTGTTGGCAGGTGACTTTGGCGAGTTCCGTCGATCGTATCCGGAATGGTGCAGCGAAGCGGGCGCGCAGCATGTTCCACACCTGCCCCTCATGGGACTACGGTCAGTATTTCTACACTAATAACGAGCATTTTGCTGTGAATATAATGCATTGTTGCTCCACTATCACCGCATAGATTAGCGGAGTGCGACTATCAATTTCCAGCGTATTATCGTTGACAGCTTTTGTCATAATTTTCCACGTTAGCTTCAATGCAAATCGTGTACGTGCATGTGTACATATGTACGTATAGCGATGCATATAGATTTGCGTATGCATATAAGATCTCTGCATCTGCAGTTTTTAACACGTTATTCTAAACGTGACGTAATGTCGAGGATGTGAAGGCAAATATAAAGTGGCGCCTGAAATGGAGTCCTGTGACTAGATAAATGTTTATGTGGTCGCAAAAATTCGTTTCTTATGTAGTTAGATCTCAGTCCCCCGAAGATTTTAACACCCACGACTTATGAGAAATACTGTGTAGGTTCAGGACTTTATAAGCTGCATTTTTTGGGTACCTCCCTTTCGTTTAGTTGTAAAATCAAACAATAAATAAATAGTCTGAATTTTGTATCTAAATATTTATATTTTGTATTAAACGTAAAATATTTACATATTTCTAACTGTATGCATTTTCACGAAAATTGCGCGGACGAAGCAGCATGAAGTATGGCACAGTTGAAGAGTAAATGGAGAAGAATTGCAGAAACCTTATATTTAATAAACTATATGCCGAAAATTCATAACATTTAATTAATTAATGTGTTTAAGCACGGAGCGACCGACCAATATAGGGTGGTCAAAAAAATGAAGCTTGAAAGATCAACCAATGTAAAAATGATGGCCTTTCATTGACGGTGACGTGATTAAGCAGGAAATACTTAGTATGGTGGCATAATGGTGTCAATACTTGATACTTTTTAGATTTATAATACTTTTTATTACGCTCTGAGTTACAAATTCATATTAATCAGCAGATTTGTATCAGCAGCTAAAAATGACTAAAATTATTTTTTTATTTTTAAATGTTGACCTTTTTCTTAGTTCATCTATAAAGGTACTTACTAACTGCCTAAGTATGAAGGTTTTATTTATTTGAATTCAAATACTTTTTTTAAATAAATGTCTCCCGCGCGGGTGATTCCTACAAAGTATTATATAAAAGTTCTATCCCTGGAGTGGAGATTAACCATTATAGTGATTGTTTTACATTATACTGTGTTATTGATAAATTCTACTAGTTAGTCTAATTGTGTGAACGAGGAAAGTTAAAGCAACACGTCGTGGGAATAAGATTTCATGCGCGTGAGAGTTTTTCTTCAATCATTAAGCGTAGATACGCGGAAAATAGCGCCAGTTCCATCCCGACTTAATTACGTTCATTCCAATTACCCTCATCGGTGAACATACGATACTGTGTCCCAGTATCCATGACATTGCCTACCCAAAATACGACTCTGACCTTTACAAACCTTTAAAACTATGTCCATATCAAGACTAGTTTCAAATATTTTTTTTACTTCTTCGGCAATCGAGCAACGACTAAAAGTGAATACTGAATAAACAAATCTTTTTAGTTTTCGCCCCGTTTTTTCTAAGCGTCGTTGTTACAAATCCGGTTTGTGTAACTAGATCGAATCTTGCAATTTTCTTTTTATTAAGAATTACTCTTGTTGCGAATACTTTTAGTTTCATGAGGAAGGTTATTCGTCTCAAAGCGAATCGACGCTGCCAAGGTCCCCGTGTTAAGCCCGCCTTTATAAAGCGTTAGGCGGTGGCTGTGTTTTTTGCGTTCGCGTACGTAAACGTTTTAGAGAAACTTTATTTTATATAAGAACACCTGAACTTTGATCAAAGCGTGGGCCGCCCGCGCCGACCAGATACAATCGAATAAATAAACCATTTCTCAGTATTGGCGATGATGACATAGGATGTTAGTCACGAAGGCGGCCGTGGCATCGCGGCTTCCTCGGCTGGCCTACTCTTTGTTTCTACTGGTTTCAGTCGATATAGTGTTTGCCGATGGTCCTTGTAAATGCATTTTGCACGTGCTAACAAACGGGCCGCTGCGCCGCGCCCGGTCGGTGCGCTGTCAAACATAAGTATACCATTCATTTGAGCGCTCCGTTTGTTCAGCCGGGATCGTCATTTAATACTATATTGTTAAACGCGCTCATCTGCATGCCGCGTTTGAATGTAATTCATACACGCAGTCATACATGCCGACGATATCGCAAACAATAGTATACGCCTCGTTAAGGAAAAATTCCAACAAGTCGATGCCATTCAGTTGCAATATCCGTGTGCCGCAGTTTTATTGGCCGACGTCATAATAAATGAGGATTATGAATGTACGGCTTGGACGACCGTTGACGGCGCTAGTCGCTTCGCGTCGTGTCGATTGCATCGTGGTACAACTTTCCACGGGTTGCATCACCTTGAACGTTGACTGAAATGACACGTAAAAAGAATTTTGTTACTAAGTCCTTGATCATTTCTGCTGGTGGTTGTCTGAGCGGCGCTACACTGGTGCGCGCTGCGTGCGCTGCAGACGCTATGTGCACACTGCACACGCTGCCTAAACGCGTAATTGGTGTATTGCAATAGAAACGGTGAGACTTAGCGTTGCGCTGAATGGAGCGCGCCCCATTCATGCAACGGTGGCGCGCATGCGGCCCGCGCGCCGCACCGTTCACTATTCAACTTTATTTCTTGCATAACAATAAATATTCGATAGGTACCGACTGCCGAGTAATGAATCGCCGTCATGAATGAATTGCTCGTTACACGGCCTTACGATCTATGAGCCGAGCACGCAGCTATCTGTTATCTAAGGATTATTGCTTAACACTTGTGTACATTGATGAGTGCGGTGACGCGGCGCGGGCCCCCCCGTTCATCACGACCGAATGAATCATACAAAGTACTAACCATTGATTTAGAAAATGGCCTCGTGCAAATTCCATCAAACCTGATATATGATTCAATTTCGATTCTGTGTTTAGTAAAACTAATATTGGTGTCTCACTGCGTTCAGTAATTGGAAACGTTGACATGTTGTAAGAGTTTAAAGTTCACCCCGTTTTAATGTTAACGCTGACGTATACGATACGACTGTGTGGGGCCTACGCATTATTCATTTAGATTACATCGTCTAAAAATAATGAAGACTAAGTGAAAGGTCACGTTGTACTCGCAGTGTGAGTTTTTTTCGCGAGAGCTGACGGCACCCGCCGGCCCACGTGTTCTGACAACTCCCTTTGGCCGCAGATTTGGCGGTGTACTACCCAAATGTTCTATAAATAGGAGCGTACGATTTATGGCGTAAATGTAATCACGCCTACGCGCCGCGGTCGCGCCTTGCCGCTCGTACCTACTGCCTATCGCCTGCCGCCTAACACGGCAACCGTCGAATACTACCACTTGTGAGTTAACACGCAAACACATTATATCGACATACCTACCGCGGTTTCTCGTATTTTTGCTGCTTAACAAGTCTCTATAATCAATAAAATATATGGATACTAAACAACCGGCAGCGTCTTTACTAGTATAAAGTAAACAATCCATTTGGCCGGTACGGTTACGCGTAACGACGACATAATGAGGAAACCTTGAAACATACAATTTTGCATAACAAGCGGATTGTGATAATTCTCGTGCGCGCCGGACGCTGGGCAGGAGGACTTTCCTGCATGATAACCTGCCTTATACATTATGCAATGTTTATAATGGCACACAGTTGGGTCACGCGAGCCGGGCCACAAAGCGTCGCTCTTGAAACTGACGTCACACTGACGTCACAGGTTGTAAGGCCGACACGAGTTCGGTATGACTCAAGCGCCTGAGGGGTAGCAACACAATGTTCCCCTTGAAAACGTAGCCTCATATTGCTGTTCTGATGGGGAATTACTGTTGTATATCATGAAATTGAATAAATGCTAATATGTACTAGAACTAAGTTTGTATTTACAAACCTCAACAATTTCACTACTTGTGTGTTATGGTAGAGAAAAAATAATACAGAGATGCTTACTCTAATGCAAGGTAATCTACGTACTAAGTTATAATTTAGTAAGTAAGTATAGTCATTTTCTTACACATACATAAGTATTCTTATTGTGTATAGCAGTCGCTTGCAGCAGATAATGCTACCCAAGCTCATACGTCACATTACACATATATGTGTTTTGATCGCCAGTTTTTGTGTTTGTGGGTAAATATTAGATTGATTCAATGGACTTTTTATTAACCGTTTATGCAACACAAGCAATACTTACGTCAAAATTATCTATACATTTATCTATACATTATATAATAAAAAAATACTGTTCGATGTCTGTATATGGAAAATACTATTATACTAAGTATGAATGACAAAAATATTAAGGGGGACTGTATTAATGCAATAGAACCTAAAATAACGATTATTAGTAGTATCGATTTGTTGTGCTTTTGTGCGCGCTTATCTCAGACACGGCTGAACCAATTTCGCTTAAACTTGGTACGTAGTTAGCTGACAAACCTGGATAAACTCATACTTTTAATCCAGAAAAATACAATGTTCACGTAGAGTGAGCAAGAAATTCAGTTACTTATATTTGTCTTTTTCAATCTCCAAGGAATGCACAGACAGACAGGAGAGCACAGGATTACATGCTCTTAGTCATGATGACACGGGACAGGACGGGACGAAACGAGTCGGGACAGCAGTTGAGACGCAGATGACGTAGATGCAGTATAGAGGACGGCAGTCACATTGACTTTATTAAGTTAAATTTCATTCATAGAATAAGCTATTTTTGTTATGACTGATCTGTTCATATGACGTTCCTTTTTAGGGTTCCGTACCTAAAAGGTAAAAACGAGACCCTATTATACTAAGCCTTCGCTATGTGTCTGTCTGTCACCAGGCAGACTGTCATGAACCGTGATAGCTGGAAAGCTGAAATGTTCAGAAATTATGTATTTTCGTTGCCGCTATAACAAAAAAATACAAAAATAATAATAATTGTAATATTAAGGGGGGTCCCGATACAATAAACGTGTATTTTTCATATTTTATTGTTCAATATTAATAACGGGAACAGGTAGATGCTTAAAATTTTCACAGAATATATAGTTGTATATTATTTATTTTCGTCAGTCATCGACAGTGTAACTGGTTACACTGTTACTTATAATGCTCATTCATTGGTGGAGTGATTGGAAATGCACATTTTGAGCAATAGGCTTCAAATTTCAAATCTGCGCTCAAAACGACCTTCACTACCTTATTGATATATTGATAAGTTGAACGCAATTTATAATACATACCTGACTTAGAAGTGTTTTAGCTATATATTGAGGCGACAGCTAACAAACGCGAACCTATATAAGACTGTTGCAGCGCCTCTATGGGGACAACTGGCTTTGTCTCCTCGTCATTTTGTGTAATGGACACTCTCGTCACTATTTAGTTCCCAATAAGTCTTCTTATGAGAACAACTAAAAATCTATTGTAGGAACGTAAAAGATTTTCCAGACTCCCATTCGTTTTGCTCGTTGAGAGGCTACTAGTACCCATAGCCGGTGAATCAAATATATTCTAAACTTAATACAGTCCGACAAAGTCATGGTCAATAAATGACTGCTTAAGTCAATATACAAGTATTGTAGGTCAACTGTAAAGTTCAAAACGATATTTAAATGCTCTATCGCTTGGCTTACATAAGTAGTACATGAGAGTAAATACATGCTTATTAACTCGACATTAGTCAGTGTGTGATCGTTTTGGTATGTTTGCCAGGAAGCGTACTGTTGTCTGTTGTCGCTAGTGAATGTATCGGGGTCACGTGGCCGGCTCGCGGATCCTGCTGGTGGAGCGTCAGGTAATTGGTGGTGACGTCAGCAGCGTCACGTCAATGACGCCATCGCCGCCGCCGTGCCACTGTTCATTCACGAAATTATGTCTGAGCACGGTCAAGGCCAGTTTAACTTATCATTTACTTACATTGGTATTTTTATCTTGCACTTATTGCGTGGTGCATATTGCACAAAGACTCGTTTAATTATTTTACGGTCGGTCGCCTGGCTGACAGCTACGTCAAAGTACCCAACCCCGAGATAAATAGAATGTTAAGCGAGTTAAAAACTCGAAGTCGTTGAGCTGACTTGGGATGCGTACACTGCACGCCATGACTCACGGTCCATGCACGCTGACGCTGGTGTCAATATCAAAGAGGCAACACTATGTTTTAAGATGGTCGTTAATATAACTAGAGGCCTACGTCCAGCAGTGGACGGCGACAGGCTGAATATATACCTCCCCAAGTAAACGCCAAAATATTACAAACTAGACCAAAAATACATAAAATTGGATGTGTTTTGCACAGAAGCATTTTTACCAACATTAACTATATTTTTATGTGAATAAATAACCCTGTGTGAACTTAGGTAGATTTAAGATATAATGTTATTAATATTTGCATCTTCAGTCAGTCAGTCAGTCGATAATTCACTCCACATTACTCAAGTCCATGTTTTAAGTATGTATTGACAAATTATTCATAAAATTAGCTTATCAACCCCGATTCCCTCTCAACAGACAAACTCTATTTGATAATAATAAGTAGCCGAAGTACATCTCCAGGTCCAAGTTATTCCTTGACCAGTTGATATGAGAGGTCGCAAAGCTTCTTTCGCATTTATAAGGATCTATCATTTGTGAACAGCAATTTTTCCTGGATGAAGGGTGCCGTATCGTTTTCTGTATTTGTCAAAACATGTGTGTACATTTTTATGATGTACCTACGGTTGAGTCGTTCACTTGAAAGTGTAACAAACATACTCACATTGCTCCTTTAATAAAAATTATAAGTGTAAGCGGTACCTATGCATTACGATCATATTTGATATAAATTATTTTCACTTTAATTATGTTTTGTACACTTTACTTAAATCATTATTATCGATTAGACGCTGAGCATTATCGGTTAACCTTAGGACCTTTGTATTTTCTTGTCAGTTGTTATAAAGGATATATCTTGAGTCATAGACGCTCCATTTAAAGGTTTCGCTATAAACATTGTTGTGTTAATACCAATAAATATTTTACTGTTAAAACTTGATGTAGCATACTTGCGTTACCTGAGTAGTTGAATAACAGTATACATAATAATAAGTATAACCTACTCGTATACTGAGATCTTTGACCTCATGAATTTGAACTTCAGATCGTGTAATTTTATAAAAGTTTTTGATTCGCTCGGGAATTAATATTTTGTCTCCGATATAAGCTAATCGCGCCTGTCACATTATGGAACGGAACTAGTGTTGGCGAAGTGTGGGTGCACCAGTTACACCTATGCTGCTTATCGGCCATCGCTGTGGGGACACCGACATGAATATGTAAATTATTTGTTTACAGCACAAACTCGTGGCAAAATCTACAAGTTGTGTTCATAACTGGTAATGTAAATCAGCTTGATTGTGTACGCGCTGCAGATTCAATAGGTACGTGCAGGTTACTTGTGTTAGCTGCCTTTATTAACATTTATGTACTGGTCTGATCGGCTCACAATTACGTTCATTGAATAAATGATATTTTACTACTAAATACGAATAAATTAATGAATCATGTATTTTGTATACCTTAATAAACTTAGCTAAACTAAAGAAGAATTAGTTTTTATTATTTTTTGGTTATTTCACAATAATTTCTCTCACGTCTTAAAGAAGCCAGTAAATACCTTAGAACAAAACCGATATTATGCTCACAAGATTGCACGCGCTGCAACGGTTATTGTTTGTAAACGGGCAGCGTTGTAATGTGTATTAGGAACGTTCGGAGCTCTTTGTCCGGGTGACTCGACAGTCGGCTCGTTAAAACTCCTGCCAGGATGGGAGCGAGCGAGTCGGGCATTAAAAAAAACCGTCCCTTACAGGCGGTCATTGGCAGCGAGTGGGTCGAGCCGCATTCCTGTGCGCCGGCGCAGCGCACGCACTCGCACGCCCACACGCGCCGGCCGCCGCCGCACCGCCGCCGCACTGCGAGGAGCCCCTACATATCCCACTCGTTCATTAATAATACGGCCGGTGGTGTCGCGGCTTCCGGCGCTCTCTCGACACACTCGCCACGCTCACCACGCTCGCCACGCTTGGCGCTCAACCGCTGCATTGTGCCCATTCAAATAAGAATGGTATTGGCGCGCCAATAGCCACTTCATCGCCGCCCTCGCGCGTTATGCACTAAAACCACTATGCGTACATTCAAATCGCCCACCTGATTATTGTTTCACACCTTTGTTACAACTCGCATTCTTCATTCCGCAATAGTTGCGCGACGTCGAGCGCAGCCCCTGTGTGACGCCGTTGCGGCCGATCTTCTCCTACGTATAGGTACAAGCCGAGTAAACAATGTCGTTGCCATTATCAGATGTGTCAGAACGGCGGTGTGCGTGGGCGAGTTCCCCTGAATGGACGCGTCGGATGGTCGCCCACGCGCGGCACTAGCGCGGCCCACGCCACGCGCCACCTACTACAGAGCTAATGTGACGGTAGGCCTACCGACTGCCGCCCACCTCTTGTCAATTGCAACTAATTATCTTGATGACCACTCACGCGGCGCTGATCCCATTAGTTTCGTACGGCTTGTTCGCAGCTATTTTTTTATTGATGAATAGTGAATACATAGTAATATAATATGTATATTACTTTGTAGTTAAAAATATCTCCCTGGTGGTATGTCTCTTATATGTGAGAGGCTCCTGGGTATGTACCACCGCAACGTCTATATTCTCCTTCGAAACATCAGTGTAAATGTACGACAATGTGTTCCGGTTTGAATTGTAGCCAGAGTAACTACTGGATATATTGAGATTCGATATCTTATGTCAGGATAACGAGCGCAGTAGATTCAAATTGCTTTGTAATTCATGATGTTATTTAATTTTGATACTGTCTATGACCTATGTTATGAACGGTCGTATCGCTTACCATCAAGCGAATGGGACGTTCATCTCAACATTCATAGCAATAAAAAAATCTGATGAATTAAGACACTAATTAGCTTCCAAGAAATGACGACTAAACATTTGTTTAGGTAATCTCAGTTCATTAGAAAAAAACAATTGTTATTGGACAAGGTGGCGCGTTGCGACTAGTTGTCAGTGGTGTGTTTGTTTTATATTTTTAAAACTGAATGGTGGCGCGAATACTGAGAGGGCGACTTTGCGAAAGTGTCGCGTGGGAAGAAACGCGCCGAGGCCACAGGAGCGGTTCGGGGTGTGGGTGTGCTAGGGTGCGCGGGGGCGGCGGGGTTGAGTAAGGACGACGCGGCGCGTGGGCGGCCATTGAGCTGCGGGGGCAGGTGAATGGTGAGCCCCGGCCCTCCTACCCCATTGAGCGAGCTCGGCGGGCGCGGATCGATCGCCGCCTCCGCGAGCCCTCCGACACGCCACCGACAATCTAACCATGCGCCCTCTATTGTGAGATTTCATATAACACTATTTGCAAAGGCGTCGAACCAATTAATTTACCAATTACAAACAATCTTAATGAGGCCACACAGATATGAACTCGACCTCAGGTTCCTCGAGGGTCTCCACTCTCCACTTTAAGCCAATTTAAATTTTGTAAGAGTTTGCTATTATTCAACAGCAAGGCATGTACACCGCAGTGTGCGCACGGCAACAGAACGTGAAGTCCGATGATTAATACACGAATGCATTAGTTGCGTGTCTGTTTTACGTACATTTTTCTTAATCACGTCGCGCGTTATTCATTACTGAGCGCGCAGAAGATAGATGACGTTTCTATGATTAATAATTGAGTAATCAGCACACACGCAATGCTAGAAGTTACATTCATCCCATTATATTTAGTTGCTACATTACGTTTTAACGGAAATTTGCTATATATGTACCTATAAACTATTGTATTGATAAGTTCAAAGATTTGTAAAGCGAATGTCGTGTTTCGAGTAAAGGTTTTTCGATGATCATGTGACGAATAATTAAATGCAATTAAATTAATGTTAACCGCCGTTATTATTACCAACATTTATAAAAGGTTGAAATACGTCAAAACACTTACACTCTATTGATACTCAAACAAAAATGGCCACCAGTCGTTCCAAAGGAATGAATGAATCAAAAAAATCAACGATTCACTATTGTATGTGGCAGGATATCTATTTGTATCTATCTACTCCAGTCCTTATTTAGATAGCTTCATTCATTGTTGTGCGTGATGGTCTGTTGTTTACCAACCAAACGCGGCTGCCAATATGTTCACGGTGGTCGCGGGTTCGAATCCTAGGGCACACCTCTCACATTTTGGAGTAATTTGTGTATTGAGAGACTATCGCCATACACTGTAAAGATGCAAGAAAACATGTTGAGGAAACCATACGTATACCATACATACCATAGCGATCTGCAACAATTTCTATGGTACGTAAAGTCCACCAGCTTGCACTAGGCTAGCGTGGTGGACTATATATTATGGCCTTACCACTCTCAACCGTACTCTAGATTGTAGAGGAGGACCGTGGCCTGTAGTGGGGCGTTAATCGGCTGTACAAATTAATGAATTTGTTGCCTGAAGTTATGCGTACCTTTGTGCTCGGCTAGTGTTTTTTTTTCTCAAATACTCATTTCACCTTTGTCTGTCCACTGTCCTCTAATGTTGTTAATGCTTACTAATGTGTCTGTAAAGGATACTTAACCAAACACATGCACGTACACAGGCAGTCAGTCAGAACGACACACAAGGGAGCGTAAGCGGCGGATGTGAAGCAATTTGCGCGAGGTGTTTTATGGACTACTGACAAAAGTTCTTAACAGCTACTTGTAGCGAGTGAATATAATGCGGTCGGCCTGTAGCCGGAGTGGCCTTAAACTAGTACTCTATGCAGTGGATCTACCAAGTAGATTCCTAAAGTGGCTCCGTTGATGACTGCTGATTGTTATTACTATACTCGCGCTAAAAGTTCCGCAGTATGCACTTAGTCATTTCCTCTTAAAGCATTTACTTGATATGTGACTTACTAAGACGGTAGAGCGCTGTAATTACGATGCCTCTGAGCCATGCTAACAACATCAATAATGCGTTACCGAGCGGTTCTATTGTCGCATTAGCCCTCATATTATAAGTGCAATAAAAATTATTTACGGCGTTGATTTAACAAAGATTATCTGAATATATTAACTTATTGTTATTAACAATAAGTCTGTCAGTTTGCAAGTAAGACTGTCAGTTTGCAATTCAGAACCTGTGTCCATCCTAATGCCGATACATATTACTCAATATCTATAGTTCAGTAAAACCAGTAAACATTACATAACCATATTTTTTGATAGGAGAAATTATTGTTATATGCTGATTTCAAAACAGTTCTATACCGGGTATCTCAAGACTGCTACCGAAAACGAAGCCGAGTGGTAGTTTCAGTGACTCCAGACACATTGCAACAGAAAATTTTGAAAAAAAAAGCGACGATATTTTTGTTATTTTTTTCCTATGGTAATTTTATATGTTTTCACGGAATTTCCATCAAAGATTTGTTCCTTCTTTAGTGAAATACCGTCCACTGTAATGCGAGTTGATTGTTGGATGTGTTTTATAATAGACGCCAATCTAGTGTCGGATCGCACCACCCATAGGATTTCTGCATTACCTTACTGTCTAGTAGTGTCTGTCGTCATTTGACAGTAACATGAACCAACTCTCCGAGGGACAGCAACTGTAAAGAGTGTAGTCTTTTGTTATTAAACCGTATCACGACTACTCCTGTTTAGAAGTAGCGTTTTAACTATTACTCGTTCAAGTCGATGGTACATATTTTATAACCCATTTACAAGATAATTAAAAGTAATTGATCAAGCATGATATCTGTTATTTCATAAGCAATCAGTATTTTACTTATAGAGCCGAATTCCACTTAATACTTGGAATATCGTCATGCATTTTATATCACTACATAGTATAAAACAAAGTTGCTTTCTCTGTCCCTATGTCCCTTTATATGTTTAAATCTTTAAAACTCTTTAAAACGGATTTTGATGCAGTTTTATTTAATAGATAGAGTGATTCAAGAGGAAGGTTTATATGTACAATACGTACATATTATTGTACAGAAATCTATTTGTACCCGGGCGAAGCTGGGCCGGGCCGCTAGTTGGATATAAATGAGAGTGTTAATGTTCGAATTGTATGTTGCAGGTCGCTGCGCATCTCTGGGTCCGGGTGCGAGGAGGCGCTGTCGTCGGGCTCGTCGTCGGAGTGCGAGGAGGTGCACGGCCACGCGGTGCCGGACTTCCCCATCGAGATCCTGCCCAACCTCTACCTCGGCAACTCCACCAACAGCGAGGACTGCGACGCGCTCGCCAGACATAACATTAAGGTACGAGTACATACCTTCACCCCACTCCTCCATACCAAATCTCATGATGTGATACATAAAACAATCCAATATCCGTTTGCACGACCAGTGATTCGATCTCGCGGTTGTAAACGTATCTTAGTACAACTAGGTCACCGAGGCAGTCAGGTTGTTGAAGACTCTCCTGTCCAATTCCCATAAGGGCCTGTTATAACCTGATAAAATATAGTATTAATATTATCACTCGTCAGTCATCATCATCTAACAGCCTCTTGCCAGGACGCAAATCGCAAGGAGGTAAAAATTACTTTAGACCACTACTCTATCTTGATGCCAATAAACTCTATCCTCTCAGGTTTTATTTATTTATTTATCCTTTGTTGCACCATACATAGAACTAGTGACATTAAAGAAATAACATAACTAAAAAGTGCAAAAGGCGGCTTTATCGCACTAGGCAATCTCTTCCAGGCAACTTTGGGTAAATTATTAGCTGGAATAAGTTTAATATTAAATGCGTTTATATTTAAAAAAAAATATTATTGCTTGTCGTAGGTATTTAGTCTTGTTAGAGTTACTGTTGTCGCACGGTTCACATAAAAAGTATAATGTATGTGTTCTATTGCCTATGAGTGTATACCTTTAACATTATCTAAAAAAAACTATATTTTTTAAGATTTGTGAATAATGGGCATGAAAAATATATGAATAGTTGTGGGTTTTTCCAGAGGACAGTTAATTATTGCGATTTTTGTGTTGGGGATAGAATAACTAATAGGTAAATGTGAATAATGGCCATTATTACTTCGTGATATCATACATACCTTCAGTTCCAATGTTAACAACATTAATTAAAGTGCTGACTGTTTGTTATTTCCACAGGGAACAAAGTTTAATTTAATAACAGATCAATAATAACTTAATAATATACACTCATTTGCAAAAAAAAACGGGCGGTTTTGATTTTAATTCTTCTTTAAAAAAATACGGTACCAAAATGATTTCAGTCATTTGTACATGTTACTGGCCGGTTTTAAAAATGCCGTGGTGTTTAAAACAGTACGTTCTTAATTCAAATTTTCGTTTGATGCTCGTTTTTACAGTTTTCTGTAATGTTAGAGAAAGTGGTAAAAGCTACCAAAATTATTGCGCCGCTCGAAGAGGGTTGCAGCCAATGCTTCGTGGCTCAGAGGATAAGTGGTAGTCCCTCGACGGTTCAAAGGACCTGGCAGCGGTATCAAGACACCGGTTCCGTCGAGAGAAGGCCTGGTTCTGGAAGAAAACCATGTACCCAACCACGGGATGATCGTTTTCTTGTGAGTCGCGCATTGAGAAATCGCAAGTCTTCGTATGTGGAACTTAAGAACAACCTCGAAGAAGTAAGAAATGTGCATATTAGTCTCTGGACGGTCAGGAGGAGGCTTCTCGCGGCCAATATACGCAGTCATCGCCCGGCCCGCGGCCCTAAGTTACTCCGTGAGCACAGAGTTGCCAGGCTTAGGTTTGCTCGAAATTGTGAGTCATGGACTCAAGAAGACTGGAATAGGGTATTGTTCTCCGATGAAGCCAGCATATCTCTGTTCGGTGAAGATCGACGTCGGCGAGTGCTACGAAGACGAGGAGAACGCTTTGCAGAGGCTTGTTTTGAAGAAATCACACCTTATGATGGGGGCTCTGTTATGTTTTGGGCAGGAATAAATTTAATGGATCGTACAGAGTTAGTCTTCATTGAAAACGGCTCACTGACTGGACATAACGGAAGTTCTAATTCCTCATGCACAACCCGCATTGACCGCTTTAGGCGAAGACTCAATTTTTATGGACGACAACGCTCGCGCCCACCGGTCTGGCGATGTGGAAGCGTATGTGCAAGAGGTCGGCATTCTTCGTTTGGATTGGCCAACTCGAAGTCCCGACCTCAATCCTATAGAGCATGTCTGGGACGTTCTGAAACGACGCGTGAGATCAGTACAACCGGCTCCGCAGACCATCAGAGAGCTGAAGAATGTGATTACCGCGGAGTGGGAACGTATTCCGCAAGCAAGTATCCGGGATATCCTTGCTAGCATACCCAGATGAATTCAAGCTGTGATTTCAGCTAGAGGGGGTCACACTCGATACTAAACATTTATCTGCTTTTACTTTATTAAAGAAAAAACAAACAAAAATCTTTGTTAACTTTTACTTCACGAGCATATGCACTACTAGCGAGCATACACTACTAGTGAACTTTAGCATTAAAACCCATAAATTTTATCAAAATTTTATGATAAAACTGACGAAAACGATTATTTGCTTATTAATTTACAAAATTGTGAAAGTACAACTACCTATAATTATCAAACAAACCAATAGTAACATTTGAAATGGTTCATTGCTTAGGTGCCCGTTTTTTTTGCAAATGAGTTTGTATTAATTATGCAAAAGTATTAGTCACCAATATTCTAAATACCTATGGATAAACACCGTTTGTTAGTTTTTTTTTAATAAACTTACGCTATGGCGATAATGATCAGCAACCGAAAAGGGTTTAATTAAAAAAAAAAAAACTTAACTGATTCAGAAAAGTTGCCTGAGAGCAATTGATGTCAAATTCCTTTAGTGAGGTTCTTATTCGGCTGGCTATCTATGGTAAAGAATAGGCTATTTCTAACAAAACTGTGTTTGTATCGGCAGTACGTGTTGAACGTGACGCCCGACCTGCCCAACACGTTCGAGGCGGAGGGCTGCGGCATCAACTACCTGAAGATCCCCATCGCCGACCACTGGAGCCAAAACCTCGCCGTACACTTCCCGCAGGCTATACGGTTCATTGGTGAGCATCGCGTACACATCATTCTATATTCTAGATATCTGCCTTGATTCGGTTTCATACAAATAATTATATCATGTGTGTAATCATTTGAGAGACATACATTTTATTGTTAGCATAGTAGCTGAGTTTAGTCGAAAGCATAAATACGTTAACGAAATAAATAAGTCTTTTCTGCCGTGCAATGAGCTGTTCATTGCTCATTAATACAGTGTTTTAACCACCAAAATAATTATGAATTGCAAGCGCATCACTTCAGAGCAGTGTTGTAAAAAAGCTCGAGTCGGCGCTTAAACGCTCGAGTCGACGCTCAAGCAGATTGCTCGTGCTCGAGTCGGGACTCGACTGAAGCGCTCGACGCTCGAGCAGTGGCTTGAGCGCTCGGCTCGAGCTTGAGAGCGCGCTTCGTTTACATAGTTAGAGAAACTGTAAAAAAGATCTGTATCTGTATCAGCCCATATACGTCCCACTGCAAGGCACGGGCCTACTCGACAATCGAGAGTTCGATTGAGAGTGTTTAGGCCATATAGTCCACCACACTAGCCTAGTGCGGGTTGGCGGACTTACATACCATAGAATTTTTTATAAATCGCTATGGTATGCAGGTTTCCTCATGATGTTTTCCTTCACCGTTTTAGTGCATGGTGATTGACTATCAATACACACATGACTCCGAAAAGTCAGAGGTGTGCCCTGGGATTCGAACCCGCGACCACCGTAAAAAAGATAGTATAATTGAAATAAGACAATTTCAATTTTATTTTTAACGATATTTATATTATAATAGTAGAAAAATACTCATTTATTATTAGTATACAATATGCCATATGATCTACGCTATAAGGCCCAAATTACATTACAAGTGTGGTTTAGCTTTTTGTTTGTTTTTGGTTTTTGTGTTTTACTGGTGGTAAGTCTCTAATATGTGAGAGGCTATCTTGGTGGGTACCACCGCAATGTCTATTTCTCCCGTCAAGCAGCAGTTTAAATGCACTGTTGTGATTCGGATTGAAGGACATTGTAGTCAGAGTAACTACTGGACATATTGAGACTTAACATCTTGTGTCTCAGGATGGCGAGCGCAGTGGAATGCCAAGCATTGCTTTGTAAATCAAGGTGTTGTTTGGTTTTGCTACTGTTCATGAGCGGTCGCATCGCTTACCATCAGGCGAACGGCGTGCTCGTCTCGCCATTCAATGCAATAAAAAAAATAGCTGAAGTTTTTGTACAATTCCTGACTACCTACTGACTTTTCTTAGCAACTAAGTTAAATTAAATACCTACCTAAAATCATCACACACCTTTGCAACACTATATTTTTTTTAACCATGAGAAAAGTCACATACTGGCCTGTATATTTTCGTTACTAAGTCTGTTTCTTCTTTTAGTTATGACTAGCTGTGCCCGCGACTTCGTCCGCGTGAAGTTTAACAAAAAAGTTAATTAGGTCTTTTAGTTATTTTTTAAATAAATGAAATTTTCTACAACAAATGTAGCCTAAGTTACTCCTTATTATATCAGCTACCTGACAAAAAAAGTCCCGTCAAAATCGGTCCAGCCATTTCAGAGATTAGCCGGAACAAACAGACAGACAGACAGACGGACAGACAGACAGACAAAAAAAATCTAAGGTCATTTTCGTTATAGGTATCGTGTATATAACGATATGTACTTGGATATTTTTATTTATTTTCACTTTACAAACAGACACTTCAATTTTATTTATATGTATAGATGTATAGATAAGGCCAGCTTATACGACCAAAGTCAAAAGATAAGTAATACTCACCGTACCTACCGCCCCCCACAACTCCTAACATTTTTATTAATCACAATTTTTTCATCTATCCGTATTTAAAAACTACAACGCTTGAACGCTCGAGCGCATAACTCGAGCATGAAAGTCTAAACTCTCAACGCTCGCAAGCCTTAAACGCTCAAGCGTTTAACGCTCGAGTCTAAAACGCTCCAAAGCGTCGACTCAGCGCTCGACGCTCGACTCTCAGCGCTCATTTTTACAACACTACTTCAGAGTGGTGGCAAAAGTTTCGATCAATCCACCATTAAAGTTCCACATGACGACTATTTGATGACATCATCCATATAATTGTAGGCAGTGACGCTCCCGAGTCCCAGCTGCACATACGTCGTGAATTAGTCACCGCTCCCGCGCTCAAACTGTTCATGTCGCCGATTAGCTCATGAGATCACTATGACGTAGGCACGAGAACTCAATTCTGATGCGAAATGTCGAGTAGTCATAAAATTTCTTTGCATTTAGTTATTATGGGTTGTAGGGAAAAGGTATTCCTGAGCGCGTGTAACATGTGCGTGTGTGTGGTGTCGCAGAGGAGGCTATGTCGGCGCGCTGCGGCGTGCTGGTGCACTGCGTGGCGGGCGTGTCGCGCTCGGTGACGGTGACGCTCGCCTACCTCATGCAGCGCCACCGACTGTGCCTGCGCGACGCCTTCGAGCTCGTGCGCAGCCGCAAGACCGACATCGCGCCCAACTTCCACTTCATGCGACAGCTGCACTCCTTCGAGCGAGACCTCGGCCTGCACGAGCACAGCGCCAGCCTGAGTAAGGTCTGCACTTCTACTGCCTCACCCGCCTCACCGACACTTCCACACGGACCACCGCTAACCCACGCCCATCAGCGCCCACTAACCACCGCCCGAGCCGCCCGACCCCTCGCCACTGCGATCCGCTCTCTCGCTTCATTCGGAGCCGCAGCTTGTAGCGTTCACGTCGCGAACCGGTCCAGTCACACGCTGGACCGCCGCATTGCACTGAAACGATTCCACACACGACA
Organism: Hyles euphorbiae; assembly: GCA_023078785.2. NCBI lineage: Eukaryota > Metazoa > Arthropoda > Insecta > Lepidoptera > Sphingidae > Hyles > Hyles euphorbiae. Next base: position 12,890,999 of record CM041050.1, read on the forward strand.
ACTCCTCAACAAGTAGCGCATGATGTCTGAGTCCGCAACGCGTAAGTGCTCCCATTGATGAGTGGTGGTGTGCAGGTGCTGGAGGAGCTGGGCGTGCGTGAGCTGCAGGCGCCGGACTCGGGCGTGCCGGGCACGGGCGGGGGCGGCGCGGGCGGGGCGGGCGCGGGCGGTGCGCGGGGCGCGGGCGGGGTGCGCGCGGCGCCGTGCGGGTGCGCGCCGCCCGCCGGCGTGTCGCCGGACTCGGGCATCGAGTTCGACCGCTGGAGCGCGGCTCGCGACACGCCGCAATGACAGTTCTTCACGCCGCCGCAGCCCCCGCCCCCGCCGGTCCCCGCCCCGCCGCGTCCCTGCCACTGAGCCGACGCGTGTAGTGATTCGTCTGATGCACATTTTGTAACCGGATCTAATATAGTTGTCGACGCACGCTGCGAACTCTTTTTCACACTCGAAAGTATAGGATTTTTAGTGGTGCACTTACATGTTATCGGTCAACTGTTTAGTGCCACAAATTGCATGATTATAAATATTTATTAGTTGTAAGTGAAATAATAGAATGTACGATGTGTACATTACACTTTGTTAAGTCAATTTTATAAGTTGGATATGTTGACGTTGTGTTAGGGCACGGATACACGATTGAGATGCATTCCCGAATATTTCTTCCATTAAGCTATGCATTTGGTGTCCATTAGAAATTATTTAAATATTTATCATGAAACGGTTTTAGTTTATATGTTTTAGTTTCTCTTGACTTCACTGGGCGTTCCACTGGGGATTAAGTTGTCCGCGTATGTTTTCCTCCGTGAGGATGTCGCTTCTTCGACGAGCGCTCATTTTGTTTGCAGCACGAGTATCATGATTAACTAACTATATTAAGCTCTAAATTGGAACGTGAAGTATTTTGCTAAAATCGGACATACCATTGTTCTTTAGTCTACAAAAGATAACTTTTTTATTAACTGAAATATTATATTTTTTCATAGATGATGATTCTATTGATACGGGGCTTCTAATAACTCTTCCATTGTTGTTAATATGATACGATATAGTATTTGTATGAGTGCGCGCGAGTGTGCGTGTGATAAGTAGTTAATTTTAACACATCACATAAATATATTTACAATTTGTAATATAAGGCCACACTGACCACTGACCGCCGGCACGGCGCGGCGCGGCGCCAGCGATACTGCTCCATATTCATTGCCGACACTTTATTTTTACAGCTCCACCTCAAGATGTATTTAGAGCAGGGTGTTTATTGTACGTTGAGAAAAATTCTGGTTTATTTTTCTATGTAAATGTCTTAACTGTATAGTACATATTGATGCGGTGCGGCAGCGCACGGGCATGTAACGTCGTGGTCAGTAACTATTTGTATGGGATTTATAATTAGGTAGTAGGTCCTACTGCAAAGGTTCGTTTAAAGGAGTTTTGATGCGACTATTTTTGTATGAACTATAGTACATTGTAACTAGATACATAGAACTGGGACGTATTGAGTACTATACGTTGATTATCACAAACCCCCGCCTCGAAGACGGGCCAAGCCAGTCGTTACGTGATATGTTATTTACTGTATATTTCCATTGGCATTTATTTACCTGCTAAATCTTTATTTATAGGGTTTGTGACCCTCACATTCTATATTGTTTAATGAGAATGAATTTTAATAATTTCGGTGTAATGCTGTCACACTGAACACGTACATATTCGCAATAAGCTATGTTAACTCAACTACGTTTAATAACAATGTGCTAAGATTGGCATTAGGATAGTATGTGAAATAATTTTAAGCGAATGCCAAGTGATTAGTGATTTGTGTCCAGTGATACTGCTTAGTCACAACAAAGGAATATGTTCTGTTCAGTGTGACAATACAGAATGAGTAGCAAGCTTTAAAATTAAGTACGTTAATTATGGATAATGAGTAGTAAATTGTTACAAATGTAAATTTGTTATAGAATAAGAATAATTGACATTCGCCCTCCTCGAATTGAATACTACTCATATTACAAATGAACAAATTTTGTTTGTCTATAATTATAATTTGTGTTGTAAGTGCGCGTATTTTCATTACACGTGTAATGTTTTAGACTTCCGCCTTGAACTAATGCGGTGGAAAATATTGTTATATGTTTATTTAACGCAAACCTGTATATCCAAATTGACTATAGTAGAATAAGTATTTAGTACGTTTATATGCACTTTGTATGTCGTTGCCATGTATTTTATTATTGTTGTGTCAAAATGTTGTTCATTTCGCACAAGTCACAAATGTATTGACCATCTCATTGCAATAACATTCGACTATAGTTAAATTTGGTACAAATCGCCTCGAAGACTTCCAATTTAAAATTTAAGTTGCGATGCCGCCGACGGCGTTTATTCCTATAAATGTTTAAATGTAGTATAGCGCGCCATCTTACGGCTCCCGCGGGCCCCATATCGCTCCCGTCCGCACCACGGGCTCCCGTACCTTACCGTGCCTATGGGTTGCGCCCGCGCTCACACCCCGTCGCCCTTCGTGAGTGTCGAGTCGGTTGTTGTCCGGGATAGACGCGTGCGCGGGCGTGGCCCGTGTGCTCTTCCGCGGTTGTCGATGTAGTACTGTGTTACTTAGTTTCCGACAATATAGTTTATTCGCGAAGATGGTCTTTTAATCCATTTAGTTCCTATCCTGTGACCGGCACTCCTCAACAAAAATAGGTATTACGTATCCCCGATAGTAGTGCACAAAATAACCGAAGCGTGTTTATTTACGAGCAACTGTTGTTTCGAAACTGCGGATCACAGTCCCCGACTCTGTCCAAATTGTATATAATATTATGTAACGGTTCTGTTGTTGTAACATAACATTCATGTTAATTGACGACGTTGATAATGTTTTAGATATCTTTTTAGTGCTTTTTCCTAAAGGTACCTAAAGCCGACATGGCGCACGTAATATTAACCTCGAAACAAATATAAACACTGTTAATTGAACATGTCTTTCATTTAACTCATTTTTTCCCTACCGCTGCACTGGCTAAGGGGGGTGGAGGGGTGATGTTAGTTTTACCGGTCATACGACTCAAAGTAGAGCCATCTGGAAACTATTTAACCATCCATGGGACCGTTTCGTCAAGTTCCTACCAAAGTCACACCGAAAAGTCTACACCGGAATACCAACCAAAACCCCACGGTGATCCTCTTCAGCGCATCGGACCTTCTCCGGGGCCCTGAGCAGAACGCTATAGCTTCGCCGGAACTGCTCCAGCTTGAAGCCGCGCTAAAGCATATGCCACGCATTTACACCTCGTGGTCGCTTTAACTGGCTACTTCCAAAATGTCAATATGGGGGAGACCTATGTTCAGCAGGACTTTCTTTGGCTGTGCGTATTATCTTTATTTGTTTGTTATGTTTAACCGCTGGGTAGAACACTACGCGAACTTACTCAGTGTAGATCATCCTGTCGATATAGACTATCTCAGATTACTTCCCACTCTACCGCAAAACAATCAGTTGGATTTCCCTCCTACCCTTGAAGAAGTTGTACTTGCCATTAAAGCTCAAAAGAACAAAAAGGCGTTTGGTGTTGATAATATACCAGGAGAGCTACTAAAATATGGAGGACATAAACTACATCATAAGATATGGCAATTGTTCCAAAGGATTTGGGAAACTGAGAAAATCCCTTCTGATTTTAGTATTTCAATTGATCAGTGTGCAGACTGCAATTCGTACAGGGGCATATCGCTTCTATCAACCGCTGGAAAGGCTTTTGCTAGAGTGCTCTTGAATCGTTTAGTAGAGATTTCGGAGAGTATTCTACCTGAGACCCAATTTGGATTTCGGCCAAATAGAGGCACCTGCGAAGCAATTTTCTCCATAAGACAGCTGCAGGAGAAAAGCAAGGAATAACAGCAACCTATGTACCTATGTTTTATTGACCTTTAGAAAGCTTTTGACAGTGTGCCTCGTGATGCTTTATGGATTGTTCTATCTAAATTAGGGTGTACCGATAAGTTAATACGAATGATAAAGCTACTTCACGATAGTATGACCTGCTGTGTAAGTGTCAGTGGTGAGCAATCGGAAAAATTCCCTGTCACTTGTGGTGTAAAGCAGGGATGTGTACTAGCACCCACACTCTTTGCTTTATACTTTTCCGCTGTCTTGAGGGAGACTTTAAGAACTAACACCGAGGGCATACGTATACGGTACCGCATTGATGGCAGTATTTTTAACCTTGCAAGATTAAGAGCACATACCAAGGTAACATACGATCTGATTACCGAACTTATTTATGCCGATGATCTGTGTTTTGTTGCGGAAACCTGTACGGGTCTTCAGGAACTTCTATTTAGGCTTGACAGTGAATGCCGCAGGTTTGGCCTCAAAATTAACATCAAGAAGACAGAAGTTATGTCTATGAATGACGAGCGCCGTGCTTCACTGAACCTGCGGATTCAGGGTGAAACATTGACGCAGGTTGATAAATTTAAATATCTTAGGAGCACTATAACTGCTAAAGGATAACTTGATTCGGAAGTCAATAGCAGACTCGGCTCTGCAATGGCTGCTTTTGGCAAACTCCGACCTCGAGTATTCCTCTCCCACAACATCAAGTTGCGCACCAAAAACTAAACACAAAAAGATTATTTTTCTCAGCAAAATCCCTCCATAAGGGTCTGATAATATTTTTATTTTCATCTTATATTTAGTGATTTCGGATATCTTAAGCTTCTAAATTGCCATTTAAAGCCTAAATAACAAAACCTGGGTTCTGTAATCCTAATAGTACTCACAAATTCTCCATCAATCTATAATGTTTTCCACCAAAATCCCTAGATGACAACCTTTTCAAAAATTAGTACTAATTATTTTTCCTTTAAATTGTTTATTGGTGGCTATTAACTCGTTTGAAATGTCCTGTTTTTAAGCCAAAAAGCGCGCGGAAGGTATAAACGCTCTTAAAGTTTCTAAAAGTACCGCCTGACTTCGTTTTCGGTCGCAGTATGGGTATATCCTGTATAATCGGGGAATGGGCGCGCGTGTGTGTGTGTGTGTGTGTGTACAAGTCATAAGGGTAGAAGAGAAACATAAAAAATGTAGTATTTATTAGGATCATTTTAAGATTTTTTTTTATTTTTGTACCATTTTATCAAGTTACATAATATCATATTTGAATGCCAAACTGTATCAACTTTTACAATGATGGGTCGGAGTCACTTCTTGAAACTCACTGAATTGATGAAATAGAGATTGTTAGTAAGGGGTTAGGCAACTTCGGGTAGATATAAAATTGTAGATAGTCATCGGGCTGTGGGTAGAACTCTCAGCGCCGGATCTAGGTTTTTTTCGAGGCGGGGCAAAAACTGAAAAATGCCGCCCCCCCTTGCCTATATTTTTATCTTAATCATCATCATCATTTTTAGCAACCAGACGCCCACTCAACACAGGACATCGGGAAAGAACGTCATTTTACCACCATGTTAAGCATTTTTACACGCTTTATATTAGCGTCACTTTTGAGGGTTAACGTCACACACGTCTGTAAGCTTTGACTCTAGTTTTCCTACACGTAACCCCTGGGTAGTGCCAAATGAGTGACAGTTCTTGGTGGTAGGACTTAAGTGTCCGTCTGGGTAGCGATCACCGTCCACGGGGCGTAAAGACCGTAATAGTGATCTGATAGTGATTTTGTACGTATTTTTGATCGCTCTCAAAAGGAGGAGTGTTGACCCGCCGGCCAAAGAGACAGTACAGTATAAGAGCCCAATCGTGGCTAACCACCACGAGGGGCTGCCTCACCATGTCGGACATAATCTTGGGCGGGTACGTCGTGTCAGTTGGTGACCGGATGTGGCCGACATTTAGCGACATGCCGACCCTTTCATGCCGGTGCCCATTCGGCCTACTTAATGCCCGGACTTTGGCTTCTCGATGCCTCTTCATCAAACCTATCCTTTTAACTTCATGACAGCGCAATTCAACAAAGCAGGTCTTTCAGCGGTGCATAACCCCACCATCGCGTTCACTATGGAGTTCACCAACATCCGCGAACTCCAAACCACCTTAATACCGTCCACCACCATTTCGAGACGGCCTAGTCTGCTTTGCTCTTCTTGATGGAGACGCGGATTCGTTGTCCGGCCGAATATTCCTACCTGCTGTACCCCGGTTATTCGCTTGAAGAAAGCTTCAAGCCTAAAGTCGGGGTATGCTTGTATGTATATTCGGTTGGACATCTACTGTCACCGTTTAAGCTGCATGGAGGGTCCTTCTCCGCTTTGTGTTTGCACGTGAATCTTGGTTGCCTCAGCCGCATCGACGTGTGCCTTTACAGGTCTCACAACGGGGAAGATGAGACGACGCGGCTGTTTAGGATGACGGGCGGACGCAGTTCCCGTCGGCTGAAATGGTCTTGGTTGATTTCAATACACATCACAAACTGTCGCTGGGCTCCTCCAAGACTGGTTCAGTTGTACATTTATCCTGGGCTGTTTAAAAATAACAATGGTGGTTGTATCATTGAGATAAAACGATGTATGGCGATGGCTAGAGGGGCAATGGAGAAACTCAGGAAAATATGGAGGAATCGTACTACTACAAAAGCTACTAAAGATCAGGCTTGTCCGAGCACTTTCTCGTATTTCTGTATGCCGCTGAAACATGGACGTTACGGGAGAAGAAAAATGTAGATTCCCTAGAGATGAGGTGTTGGAATGCTTGGAATATCAGTTCCGAATTCCACACAAACGTTTCAAGAACTCGGCATCAAGTAGCATCTTTCCGAGATAGTACGGCCCCATATACTTCGAATATTCGGTAATTTCTCACGACGAATTAACGACTCCATAGAACGTCTTATGGTTAATAGGGCAGAGTAGACTGAAATAGACCTCGTGGTAGGACATCATACACATACATTTATATACATTATACATACGTACAGCGGCACAGATATCGCACTGCTATTACTAGACTGTATTAACTCAAAATAAAGCTTTTTCCAGAAATGACGAAAAACTGGTTCCGCACCTTCTGTTATAGTTAATGAAAAAGTGAACACTGTGTCAAGATTATAGATGAAATTATGAGTTTTTGGTACCTACAAATTTAATGAAATATTGCAAGTTGTCGAGTAATTTATATTTTTTGAGTTAATACGGTATTGTCAGAACAAATAACATAAAATGAAGTTTTATTTTCAGTTGTATCGTTATAGTTGAAATATTTTGACTTACTACAACTTTACTTGGATTTATTTTATATAATTTTTGTTAATTTTATTGAGTTAAGACAATTAAACATAATAGCTCTATTAGTTTAGACAAAGGTTAGGATGTAAATAAAGCAAGATAACTAAGACAAGTTAAGTTTTATTAAAAAAATAACGAAATGTTTATTCATACAAACATTTATGGCACTTATTTTTACTTAGAAACAACAGAATTATCCTTCTTATACAGCCAATTTAAGTAGTATAACAACAAAAAAAAGCTGAACATAGTCGTAAGATCACTAATAAATCTTTTAAATTCTTATAAAAGATAAATAATATAAACGTAGAATATGTTAAACTTACATTTAAATTGGTTTCTAATATCAGTCTGAAGATTACAAATAAAAGTTTAATTAAAAACAAAGAAACAAATTGTACTTATATTATTTGAATTAAAAATAAAAACACCATAAACATTGTTTAACAATAGTTATAAAAACATGACAATAGTGTACCTACCTAAATACTATCAGTCTGAAAATTACAAACATTAATACTTATGAATTCCTAGTATCTAATACTTTTCTTTTAATTAGTCAATGATATCTCGATAGAATAATTCATAAAAGGTCCTTGAGATTATATTTTTATCAAGCAATTCCTTAATATCTCTTTTTTTATTTTGAGTCAAAGGTATCTTGCTTGTGTATGCTGATGTCAAACCAAAAGAAAATAGTACCGATTGGTTTCCTGTATGTCGTGAATTACGCACAATAACTTTAGAGTCATTATCTTCTTCATAAGAAATCTTATAAAAAAATGTCAGAGGATGTTCTTTTTCAACGCGAAGCACTTTAATGTCATGCCATTTCATTTGGATTCTTTCTTCGTTAACATTAAAATTAATACCCCACTGTTCCTGCAGTACTTTAAGATCAACAAACTTATCGTGGGTCATGTTCGTAACTTTATATGGTTGGCCAGTCTTTTTAGCAATTTAGTTTAACGTGGCATATTGTTGTGGTACATATATAGGCCCAGATTTAAGGAATCGTTTCACCTGCTTTTCTATCACGCTGTGTACATTGTCACCCTCATTTTGAGATTTGAGTTACTCCAGTAACTTTTAAAAATGTCCTGTCTTGAGTTCTCATCTATTTTTGCACGACAGTTCAATCGACATTTATCCCCACACGGAGGACCCATCTTTCTTGCAGGAACTTGTTTCTTAACACTCGATGTTGATGACCTTTAACAATTTCCTGTCCTTCTGAAGTATTTGCTTCTGTAGTTATTTGACTTGCTGCTTCACTAGTAGAAGCAATGGGATTTGTATTGATTTTTGCTTCTTCATCTGAGCTACTTGATGAAGATGAACTGGAACTACTTGAAGAGGAACTACTTGACGAAGAACTACTTAGCTTTCTTGTGCGTTTACCCGGAATTAAACTAGGAACGTTACCTGTTGACTCTGGAATGAAATTGGGGTTAGCTCCAGAATCGTCACTAGGGCTCTGTTCACTGAGCAATGGTGAAATATTTTCCTTGTCCTGTTCATCAACGGATACAGTTTTTGTCACCATTTCGACTAGATTCCGTCCACGGTTAATACTACAAATAAATAAAAAGTATGTAGATATTTAGGAAGTAAATTACCCATTTTGTCATCTAGAACGTAGTAACACAAAATTGTTTCTTAAGTCATAAAGAAATATTTTTATTTTGACTTTAACAAACTTTGATGGAACGTGTGATTTCAAATACTAATAGTAACAACAGTACTTTAATAAAATCTTAATAAATTAACACAAAAACATAGTAAAAATTTTACTTCAACAAAACTGTATTAAGTCTAAAATTATTTACTGAACCAACAAGAATGTCGTAAGTCAAAATATGACTCGAAATAAATTTTTTTTTGTAAGAAATAGAGTATCAACTCTAAATAATGAAGTTGATAATTATATTAAAATTCAGCAACAACGTAATATGTCGAAATAATACTCGAATTTTTACATACCTGAGTCACCAATACTGTAGTAATCCAAAATAATGCGATCTCAAACCCACGGTAATACGTCTTCGCCATTTGAATTTCAACCATAAATAAAAATGATGCATTGTTGCGCGGGGCGCCACGAGGGTCACTGAGTCACGTATAGTGACTTTTAAAGCCATCTCTTAATGAATTTTAGCACTATTTAATTGATGGTTTTATTGACATATAGATAATTGAATTTTATGTTCAAAAAATGAATTATCTCAAACAGACCCGATTTTGAGTTGATACAGTCTTGTAATAGCAGTGCGATATTATGACGGATATTATAAGGATAGCCTTGTCAGGCCTCAAAACTTCCAGGTCTGATTCAAACTCAATTTCCTAAAAACGTAGTGAATACAATACCTTTTTTTTAATCGATATCTACGGGGAGATCATAAGGTGCATGTCGAGGTCTCCAGCCTTCCAATCTGACGCACGGGGACAATTATTGTCCGTACCGCATAGATTTTGCAGCCAGGTTGGATGTATTACGGACAATAGGCGATGCGGATGAGCGAGTAACACCTAGTTGACTCGCCGTGCCACCCGACGCACTTCCTAATATGGCTCCTCACAACTTAGGTAGGCGTAGATTTTCTCTGCAACGGACGCCCTAACCGTGGGCGTCCGCTATGAAGCCACGAGTTCTGCCGCACATCTTAGAGTTTGCCAGCAACCCCAATGACCCCTAATAATCGCCTCTTACGCCAGGCAAAGGAAACCGTGAAGGAATTTTGCCGCCCCTTGACCACGGGGTGCGTGAAAACAATAAATAACCAATTTGAAAAAAACTATATTTTTAGCAAGGAACTCTAAAGACTATAATCAATGTTAATAGGTGTTTTTTTCACATTTAAGGAAGATTTTTTTATAATGTATCACTATTGGAATATTTTATAATATCCAAGTATAGATATTTACTTGGGTGTCCTACCCCGAATTGTCCCCGAACCAAGGTCTTGTTGCACCTGTTGCACCTGAAGAAGTTCTCTATAGTCTTCGTCGCATGAAGAACCGGAAAGCGGTAGGGCCTGACTATATTCCGATAGAGGCGTGGAAGTCGTTGGGGCTTCATGGTGTGGAGCTTCTTGCTGCGTTATTTAACCGCATCCGAAATACCAAAAACATGCCTGACTCATGGCGGTTGAGTGTGATAACTCCCGTGTACAAGGGTAAAGGTTGTGTTCAGGAATGCGGTAATTATCGTGGCATTAAGGTCATGAGTCATACCATGAAGCTTTTCGAACGCGTCATCGAGTCCAGGCTCCGCCAAGAGAGTACTATCTCTGAGTGTCAATACGGCTTCCGTCCTGGCAGTGGTACTACCGACCCGATGTTTGCACTCAGGATGCTTGGCGAGGCATACAGAGCGAAGAAGACGCCACTGCACATGGCTTTCTTGGACCTGCTGAAGGCCTTCAACTGTGTGCCGCGACAGGCAATCTGGTGGGCGATGAGGGTGAAAGGGATACCGAAAGCCTATGTGGACATTATCAGAGACATGTACCTCCGATCCGAGTCCTTCGTTCGGACCGCCGTTGGCGATACGAATCCTTTCCCGATTGATGTGGGTGTGCACCAAGGCTCGGCGCTGAGTCCATTCCTCTTCAGTGTTGTGCTCGACGCCATTACGTCTCACGTCCAGGACCCTGCGCCCTGGTTGTTGGATGTATGCCGATGACATTGCACTGGTGGAGGAGGACCGGCGACTTTTGGAGCGCAAGGTCAACCGGTGGAAGGAACGCTTGAGAGCGGTTGTCTGAAGTTAAATGTGGCGAAGACCGAGTACATGGCTTGCGGGAGTACGGACCCCCAAAGCATCGTGATAGGGAACGAACTGGCCGTGAAGACGGACAAGTTCAAGTACTTTGGGTCCGTACTGCATGAGGCTAAGTGGAGGGAGATCTCGGGCATACTCTGCGACCGCAGGATGCCGATGAGGCTCAAGGGTCTCACCTATAAAAGCATCGTGCGGCCGGTGCTCCTGTATGGGTCTGAGACGTGGCCTGCCCTCAAGCGGCACGTCCAGAAGGTCCACGTCGCGGAGATGAAGATGCTGCGGTGGATGTGCAACGTTACGCGTTTGGATAAAATCAGTAACGAGCACATCCGTGGCAGTCTTGGTTTCCACGATGTGGCTGATAAACTCCAGGAATCCCGCTTGAGATGGTACGGTCACGTCCTAAGGAAACCGCAGGAGTGTGTCGGTAATGTGTGCCTGAGCCTCAATTCCCGGACCTCAACCGCGGGGTAGACCAAAGAAGCGCTGGCTCGATGTCATCAAGGAAGATATGAGGGTCAATGGCCTTACTATTGAGGATGCCAAAGATCGAGCGAAATGGAGGAGAATTTGCCGGAAGGCGGACCCTGGCCTGACCTAAAATTGGCCCAGATTTGCCGCCCCTTTAAATTTGCCGCCCTAGGCTCCAGCCTACTCAGCTTACTAGTAAATTCGCCACTGCCTGTACCACATAAAAGACGTTCGATGGTTAATCAACTAAAACTAACTACTAAACACAAATTGGATATTAGAAACTAAACGTAATTGTTGAGATGGATAAATTATTATACATTCCAAGTATTAAGTTTTCATCTCTTTTTCACGCGCCTCTATCGCATAATCACTAATTCGCGCACGGCGAAAAAAAAAGTGTAAGTGGTGTTACGTTATTGATGAGTTTTGGAGTTGTCTCCGAAGATTCAATATGCCGCCCCCTGATCGTGCCGCCCGGGGCACGCACCCCGACTTGCCCCCCCCTAGATCCGGGCCTGAGAACTCTCTGACCATCGTGGTTTAACTTAGAACAAATGATGGCGAATCATAATCATCAGTTTGACTAACTTAACACCAGAGGCCAAGTCGTTTGGTTTTATGGGTTTCTTCACATATTCAGATTATATTTTACGCAGATATTATTGGCCCTGAATTAGTTCTAACAGGATCGATTAGCGATTATTTTAATTGATTGTAATTTATGCTATTATAGCACACTTTCTTCTGGATCTCCATCTAACTTTCAAATGAAAGGTGAAAAAGAAGTTTCACTTCAATGAGTTATTAAATTGGTAGATGTAACCACACATAATCCGACCCTTATTTATAATAGTAATTGGTGCCGGGTTCTAGTTTCCTGTGGTATATTCTTCGTCTTGTTACAACTCGCATTCTTTTTGCACTGAACAAACAGATTAAGCGCAATTTTGTATCTGCCCACTTCATTCATACGTTAACTTGAAACCATTGTATTAACTATATTAACTGTATTGTATTTTAACTGGTGGTAGGTCTCTCATATGTGAGAGGCCATCTGGGTAGGTACCACCGCAATGTCTATTTCTCCCGTGAAACAACACTGCTTAAATGCACTGTTGTGTTTCGGATTGAAGGACATTGTAGCCAGAGCAACTACTGGACATATTGAGACTTAACATCTTATGTCTCAGGATGGCGAGCGCAGTGGAATGTTGCTACTGTTTATGAGCGGTCGTATCGCTTACCATCAGGCGAACGGCTTGCTCGTCTCGCCATTCATTGCAATAAAAAAAAAAAACAAAAAAAAACGAACATATTTTTATATCTTACGCGATTTGTTTAAGGGTCACCATTGCAAGCAAATAAAAGTCACATTAATTGTTAATTTATTTATTTTGAAATAGATGAAATACAATAACTATTATTAAACACTATGCCGAATGAAATGCTAAACTTTATAATTGGAACTGTTTTGTTCTAGTGTAGTTATATGTACATAAAAATAATTAAAACCTCAATCTACAATTAATAAATCTCGATATCTCTTGCTAATTGACTATCGTTGGGTGAATACTGAGAATTTATGTAAATCTATTCTCAGGGACTAAGCTAATGTCACCTTTATATAGGCCGCGCATACGTCAGTTAATAATTATGTAAACTCTTGATATAATCTTTAAATAAACATTTACATATACAAACAGGTGTACAAAATTCTTAAACTAATGATAAAGGTTTTACTAACTACATTATATACATTAAATTGGTGCCGTGAAATATTAATCATGCTAAATGATCAAATAGCAGCAACCGATGAACGCGGGGAGTGTGAGGGCGCCGCAATACTCCGCGTACACCACTACACAATGGACTCTCCTACATCAACTCGAGTATATAGCTGCCGTAGCAATCAAGCTCCCAACGCCCCCACTTTTACTAAAACAGCACACCATTTTGGCACAAATATGTGCTTATAACGTACATAAGTATCTAGGAGATATATTTACAATAAAGGCTTCACAATGATTTATTGCTTTATGTTACGTTCAGTGTTTACACGATATGAGTAATGAGTATACAATATAACGGCCGTGTCACACACGGCGTGTAGTGTAAGGCTCGAAAGGAATGCTTCATCGATAAAGAAAATAGAATATAAATATTCTTTGGAATGTAACGAAGATTCATAACTGGATAAATGAAGATGAATAGCACTGCACATAGAATTATTAGGACAAATAGTAAAAAATACTACTAAGGTAAACACGGAAGGCACCCACCAATTATTTTTTTATTGGTCCTCCTTGACAATTAAACATCTATCGCGGTACAAAATATTAACTATATCATAATATATTGTTACGATGGCACGTAAGTTTTTAACACAAATTTACGTCCACAATTTAAATGTGCCACGAAAATCACCACATGTCCTCTGTATAATAAATTTATATTAAATTTTTCGACAGTATACTTTGTCACATTATATAAAATACTCCGACATTTCAATGCACTAGCTGCTAAGGCGACAACGTGTAAACAACAATCGAAATCCATATCCATAAAAATATCATCGTCTGATTAAATCTTACTAGCTATGATTGACTCAAAATTGGTGCTAAGTTCGGATAAAGGTATATATGATGGACCCACAATTGTTACAATATGCTGCCGTCGCAACACGCGATACATTCAATACACGCGGTAAAATATTGGATTTAGCGTACAAAATGGAACGTATCGTACTAATTTAATACAGAAATATAAAATGTAAGACTCTTTTACGATTGCCACATAATTATATTACATAATTTACTAAATCTAATAAGTAGATAATGTAGTCCGCTCCTTAATGAACCGCGTCAATGTCGCGTTGCGCGCGTGATATTTTTACCTGTAAAAGGATGTCTGTTGAGAATAAAAAACAATGTTAAATGCACGTACAAACTTGACAAAATATTGTCTAATTTCAGCAATTATGCGTCACAGTATAACCAATAAGAAAAACTTGAACTGACTGCTGAGTAATGAAATTTTAGATAGGATGGTTCCAGAAACATTGAGCTATAAGTTATTATACTTGAGTAGATGTTTTGTTGCGATTGCACATAATATGTGCGCAAGAACAAGAGGAATTTAGCGGAGCGATAGATAAGATAATGCGTCTGCGTATGACTGACAGTGACAGAAATGCAGATAGCGCTGTGGTACTGTTTTTTTTTTTTTTTCAATTGTAACCTCTTTTTGGATGTGGCTCCAGTTAAATATCTCAATGTTCTTAAACTGTTAAAATTGTATTAAATACCTGTAAGGGGTGTTGACTAAATTAGAATGAATAAATAATTTTGAAGAGACTAGGTGGTTGCATGAGCGGGTTGTGTAATGAGGTTCGGTATGGGTGGTTACCTTGTCCTTGGGCGTGGTGGCCTCGCCGGACTCGAGCGCGAACATCTTCATCTTCTCCTTGAAGGAGAGCTGCTCGGGCACGGGCGCGGCGCTGGCGCGGGCGCGCTGCTCCGCCAGGCGCCGCGTGCGCGGGTCCCTGCGCGACCACACACACGGTTACACTCTCTACTCTATACTCTCTACTAATAACCATGCTGTTCTAGTGTAAGGCACACACGGGTGTACTTCCAGTCGACCAGGAGGTACAACGTCATGCCGCGATTTTTTTACTGGACGAGGGATAGCCCACATTTGTTTTTTTTATCTCACAGGAAAATTGAGTAGACAGATTATCTAAGCCGCTCTCAGTTACACATAACGAACTATAAGATGAATATCAAAATAGATGGGAGTTTTTGAAAGAACGACATCTATACAAATATTCCTCTTGTGTGTCATCGTTAGGCCCTGCGCAGACGGCACACTTTTTGTGCGATCGAGTCTGCGGCGCACAAAAAGTCTGCATGGCGCGCAAAAAGTCGGTCGCGGATTTTTCACAGACTCAACGCACACGACGCACATCTTCGATCATTTTGTCGGCAGAGCTGTAGGGACGTAGACGCTATGGAAATCGTGCAGAGATCACGAAGTATTATTTTGTACATGAAGTACAGAAAAAGAAGAAGAAATAGAGAATTTTGGGTACATCCTATACTTTCGGAAAGATTACTGAAGGGACAGTTCCATACTAAACATTCAATTCTGAAACAACATCCGGCAATTTTTTTCAAATTTTATAAAATGTCTGTTCCTACATTTGATGAGTTGCTATTTATTTTATCATGATTTTGGTTAGGTTAATTAATCATGGTTATTTTTTTTATCATGATAATCTGCCTTAGAAGTATCATAAATTGCTGGTCTGTTTTGTATTTCTTGAATTAACATAGTTACATCGACCTCTGGCGCCATGATAATAGATCGTGTGCGTTACGTCCACCCATCCCTAGCAAATGCAGATTGCCGACTAATGAGTGCGCCGTCTGCGTTAGCGCGCGTTGAAGCAAAGGTTCAATTTTTATCACACACTTTTTGTGCGGAGCGGCGCGTCGCGGCGCGGTGCGGTCTGCCCGAATTACACGGATTTTTTGTGCGCCGGACTTTTTGCGCGTCGTGTGCGTTACTGCATATAATTACATAGGTTCTATTTTCACAGACTAAAAAGTGCGTCACGGATAGTCTGTCGTCTGCGCAGGGCCTAAAACAGACATTTAGTTGTAGCCTGTGTAACAATGAAGTCTAAACTGCAATCATTTAAGCTCGTTGATTCGCCTGCGTGTCTATGTGCAATACCTAATCCAGAACAATCCCGAATATGAACAGTTTACGCATCATACATATACTTTATTGTAGTCTTTCACAAAATGAGTATCAAATCATGCTGAATAATATACAAATATCTAGAGTTGTATACTACGTGGAAGTGGTGGAGAGTACTTTTCGGCGTTTTGTCATTCCTTTTAATTACTGGAATCAAATATAACAGTTCACATAATAGGTAATACACCTGGCGTCTCTGGCTATAAGCCCTTATGCGAGGTCATTTACCACTTTAGTTTATTGTTTCGTCACTCGTTTTATTACGAAGGGAAGAGAACAAAAATGTTCCCAACTCATGCTAGGTGTAAGAGCGTGACAGTCACCAGAATAATAATAATGCAGCGGTTAAGAGCGTTTATACCTGCCGCGCGCTTTTTGGCTTAAGAGCGTTTACACCTTGCGCGCAAAGTCAACTATAGGTATTTCTTCGTTAACTTCACGCACACATAAGCGACCAAAGCTGTGTGCGTAGAGCTGCCGCGTCGGCTCGCTATACAGTCAGCTCAACCAACTTTGATCCGTGCGCTTTAAAATTCGAATATTCAATTGAAATATAACTTATGATTTATATATTGGTAATATAATATCATAAAAACATTTTATTCGCATTATAAGTAGACAAATATTACTTGTGCAAGCAATTAACAATAAACATTTAGATATAAACATCATATTTTCATTATTAAGGGTATTAAGGGAGATCGAGAGGTTCTACGGACAGCTTTACACCTCGGTTGCCAAACCTGCTGTTAGCTCGGCCGAAGACCCGAGAGCCGAGTTGATCCGACACTTTAGCGATGATATCCCGGACATCAGCCTGTGTGAGATTGAGATGGCCCTGAAGCAACTTAAAAACAACAAGGCGCCGGGCGAGGACGGAATAACTTCAGAGCTTCTGAAAGCGGGCGGAACGCCGATACTGAAAGTCCTTCAGAGGCTCTTCAATTCCGTTCTCCTCGAGGGCTCAACGCCAGAGGCATGGAGCAGGAGCGTGGTGGTACTGTTCTTCAAAAAAGGTGATAACACTTTGCTGAAGAATTACAGGCCCATCTCGCTCCTGAGCCATGTCTATAAGTTGTTTTCGAGGGTCATCACAAATCGTCTCGAACGCAGGTTTGATGACTTCCAGCCTCCCGAACAAGCCGGTTTCCGAAAAGGCTTTAGTACCATAGACCACATCCATACGCTTCGGCAAGTTATACAAAAAACCGAGGAATATAACTTGCCGCTTTGTTTAGCGTTTGTGGACTATGAGAAAGCCTTTGATTCGATCGAGACTTGGGCTGTGCTACAGTCTCTCCAGCGGTGCCATATCGACTATCGGTACATCGAAGTGTTGAAGTGTATATACAACAACGCCACCATGTCGGTCCGAGTACAGGAGCAGAGTACGAAGGCTATTCCACTACAGAGAGGCGTGAGACAGGGAGATGTCATATCTCCGAAACTGTTCACTGCCGCGCTGGAAAACGCCTTCAAGCTCTTGCAATGGAAAGGATTCGGCATCAACATCAACGGCGAGTATATCACTCACCTTCGGTTTGCCGACGATATTGTAGTCTTGGCAGAATCGCTGGAAGACCTTAGCACTATGCTCGAAGACCTCAATCGAGTCTCCCAACAGGTGGGTCTTAAAATGAACATGGACAAAACGAAGATCATGTCGAATGTCCATGTTGTGCCCACTCCCATCGGTGTTGGGGGCTCGACCAGTACCGTCTTTACACTAAGGGCACACGGGGCCCGTGCCCAGGGCCCCCATCCTCAGGGGGGCCCCGAAGAAGAGCCAGTGTAAAAAAAAGACAAACCGCATCCTCACACATTTACTCACACGTTTCACGACTCCTATCACCTATGTACGTATATTTACAAAATTGTAAGAAGTAATAATCATCTATTTCAGTAGATTAGTGATAATATAACTCCACATCCTAAAAGAGATCCTCCAAACTAAAAGTGAAATGTTATAAATGTGTTCTGTCACAGAAATAGTAATTATATTATATAGGTAGTATGTTTGCATCATAAAAACATTTGTATAACACCAAGGTAAGAGGCCCCCGGTCCAAGGGGGCCCCGAGCTTGAAAGGCCTCAGGCCTGAAGGGGTCCTCGGCCCGAGATGGCGTAAGCAGAGAAGGAATGTAACATTGATTTATAAAATTAGTAAGATACAATCAACAATTCGCTGGATTGTTTACCAATTCTTGGATAATTATTCATAGAGTTTATAAAAAAAAAAATATAGTAAGGGAGGGCCCCATCTGATGATTTTGCCACGGGCCTCAGATAGTATAGAGTTACCTACGCTACTGGCAGACATTAATTACACTTTAAAACACAGTTCGACATGAAATAATCGAAATAATTCCTAAGATACTACTTACTATTTTTTACGTCTATAAAGCATGGTTTCTGTAAACCAGATGTATTGCTTCACAATCGTTTAATCCATATTTTCTCAATTACCACGTCCTTGGGTTTGCTGTGGTTTGAAAGTGGAAAATCTTTATTCTTTAAATATTCAATGTTATGTGATTATATGCTGTTTCAAAAATATGATCTATGGAGTTCGATCAAATGTAAACTAGATTTCCAATTATCAGTTCAAAAATAGCCAGTAAGACAAGTAAATAACATAAGGAGATATCTTTATGGATAAGTTAACGTCAATAACTATTTATTTTTACACTTGGACCCAACTGGCTCCACCTGTGTGCAGATCCTTTTTTAATGATAAATCCAGTCCAAATCAGCAACATATTACGTATATCAACTTTTGACAGCCTCCGTGGCGCAGTCGGTTAGACGTTACGACGCCTGTGAAACGAGAGGCCGCAGGTTTGATCCCCGCACCGAGAGAAATGTTTGTGCGGCCCACAAATATAATAATAAATAATAAATAAATAACACCCAACAGTCACATACATAGACCCGAAAGAAATATTTGTGGGCCGCACAAATATTTCTTTCGAGTCTGGGTGTTTGTGAGACCGAAAAGTCTCTCGTAGTTTCTGATACCCACGACACAAGACTCGATCCTGTTACATCCTTTCCTGTCCCGTCTCATTAATTCCGGATAATAAAAAATAATCTTTTAATAGATCTAAAATACCTAAATAGGCCAACAATTTTTTGAGGTCGATGCCAGCTAGTCTATTATT
Organism: Hyles euphorbiae; assembly: GCA_023078785.2. NCBI lineage: Eukaryota > Metazoa > Arthropoda > Insecta > Lepidoptera > Sphingidae > Hyles > Hyles euphorbiae. The sequence continues at coordinate 12,910,431 of CM041050.1, forward strand.
AAGCTTTATAACATCATGCTACGAACTATGCGAGTAGAACCGTGGGGTTCCGCTGATCTCAAACTTTAAGGCTAGTACCGACCTCAAAAAATGGTTGGCCCATTTAGGTATTTTAGATCTATTAACAGATTAATTTTATTTCTCTCTTTTTATTACCATTTTGAAGACGGTTTAATTCTTTTAAATTATTTTTTATTTCTTATTTTTTTTGATTTCTGTTGTAGTAGGTAGTCGAAACTTATTACCCTTACCTTTGACAGCCTCCGTGGCGCAGGTAGGTTAGACCGCGCCGCCTGTGAAACGAGAGGCCGCGGGTTCGATCCCCGCACCGAGAGAAATATTTGTGCGGTCCACTAATATTTTTTCCGGGTGTGGGTATTTGTGAGACCGAAAAGTCTCTCGTAGTTCCTGATACCCACGACACAAGACTTGATCTTAGTGTGGGGTCAGTAGGGCGATTCACGTATTATAATAAGTTCAGCTGCAGTGCAGTTGCGGTTAAGTTTCGATCAAAACAGCCCTCTTCGTATTCTCGTAATTTTGACAACTGCTGTCAAATACGCTCGCGTCAAGTTCGCGTCACGCAAACGTTTTAGTTTATTCTACTGCTGCGCGTTTATGTCAATCTCAAACAAATTTCATACGTCTGACGTACAGTTGACGCGCAGCTCACGCGCAGCTCACGCGCAGTTCACGCGCAGCTAACCACTTACAAGAATACCATTTTGTACCAAAGCGTAAACTTAATTGTAACCGCACCGCAACTTGATCGGCGCGTCAAAAAGTTACGTGAATCGCACTACTGGACTATGTATGTGACTGTTGGGTGTATTTATTTATTTATTTTTATTTACCTATCTAGGTTAGGACGCTGAGACAAAATAGTCAACATGTATGCACGTCGCGAACTTGAAAAAATTGGAGACTCCTGCTTTATCTCAAAAACTAAGTAACCGATTTTGATGAAACTTATACAACTCCTAAGTTGGACTATAACTAATCGAAAGCAAAAATATTTTTTTGAAATCCGACTTTTACTTTTTGAGATATGCGTGGACAAACATGCATACATTTTTTAATATGAAATTCGTGTTCAGGCGCTGGTATAGACTAACATATCCAAAAACTATGCAACTCTGACAAAATTACATACATACACATCAAATTTATCAGGAGGTAATTTTCAACATCAGTCAAATCCACTTTTGTACAAATCGAGAAATTGTACATTTATTGCCTAGCGTTTCTTATAGCTGATATTAAGCTGGAAGTGCATTACTCTGATAGTTTTAATGTTTGAGGTGCGAATTTCAATATGTAAATGAAAGTTTACAGTGTATTTAATTAGAAAAACGACATTGAAGTTTGGATTTGGCTACTTTTGATTGTAAGTGTTGGATTTGACTACTTATGAAAACAAATGAATTGGATTTGGATATTTTTGAAAATAAGTGTTCGGATTTGACCATTTTTGAAAGTAAAAAATATCTGTTTATATAGGGTTGCCACTTGCAATTTCAATGAAGAACCCGAAAGAGATTCCATTATTGTGCGTCCTTTTTCAGGAAAAATTAAGAACATTATTATAAAATTACATAATATTATGTTGATATTTTAAAAGATTGAATATCAATTTGTCATTGAATATTCAATGAAAGCTTGCTGTAAACTCCGGGGCAGCTATACCCATTTCGATGATGACATTTTGATGATAACAAAGGCATTTTGAGCAAGGACATAGGATATGTTTTATCTTTAACTAGTGGGCCGGTCCCAATCCTCCCAAGTTCATATATTTTTTGAGTCTGAAATCCAATTCACATCAGAAACTTATCATTACGGGTACTAACTTTCTCGATGAGACAGCCGTCCACTATACAGCTTTTCCCACCCCATCTCGTTATGTCCTGTCTTTATGATTTCGCATAACAAAACTCTTTCCAATTGACAGAAGGTGTTTATCAGTTATCATTATTGTGATCTGTTTTAAAGATCCGTTTCATCATAGATTTTAATTTAAAAAATGCGTTAAATCTAAAAAAATAGATAAACTCACATGAGACTGCTAGCGACACACTAGCGAACGTGCAGCGCGAGCTTTCGTCATCGTGAAATTTTAGTTGTATTAAAAAATATGACATATTTATTTAATACTAAATTAGGTTAAATAACAAATACAGAAGAAAATTTAAAAATAAAAAAAGTCCGCTCGGGCCCGATGTCATAAGTAACAACCCTATCAGCCAATGTTAATGTATCTAAGATGGCGGCCCCATCTAAACGCGTTGTGATTGGCCAATTTGGATTAGACTGAGTTTGAATGGAAGTATCCTTGGAAGCATCGATGGAATAGGCTATTTTTGAAAATAAACACCTTTTTAAAATGCCTTTTGGGGGCTTTTTATTGTATTTACATGGATTTATCTACAATTAAATTGTCAGGAATTCTCCGCAGATTCATCTGGCATTATTAGTGCAAAATTTGTAAATTTGGAGATGACCACTTTTGAAAATCACCTTCTCATATAATCTTCTATTTTTAAGTCGATTTAACACGAAATTATTTTGATAAGGATTAATACCATATAAATTAAAAAAAAAAACAATCGGAAATAATATATATATCGTTTTAGAAAAAAAACTTTTTAACAATTTTAGTGGTTATCAGTACTAACTAATAAAAACATTTTAGTGAGCCTGTGTAATGAGCTAATCTAGATAGATCTAGAGACAGTTCATACACAGTTTCTTACATTACATCCCTTTCAGAGGGACAATTCCGACAAGATTGATACATAACTTCGATATGAAATGATCATAGTAAATAAATGTTTGATTATTTTTTTTCGACTGCCTTGGTAGCGTAGTTGTACCACGGTACGGTTACAAAGCTGAGGTCTCGGGTTCGAATCCCGGGTTGGGCAAAGTGATATTGGATTTTCCTATTCAGTATCAGCCCAGAGTCATGAATTTGTGCCCGATATGGCGATAGGCTCGCCACCTATCACATTGTGGGACGGAGCATACAAGGCGAAATGTGGGTGCCCTGGCACCTCTGCCTACCCCTTCTGGGAACAAGGCGTGAGTTTATGTATGTATGTATATATGTATTTTTTTTTCTTTATTTTTTAAAAGGGCCCCAAATTCTTGTGTGCCCAGGGCCCCATCATAGGCAAAGACGGCCCTGGGCTCGACTCTCGAAGTTGTTGACGAATATGTCTATTTAGGACAAGTGGTCCGGTTAGGCAGGTCCAACTTCGAGAGAGAGGTCAATCGTCGAATCCAACTCGGTTGGGCAGCGTTCGGGAAACTACGCGACGTCTTCTCGTCCAAAATACCTCAGTGCCTTAAATCGAAAGTCTTCGATAGTTGTGTGTTGCCAGTGATGACTTACGGCACCGAGACGTGGCCTCTCACTATGGGCCTTATTAGGAAGCTCAAAGTCACTCAACGAGCTATGGAGAGGGCTATGCTCGGGGTTTCCCTACGAGATCGAATCAGAAATGAGGAGATCCGTAGGAGAACTAAAGTAACCGACATAGCCCACCGGATTAGCAAGTTGAAGTGGCAATGGGCAGGGCACATAGCGCGGAGATCTGATGACCGATGGGGTCGGAAAGTGCTCGAATGGAGGCCGCGTAGCGGAAAGCGCAGCGTAGGACGTCCACCCACAAGATGGTCCGACGACCTGGTAAAGGTCGCGGGACGTCGCTGGACACAGGCTGCCTCCAACAGGTCTCTGTGGAAATCATTGGGGGAGGCCTATGTTCAGCAGTGGACTTCCTTTGGCTGATGGATGGATGGATGGATTTTCATTATTATTACATTGTTAAGTTGCATTCAAATCAGTGTTCAATCAGTAGACACTACATGTTCGAACACATCGCGTCGCGTAGTTCCAGTGGTAGTGTAAGCCCACTAAGTTTGTTTCGCCGGGTCTTCTCAGGAAGGGCCGCGTTGGATCCGGTGGTAACAATAAACCGCTACGCACCGTTGTAATAATATTCATGGTCCACTAATTAATTTAATTTAATTTGACTAACGTACATATTGTATTTCTTTGAAAAATAAATTACAATAAAGTCATAACTAATACTTTAAATAAAATAAGAATAAAAAGTAAACAAATAAAAAAAAATAAAAAAAATATATATATTTCATTTCATTTCATTTCAAATACATTTCATTTCATGAATAGAGTTAGGGGCCTTACAACCCCTTACGATTACGAAATATATTTAATTTTATATTACAATACATAACATTATTTAGCCTCGGAATTACATCCCATCATACACTTATTTGCAAAAAAAACGGGCGGTTTTGATTTTAATTCTTCTTTAAAAAAATACGGTACCAAAATGATTTCAATCATTTGTACATGTTACTGGCCGGTTTTAAAAATGCCGTGGTGTTTAAAACAGTACGTTCTAAATTCAAATTTTCGTTTGATGCTCGTTTTTACAGAAAACCACTTTTTATCTTACATTTTTGGTGCGAAGTTCCAAAAGATAATATCGGTTTTCATAACTTTTAGTCAATTTTTATGAATTTATTTCATATTCTTAATTGTCAAAGCTTCATTTATTGCTGTTTAGCTGTCTCAATAATGTTAAAGTGGTAAAAGCTACCAAAATTATTGCGCTGCTCGAAGAGGGTTGTAGCCAATGCTTCGTGGCTCAGAGGCTAAGTGTGAGTCGCTCGACGGTTCAAAGGACCTGGCAGCGGTATCAAGACACCGGTTCCGTCGAGAGAAGGCCTGGTTCTGGAAGAAAACCATGTACCCAACCACGGGATGATCGTTTTCTTGTGAGTCGCTCATTGAGAAATCGCAAGTCTTCGTATGTGGACCTTAAGAACAACCTCGAAGAAGTAAGAAATGTGCATATTAGTCTATGGACGATCAGGAGGAGGCTTCTCGCGGCCAATATACGCAGTCATCGCCCGGCCTGCGACCCTAAGTTACTCCGTGAGCACAGAATTGCCAGGCTTAGGTTTGCTCGAAAGTGTGAGTCATGGACTTAAGAAGACTGGAATAGGGTATTGTTCTCCGATGAAGCCAGGATATCTCTGTTCGGTGAAGATCGACGTTGGCGAGTGCTACGAAGATGAGGAGAACGCTTTGCAGAGGCTTGTTTTGAAGAAATCACACCTTATGGTGGGGGCTCTGTTATGTTTTGGGCAGGAATAAATTCAATGGATCGTACAGAGTTAGTCTTCATTGAAAACGGCTCACTGACTGGACATCGATACATAACGGAAGTTCTAATCCCTCATGCACAACCCGCATTGGCCGCTTTAAGCGAAGACTCAATTTTTATGGACGACAACGCTCGCGCCCACCGGTCTGGCGATGTGGAAGCGTATGTGCAAGAGGTCGGCATTCGTCGTTTGGATTGGCCAGCTCGAAGTCCCGACCTCAATCCTATAGAGCATGTCTGGCACGTTCTGAAACGACGCGTGAGATCAGTGCAACCGGCTCCGCAGACCATCAGAGAGCTGAAGAATGTGATTACCGCGGAATGGGAACGTATTCCGCAAGCAAGTATCCGGGATATCCTCGCTAGCATACCCAGACGAATTCAAGCTGTGATTTCAGCTAGAGGGGGTCACACTCGATACTAAACATTTATCTGCTTTTACTTTATTAAAGAAAAAACAAACAAAAATCTTTGTTAACTTTTACTTCACGAGCATATGCACTACTAGCGAGCATACACTACTAGTGAACTTTAGCATTAAAACCCATAAATTTTATCAAAATTTTATGATAATACTGACGAAAACGATTATTTGCTTATTAATTATAAAATTGTGAAAGTAAAACTACCTATAATTATCAAACAAACCAATAGTAACATTTGAAATGGTTCATTGCTTAGGTGCCCGTTTTTTTTGCAAATGAGAATATTATCTGAAACATAATTTATACTCACTACAAAATTATTGTATGTAATAAAAAAAAATATATTTTAATACCAAAGTAATAAGATGTGGCAATCGCAGTCTTTAAATGGCAATTTAGAAGCTTAAGATATCCGAAATCACTAATAGACCAGGGTAGAAGCCTTTAAAAATAATAAAAAGTGAAAAAAAATTATAGTAGGATGAAACCCATTAGAAAAGGAGGGGAATATTATAAAAATGAAAGGAAAAATAATATACGGGCGATCTGAGGTCGGGAAGGGGATGGGGTGGATTTTTAAGGGTAAAAAACGGTTTTTCTCGATTTCCGGCAAAACTAAAAGTCCTATCGAAAAAAGTCAAATGGCAAAGTTGTAGGTAATAAAAAGATCTAAAACTTTTGTATTCACACTTTTTTCACATAACCTCAAAATTTATGTGAAAAATTCAAAAAACCAAGTTTTTGGTTAGTAGCAAGTAGTCGATTTTGTCGATATAATGGGATGTAATTCCGAGACTAAATTATGTTATGTATTGTAATATAAAATTAAATATATTTAATTGTAAGGGGTTGTAAGGCCCCTAACTCTATTCGTGTGTTCAAACTTCGAACATGTAGTGTCTACTGATTGAACACTGATTTGAATGCAACTTAACAATGTAATAATAATGAAAATATGATCAGTATCTAAATTTGTATTGTTCATTGCTTGCACAGTAATATTTGTCTACTTATAATGCAAATAAAATATTTTTATGATATTATATTACCAATATATAAATCACTAGCGGCCCGGCCCAGCTTCGTCTGGGTGCATATATTTTTTGATTCCACTCCACACCAAATACATGTTATTTTTCGTATAAACTCTTGTATACCTAAACTTGACGTAGCTGTCCTACTGTCCGGCTTAATCCCGTCTCATCCGTCTGTTCAGTCTCTTCCCAATCCATCCCGTCCTTTCTCTTTATTATCCATCCCGTCTTATAACGTGCATTTTTATTTCGTCCTATCAAATCTGTCAGCTATCCCAGCCTTCTCCCGTACCTTCCACTCTATTATATCCCGTCTCTCCATATACATGTACATATAAAGATTGCCTTATGAAATTTTTGTGCAGCAGAAATCGTAATATTTTAATTTCACCACAACTTCAAAACCAAACGTCCAATTTTAATCATTCAAAGACCAAATATTATCAACATAAACTGTACTTATTGACGAAATAATTTATTTTGATAAGGATTAATAGCATGAGTAAAATAAACGCGTTTAAATGTAGTCCAAAAAAAAATTAAAGATTTTTAAATAAAAATGTGGTTGTTGTGCCTCACTCGACATAGATAGGTATAGTGTGTCGCGGACTTTTTTGTAGATATTTATAAGATCTACAATTAATTATAACATTTTATGGTTCTATCTTTTGTAGTTTAGGCAGCGTACGCAAAATAAGTAACTTCTTTGGTTGATTTTTTTCAGTTTGTGTCCGAAAAATCCAAATATCTTACGGAACCCTATTTTTTTCCAAAATAAAATATAGTCTATGTTACTCGTGGATAATGTAGCTTTCAAATGGTGAAAGAATTTTTAAAATCGGTCCAGTAGTTTTTGAGCCTATTCATTACAACCAAACAAACAAACAAACAAAGTTTTCCTCTTTATAATATTAGTGTAGATAAGTTATATTTCAATTGAATATTAGAATTTTGAAGCGCACGGATCAAAGTTGGTTGAGCTGACTGTATAGCGAGCCGACGCGGCAGCTCTACGCACACAGCTTTGGTCGCTTATGTGTGCGTGAAATTAACGAAGAAATACCTATAGTTGACTTTGCGCGCAGGGTGTAAACGCTCTTAACGTATCTCTCATTACTCCTACCTACCTCTCACGGGTGAGGCGGTGAGGCCTAATGTATTTGCTGTTGTTTTTTAATTGACAGTCATAAGCAAATGCTTTATTTACCTGTAGACCTCCTGCGCGCCGATGACGCCCGGCGTATGCGTGACAGCGCCCGCGGCCGACACCGCCGTGCTCGGCGACACCGGGCTCGCCAGCATGTTCTCAGCTTCTTCGATGAAACGCTGCAATATCGATAATACATAATAAATAAATACACCCAACAGTCACATACATAGTCCGGACCTCACACTAAGATCGAGTCTTGTGTCGTGGGGATCAGGAATTACGAGAGACTTTTCAGTCTCACAAACACCCAGACCCGAAACAAATACCTGTGATTGGCACAAATATTTGTTTCTGGGGATCGAACCCGCGGCTCTCGTTTCACAGCCGGCGTCTGACCAACTGCGCCACGGAGGCTGTCAATCAATGGCTATTAACTTTGTCTCTCAATTATCTTGTCTTGATTTAGTCAATTTATCTTTAATTTTATAACGTAAACAAATTAAACGAAGAATCAGGTTTGGGTAAAATGGATTTCATCGAGCTTCGAACGGATATTTTTGAAAAACATGCAGGTTTTTTTGAAAGTTTGATACGCACGTCAGGGTCTTCTCTCGGTGGAGTGTCATGCAGCGGCGGCGGTGAGGAGGTGGGCGGCGCGGGCGGCGCCGGGGGGGCGGGGGGAGACGGCTGCGGGGGCGGGGCGGCGCTGTGCGCACGCTCGTGGAACGACACGCGCTTGTCGCGAGTCGTGTTCACTGGAGATCTGAAACAATTTTTTTATATTGTGTGGTCATTTAAATATGTTTTTATATTGAAATAGAAATATTTAAGAATGGTATGTAATTTGATTATATTCAACTCTTTACAGAGATAAGTATATAGTTATAAATACCGATTGTGCGAGTCGTGTCGCACATATATATCGGGATTCGTGGGTACTGACTGTGGTGGTGCGGCGTCTATCGGCGTGCGTTCAGTCCGCGGCGGCGACAGCGCGCGCGCTCGCTCCGCCATCACGGCGAAGGACGAGCCGCGCGCCGGCGGCGGCGGAGCGCCCGGACCCGCCGCACCCGCCGGACCCGCCGCACCCGCCGCGCCCGCCGCAGCCGCCGCGCCGCCCGCGCTGCTCGCCGAGCTCACGCTCATGCCCGACATGCCCGCGCACATCTCCGACACGCGAGTTGTTTCTTCGTAGGTCTACAAACAAACACTGCCCATGTACAAAACCTGCCTAGAAATTGACAATAATTTATAAGTTATTCAAAAATATCATACAGATTTTAATTACAGAATAGTCACTTACGATACCTTACCTTATTGTAACAATTATTGAAATATGGACAGAAAATTGTATACACATAAAAAAGACGGGTTGCACTCCGGGAGTGCCGGCAGAAGTGAAAACTTGATTATTAACGTTGAGCATGTTTGATAGTTTGGAATGGTTAGGGAATAATTTTGCACCAATTGCTTTATCAGTATAAAAGTACTATCATTTATGTGGTAGAATACAATATTCATTTATTGCGCTATCGTACACAAACATGACAATTTATATTACATTAAAAATTTAACACTTTAAAACTATTACAATTATTTTACATTAAAAAGTTTATCTCTCCGAAAAATCAACTTTCATCCATAATTTCAACGACTTTTTCACCATCATCATTACCAGAACTATCATCGCCAATCTCTAAAACTGATACTGATTGGTTTATGGTAGCTGAAGTAAGAAACGAACAGTTTTGATTCGAACCTATTTAAATGTCTAATAAAGACCGCATCAATAGTAGTTTTGTATTTCGTTGTGCTAAGATTGCGATCATTCGACATAGTTAAACCAAATTCATTAGGTATTTAAAAATTCAATTAATAGTTGATTTTTATCGTCTGCGAAGTTTATGTTGAAATCTCCACTCAAAATCATTGGCAATTCATCAAAGCTTTATAAACTGACAGCTAACTGACAGCTGTCTACTCTCCATCCGTCTTACGCTTTTTCGATCAGGTCACGTGTCCTGACGCGAGTTTAAGATTTTATACCCATTACAGAAAAAGTGCTCAACGCCGCTAAAGAAGTTTTCACTTCAAAAATACCGGGGGAAGACCGTGGGTACAGATTGCAAATTACATATAATTTTAGACTGCTGCCCCAGCCTGATCCCATAGTAAAAATAAGAAAAATCGTATTTTGCCTGCTCTCGATTGTCGAGCTTGTCAAGACGATTCCTCTGACTCCAAACACGGGGGGTTTACTTTAAGAAATGACGGAGTTATGCCTGGACAAATATTTTAGGGGAGAGAGGGAGGAATTTGGGGATTTGGTTGGGGCCAATCTGTAGAGCTCACCGAGCCGGTTCCAACGATACCAAACTCGGTGGGTCTACGATCTATATTGGCCGAGATAGGATTGGGGGGGTGAGGTAAATTTTCGGGGTGGGGGTAAGGGAGGGGGGGGGGAGGAAGGTTTCGTGGGGAGGCTAATAGGCACTATTTCGGAATAAGGGTGGGGGAAGGCAGGGGGGGGCTATGGGACAATTTTGGAAAAAGTGGGTGAAACTGAAAAAAAAACGAAACAGTAGGTTTACTCTTTAGTTCAGTAGTTTTACTCTTTCTTCGAACCAATTTGAAATTACAATACGCATCGCGACATTTTTTTGTGCCATTATGTTAGTGTATGACGTGTCAATTTGTAAAACGTCATTGCCGTCCTACGCTTTTTCGATCAGGTCACGTGTCCTGACGCGAGTTTAAGATTTTATACCCATTACAGAAAAGTGCTCAACGCCGCTAAAGAAGTTTTCACTTCAAAAACACTTTCGGATATAATTGCCGTTACCGTCTCGTGCATGTATCCATTGGTGATCTCTGTGCGCGTGTTGGTCTTGAGGATGGACTTGGGCGGGTGCGGCGGGTGCGGGGACGCGAGCGCCGCGGATGCGGGCGCGCGCTCCGCCTCGCCGCGCGGCGACGGGGACCGACGCTCCTCCTCTGCGCCGTCGTCCGCAGTGCCGCCCTCCTCCTTAACACACATTAACTATTTACATACATATTCCTGTATCATAAAAATGCATATTCCTATACAAAGTTATGCCAAACGCTTTTCCCTGTTACAAAATTATTTAAATTCGCATACGTATTAAAAATATGTTAACAGGAAAATGTTCAGTGCATTGTATTTGAAGACACTGAAACTATTTCCTGACTTGGTTTTCAGTCGCAGTCAGGATATACCCAGTATAATTGTGTAGAGAGTGGAGTATGCACTAGCTAGCGGCGGTGTAGTGTGAGAGACGCACCTGGTCGTGCTGCGTGGCGCGCAGCTCGAACTCCTTCTCGAGCTGCAGCGAGCGCAGCTGCTGGCTCTGCATGGGCGTGCGCGCGCCGCCCAGCGACAGCAGCTGCGCGATCGTCGCGTCCCTGCATATATACACACACACCTTTATTCAACTATTCACATTTTATACATCAACGGCTTTCTTCGGTCTTCTTCGCTCCAACTGAACATCAAATTAGTTTGAAAGGGACAGAACCATTCGATAACTAAAATAAGTTTTAAAATTGTCTGTAAATACGATCGTAAGGATAAGAATTATCTTTAATACGATTACAACATTTTTAATACAGGATTTTTTTTAAATATTTAGGTCAAATGATACTAGTTAGATAAACAGACTGTACGGGCTAGCACGTACAATATTGTTTTGTCAGCAGTTTACGCTACCATGCATAATTTTATAACAGTCGACAGTACGCAAATACAGTACAAAGCAATCGGTAGCGCGTGCTCATATCATTCTATCATTTTATCATTTATAATTAATCTATCAAATAAACATTTATTTCCACGCCGGACTTTTACTATCAATCCAAGCTGTACGGGTATCGTCTCAGCCCGTACATCTTTGTGGTCCTTCGAGCATTTTTGAACCTCGCGAGTGTGCACAGAACTTAGTGACTATCATTGTGTGAAACTAGTGAGGACTGAACCAAAAGGAGACGTGAGCTATCATTGGACATTTATCACTTTAATTGCGACAATATCATCTGAAGGCGGTAAGCAGGGACGCTAGCTATCCTGCAAGCAGCAAACAGTTATCCGGATCTGTACAAGTAAGATCTTTCCATTTTTACCTATTTCATCATGTCGAACATGGAAGACATCTTGACTAATCAGCAGCAACTTCTTAATGCAATTGAGCAAGTATACACGAATTTTAAGAAAGATGGTAGTGATCGTAAGACTTCCGACTATATCAGGCGAAGAGTAGATACCCTAGATAAGTACTGGCAAGAATTTCAATCTAATCATGCGATACTATGCGGAAAAGAATATGCGAAGTCTCACACATATTTTACCAGTAATCAGTTTGAATTTGTGAAAGAAAGATATGAAAATGTTAGAGCTGCAATCGCCAACTATCAATGTAAGGATGATAGGCCCTTGACCCCAGTTTTAAAACCTGCCACCCCGTTGGGTATGCCTGGTCCATCTCGTCAACCGTCACCTCAAATTCCTTTATCTCAGGGGACGAGTAGCAAAACCGATGAAATGTTACGCAAGCAAACTAGTAACTTTAAGGCATTCGAACACACAGTATCAAATATAAATTTAGATTTAATATCGGAAAAGTGGGAGTTCGATCATTTACTGCGTGCTATACAATCGCGGTGGTCCATCATTGACACCATGCATTGGGAGTTAGATTCGGAACTTGGGGGTAGGAGTCCCGATTATGAATCAACATTTTTTACCTATGAAATGAAATACAATGATATCATCAAATCAATCAACCGAAAAATGTGGTCCGTATCTCACCGAGAGCAATCGACACCTCATGTCGAAATACCTTCCTTTAGTGGCAGTTACCATCAATGGACTTCTTTTAAAGATCTTTTTACGGAGACTATACATGGAAACCCTACATTATCAAATGCGCAAAAGATGCAATTCTTGAAAACTAAAGTGAAAGGTGAAGCGGAGAGGCTTATTCATCATTTACCTATAACATCTGATAATTACTCAATCTGTTGGGACATTTTAAATCACCGATATAATAACAAGTGTTTAATCTTTCGCTCGCACATCGACATTTTATTAAACATCCCGGCAGTACAGCAAACTTCATTGAATCATATAAAGCGTATTCACGATACAACATTGGAAACACTTAACGCTATTAAAAATCTAGGCGTTGCCATTGAATCTTGGGATCCGCTACTTGTTCATCTTTTATCCCAAAAATTGGATACGGAGACACATAACGAATACATAGCGTCGGTCAAACAACCGCGAGAATTACCTAATTTGCAAGAATTTTTATCATTTTTAGAAGGCAAGTTTACATGCTTAGAGTCATCACGTAAGAAATTTGAAAATCATACAAAAATTCAACAAAACAAGAATAATTATTCACAGCAAAATTTCAGCAAGTATCATAGAAATTTAAACAAACAATCATTTCCGGCACATGGCAACATTATTTCGCAACAACAAAACAAAACAACTAATTCATGGAAAATTTTTAAGTGTGGAATTTGCAAAACAAACGAACATTGCCTTTATTATTGCAGGCAGTTTTTAAATATGACACCGTACCTAAAGCGGCAAACTGTTTCAAAGTTAAGTGTTTGCGAAAACTGTCTCTATTCACATAACGGTAAGCGATGTATTTCCGATAAAAGGTGTACCAAATGTAATGGAATGCATAACACGATTTTGCACGAGGCGTTTCAATCGAATAATACTAGTAATCATAATGCATCGACCATGGTAACAGGCGGAAACAGTCAGAAATTTGAAACTGCCCAAGTACGTAGCAATTCGCACGTGTCATTGCAACGCGATGTGCCTGAAGTACTGTTGGCAACAGCCATGCTAAAGGTGCAAACTTATGATGGGACTTTTGTTAACATGCGGGCCCTAATAGATCAGGGGTCACAAACTTCTCTCATAACAGAACACGCAGCCCAGTTGCTGGGCATGCCCCGACTTCGATGTCGTGGGGTAATATCAGGAATAGGTGCGAAGGAAAGCAATTGCAAGGGCGCGATGTCAATCAAGTGTGCGGCCACAAGTGGCAATTTTGAATTTGACACCGAAGTATATATAATGAGAAACATCGTTAAGCGATTACCTAATTATAGTTTTTCCAAACCATCGTGGACTTATTTGGATCATATAACATTGGCCGATCCGGAGTTTTATATTAGTCGCCCTGTTGATCTTTTGTTAGGGGCCGACATATATTCTCTAATTTTGTTGGAAGGAGTTTGCAGAGCAGGTGATAACGTTCCTTTGGCCCAAAATACTCGCCTAGGCTGGATTTTGACAGGAGGTGTCAAAACACTGCAGTGTAACGTTGTTGTCAATAATTTGGAGGAAATCCAGAAATTCTGGGAAATAGAGGATATTAGTGAACCTTTATCAATAGAAAATGACAAGTGCATAGAATACTACAAATCCACTACAACTAGGTTTGAAGATGGGCGATATCAAGTCCGGTTACCGTTAAAGTCAGATTTTTCGGAAAAATTAGGAGAGTCAAAATTCAAAGCTATAGCGCAATTTCGAACCTTGGAAAATAAATTCAAGAAACAACCAAACATAGAGAAAAAATATAAATTATTTATCAATGAATACCGCTCACTCGGTCATATGATTCCCGCTTTGAAGAACATGAATCCGGAACGTGCGCAATGTGTATTGACGCATCATTGTGTGCAATCTAATGACAATACAAATTCTAAATTTAGAGTTGTTTTTAATGCATCGTGTAAAACATCTACAGGGAAAAGTCTTAATGATGTCATGGAATGTGGTCCAAATCTTCAACAGGACTTACAGTCGCTAATCATCAAGTGGAGGCAATACCAGTTTGCTTTTACGGCGGACATTGAGAAAATGTTTCGGCAGATTTGGATACATCCGGACGACCAGCAGCTTTTGAAAATAGTCTGGCGCGATTCACCATTAGACACTATTAAAGAATACCAACTTACCACGGTCACTTACGGGACAACAGCAGCCCCGTTTCTCGCAATGATGACCTTGAAGCAACTCGCGCACGATGAAAGGAATAACTATCTAAACAGCAACGCAACTGACGTATTAGAGAATTCATTTTACATGGACGATCTTGTCCACGGTTGTCATAACATTGAAGAAGCCAAGATATTACAACATGATCTTATCACTTTATTGCAAGCGGGAGGTTTTCACTTGAGAAAGTGGAAATCTAACGCGAAAGAGTTGTTGCAGGGTGTCCCGGCAGATAATGATGACGACTTCAATTTTAAACAATTCGAACAATCCAAAACCCTTGGGTTAGGCTGGGATTCAAAGGAAGATGTTTTCACCTTTCAACTTAACTTGGAACCGATTAAAGCATCAATTAACGTCACTAAGAGAACTCTTCTCTCCGATGTATCCAAGTTGTTTGACCCACTCGGCTGGCTCTCACCACTATCAATTAAATTAAAAATGATTTTTCAACAAGTTTGGGCGGCAGATATAAAGTGGGATGACCCTGTGCCAAGTCGGATCCATGAAGAGTGGCTTAAAGTTAGGGCAGATATTCATAATATTCAAAACATTAAATTGCCTAGATGGATACAGACTCGTAATCACGGATCCATAGAACTACATGGGTTTAGTGATTCATCATTAAAGGCGTACGCATGCGTGATTTACTGCCGGGTCAGTCAGGGCAACGAATCATCGGTAGTTTTATTGGTTGGTAAAACAAGGCTCGTACCTACCAGTAAGGCCGTCTCACTACCGAGATTAGAATTGTGCGGCGCGCTACTTCTATCAAAATTGATGAATAAGGTCAAAAAATGCCTTAACTTTCATAATATAAAGATATATGGTTGGATTGATTCTATGGTCGTATTAGGTTGGCTTAATGGTGACCCGACTAGATGGAAAACATTCGTAGCCAACCGAGTAAGCAAAATCACGGAAAGCATGCCGCCGGAATGTTGGCGGTACGTGAGATCGGAGGAGAATCCTGCGGACAGTGCTAGTCGCGGAATGTCTGCCTTACAATTAAAGGAGCTCAGTTTGTGGTGGCAAGGCCCGAAATGGTTATCAACTTTTAACGACCAAGAAACTAAAATATCTTATTCAACCGATGAAGAAATGAAACTATCAAAACATGTTAACATAGTGACACAGCAAAAAACCGAACACATCATTCAAGACCTTTTATCAAAACATAGTACATTCAACAAGACGGTGAGAATAGTGGCGTGGGTTCGGAGATTTATTAATTACAAAAATCAACACAACAAGTATCTATCAGTAGAGGAGTTAAAACAAGCAACTTTATTAATTATCAAAAGCGTGCAACAATTATCATTTGAAAAGGAAATATCAGATTTGCAACGTGGACCCAAATTACACAGAAAAAGTCAGATTTGCGAGTTAAGTCCGTACCTCGATCAGGATGATGTATTAAGAGTCGGAGGGAGATTGCGTCATGCCAACCTCGATCCTGATATGAAAAATCCTATCATCATCCCGCCCAACAGCCGAATTTCGGAATTACTGATTGATCAAGCGCATCAATTGACCTATCACGGAGGTCCTAAGCTAACATTATCATGCTTGAGGCAAAAATATTGGATCGTGGGGGGCTATCGGGCTATAAAAAAGAGATTACGCCTGTGCATTCAATGCAGAAGACACGAACCCACTAAACATCATCAACTTATGGGTGATCTTCCATCGGCGAGGGTTAATCCTACCAGGCCTTTCTATAATGTAGGAGTCGACTATACAGGTCATGTTTTTCTTAAGGCAAGTTCAGGTCGAGGCATTAAATGCACTAAAGGTTATGTCGCGGTGTTTACGTGTATGGCCACCAAGGCGGTGCACTTAGAGTTGGTGTCTAACCTGACGAGTTCGGCATTCTTAGCAGCATTACGTAGGATGGTAGCTCGTCGAGGGAAACCGCGGCATATCTTTAGTGATAATGGAACCAATTTCGTAGGAGCAAATAAGATTTTACAACAGGAGTACGAAGAGATGCTAAAGATTTTTGATAGTGAGTTTTACTCCAATGTGGCAGACATGGGAATAACTTGGCACTTTAATGCACCATCTTGGCCATCAGCAAGCGGACTTTGTGAGGCAGCAGTAAAAAGCCTTAAATTTCATCTCAAGAGGGTTGTCGGTGAGCAGAAGCTCACATACGAAGAGTTCACGACGCTGCTAACTCAGCTTGAAGCCTGTTTAAATTCGAGGCCTTTGTGTCCATTAAATGAAGACCCAGAAGATTTAAATTATTTGACACCTTCGCACTTTTTATCAAGTGGCCCGATCTTAACCATATATGAAACCGAACGGGATCTTAGAACAAGATGGCACCTAACCCAAAAAATATACCAAGATATTTGGAAAAGATGGCAACATGAATATTTAACAAGTCTATCGGCGAGGAGCAAATGGCGACAACCGCAAAATAATATCAAGCTAGACGATGTCGTAATCATCAACGACAGCAACCTTCCTGCCGGCAAGTGGGCCTTAGGTCGGGTGGTTGAATTACACCCCGGTCAAGACGGATTCGTGCGAGTTGTAACACTAAAAACTAAAAATGGTTATCTGAAGAGGCCAATCGTAAAATTATCCATTCTTCCCGTACACCCAGAAAAAACACAAGCAGAAGAAGTCCCTACAAAGCAAGAAAAAACACAAACAAACGGAGGCGGTAAGAGAAAATATAATTTCGCAACAGTCGCTTCAGCCGTATTACTATTTTTCATGACTCTTATTGTTAACACCCACGGAACATTTACTATCACTCCATTGCAAAACAACAGCGCTTTCTATTTCGACAAGATTACTAACATGCATGAGATAAGAGATGACTGGCGGCTAGTTGTCTAC
This sequence comes from Hyles euphorbiae, assembly GCA_023078785.2. Classification (NCBI taxonomy): domain Eukaryota; kingdom Metazoa; phylum Arthropoda; class Insecta; order Lepidoptera; family Sphingidae; genus Hyles; species Hyles euphorbiae. The sequence goes on from CM041050.1 coordinate 12,928,139, forward strand.
TATGATATGAACCCGTACTGGGAAGGCACTGCAGCTACTATCAAGTACACCGAATACCTAGAAAACATATGTTCAAAGATAAGAAACCTATCACATTGCGACGGTGTCATGTATCAATTAAGACATGAATACTCCGAGCTGCAACATTATAATGATATGTTATTAGAGCAACAAGTTAAAGGGCGCTGGCGCATCCGTCGGGGATTGATCAATGGAATTGGGAACGTTGCTAATAAATTATTTGGGATATTGGATAGTGATTTTGCAGAAAAATATGAACAGGATATTGAGCTAATCAGAACAAATCAGAGACATCTAGCAAAATTATGGAGCAATCAAACATCTTTAGTTGAAGCAGAATTCAATGTTATCAAGAGAGTAGAATCTCTCATGGAACAACACCATAAATCAGCGAATCAGAAGATGATTACATTTGAAAAATCAATGAATGTAGTGCAAGCGGAGCTGCGGAATAGTTCCTACATCAGCGAATTTACATTAACTGCAATGATAACCAACAATATCATAAACAAATTGAGGTATATACAAGACTATCTTTTAGATGCTCTTACCGATGTTTTCCACGGGAAGTTTAACCTTCACCTATTAGCTCCGGAGCAATTGCAACAGGAACTGAGTGTCATCGCATCTCATATACCTAAAGACCTGTCTTTACCGACCGACCACGCCAACCTATCTAAATTGTATAAACTTATCAACATTAAAGCACGCTTTTCCGAGAATTATGGCATATTTGAAATCCGAATCCCACTAATTGCACGCGATATTTACGATATACTGAAAGTAATTCCTATACCTAGACCATTAGGAAAGTCCATGAGCTACACGGTGCCTATAAGCGAGTACCTGGCATTGAACATAAAAAAGGATTCATTTCTATCTTTATCGCTAGGGGATTTACACGAATGCCTGGAACGAGATTTTGATACTGTGTTGTGTCGATTCAGAAAGCCTATTTATCATATGAACAGTGATCAGAATTTATGTGAGAAGAGAGAAGATTACGAAACTTGCAAAGTTATCATAAATACATGCAAAAATAATTTTATATCAACAAACCAAATGAACACCTATTTTTATTTCTGCTGTAGTAAATGCTACTTCAAGTTGCTATGCGATGATCAAGTTACTACAATTCCGCTAAGTAACGCAGGACTGCTTACACTGGGTCAAGGTTGTCTTATAAAATCAGCTGATTTCTATATTTATTCTCATAAACAAGACGTCAGTAATACCAACTGGAAACCTGATATTGGTCTACCTAACATTTCTCCGATAAATCATCTTGTAAACATTTCCTTGCCTGATCTTAATGTCAATACCACAGATAATAATAATCAACGACAGATCTTTGCCATTCAAGAACAGTTGGATAATATGAAACGAGTCGATCCGTTAGCAGACGATATATCCTACCATGACATTCACCATTATACCCTGATATATCTCGTGGTCGCAGCGGCCGGAATATTCGGCGGTTTCTACGTGTATAGACGCGCGCGAGGCGCGCGTGGCCGTGCAGAGTGCAGTCGCAGGGAAGCTAAGTGTAATAGTGATGTGCAATGTGGAGATGTTGAGTTGCAAGAGACAGTTGTAAATCAGTGTAGTGGTGTTAACATTCCGAGTGAATTGCCGGACCGTTATGCGAAACAAAGACAAAGCCGAAGTACTTCACCAGTGCTTCAGTCGGTGTTTACTATCACCGATTCGTGAATCTAATTTAGTTTTAACATTAAATTTATGTTTATATATTTTTTTCATTATGTCGTAATATTCTTTAAGCTCTATTGTCAATCACCTTGTTAATAGTTTTAACTCATCTCATTCGCATCATCTTTTCGCCCGGGAGCATGTACGGGCTAGCACGTACAATATTGTTTTGTCAGCAGTTTACGCTACCATGCATAATTTTATAACAGTCGACAGTACGCAAATACAGTACAAAGCAATCGGTAGCGCGTGCTCATATCATTCTATCATTTTATCATTTATAATTAATCTATCAAATAAACATTTATTTCCACGCCGGACTTTTACTATCAATCCAAGCTGTACGGGTATCGTCTCAGCCCGTACACAGACACAATAATGAAATTAAAAAGACCGAATTACTTCACGACGTTCTCCTTTACTTTCAAGTGTGGAAATCTCTGGTATAATAAAAATATATAACATCTCACACTGGTAAATAAATACCATAATCACAAGATGGGTAATGAAAAAATATTCGTAGAAGGCTGTGGCATTAATGCAAGTGGTTACCTCCTCATGCGCGCGGCCGCTCGCATGGCCTCTATCTGTCGCTCGCGTTCCTCGCGCTGCCAGGGGTTGTGCGCGGGCGGCGGGCGGCCCGCACCCCCCGCGCCCCCCGCCGGGTACACCGACACCGCCGGCGGCTCCAGCGCGCTCGCCACGTACCGCTCTGCACACCGAAACAAACACTCATATCTATAGTCCCCAACCCAGACTCAAATACAACTACATAACGATATATTATATCGTTTTGATATTATAGATATATCCTCATTAGAAAAATGAAAACATCTTGCAAGTTTACGTTTTGTTAGTACATATTATCAAAAAAAAATGGATATATTTAGGAATATATGTCAAATGTCTTTTATAGTGAATAATATGAGGTTTCCAAATCCTAGGGTTGATTTTTTAAATTAAAATACACATGTTTCTGATAATCTTTACTGAACATAAACTTGCAAGGTGTTTCTTAAGTGTTATTTTTCTGTTAAGAAGTATATTTATCAAAGAAAAATGCTGGAGTCACAAAGCCCGGGCGGTAACCAATATTAATGTATCACAGAATGTTCAAATACTTATCTCAATATGGTATTTTCGAATAAAAAGCTTCTTATTTCTATAAATCAACTATGCAATGGAGACGGGAATAGTAATAGTCAACGTTGCAAATAATACACCTAATATTTCACGAAAACAAATTATCTATGCTAATATATACAGCTGTGGAGTTTGTTTGTTTGTTACCTTTAATCTCAGGAACTACAGGTTCGAATTGAAAAAATATTTTTATATTGGATAACGATTAATTGAAAAATGCTACAGGCTATATACCAACACCTATAAGAGGGAGAGTAGTGAAAAATCTAGAAGCAATAACGAGGAAATTTTTCGTGGTGCGATTGGTCGATATTCTAAATGGATTGCACCCTTTGGTCGCCATTTTGAAAAATGTATGTGGACCCGGGCGGAGCCGTACCGGTCCACTACATTCTAATAGCGATAGTTACCGTCGTCCGGCTGAATGGTACTGGCGGACTGCGGCGGAGGCGACGCGTGCGTCTGGTGCAGCTGCTCCTCCATCTCCATGTCCGGCCGGCGTATACTCTGCAAGTCAATAATTATTATCACAGTTACCATCAGCCTCCGAATATACATCTCTCAACATTGGCTAATATTTCTTTGTGCATTATTATTTGACAATGGTATCGCTACATGCCTGTGGTTTCGGAGCGACAGGAGGTTGAGATCTCTGCGGTGACGGCGGGCCAGGCGGGTGCCACTCGTATCTGAAGAATTAACATTGATCATTAAATACTTGATTAAACACATAGAGGGCAAATGCTGTCCAATGTAGTGTATTGTTCTCAATATCATCAATTACTATGGTACATAGACTACCCTCAAACATTTCCACAAGTATCTGCTGAAGACAGTCTGCATCCAAGATTGCTATTGTTACACATGTTTACATAGTGTTCTAGTTTTATCAATCAATATTGAAACCCGAATGCACATAAAAACAGTCAGGTCATAAGTATTGTCACACAGTAAAAACTTTTCTTTTAGAATGCTGGCCACAAAAAAGTTTATTGAATTCGAATTTCGAATTTTTCATGAAAATAAAAATGTATACTTTTTAGAATTACTCATTTTTACATATGGAGTGGACGCTTAAAGAATACCGTGTTGCAGTAATTGCGTTGCACCGTTGCGGTTACGCGCCAATTCAAATTTTTGAAATACTGAAAAATTTGAATATAACCAAAAGATTCGTTTATTGTACCATCATACGATACAATGAAGAATGTATAGATGACAGGTCAAGAAGTGGTCGCCCTTGGTCTGTTAGGACTCCAGCAGTGATAAAAGCTGTCAAGGCGCGAATTCAAAGAAATCCCAAACGTAAGCAGAAACTGTTGACTCTTCAGATGGGGTTAAACAGAACCACGGTGAAAAGGGTGTTAAATGAAGACTGAGGGCTTCGGGCACATCGAAGGAAAACAGGACATCGTTTGAATGCTCGTCTAATGGACCTGAGACTGAAGAGATGCGCTTTGTTGAAGCGGTACGCGGGAAAAAAATATCGGGAAATTCTTTCTTCAGATGAAATTTTTTTATCGTAGAAGAGAGCTACAACAAACAGAATGATAAGGTGTACGCACACAGTAGTGAAGAAGCGAGCAACCGTATTCCGCGTGTCCAACAAGGTCATTTTCCATCCTCGCTAATGGTATGGTTGGGGGTTTCTTATTGGGGCTTAACAGAGGTACATTTTAGTGAGAAAGGTGTAAAAACGAAACTAATGCTGCACGAGTTGTGTATCAAAATACAGTCCTGACGAACCTTGTGGAACCTGTTTCTCACACCATGTTCAATAACAGGCACTGGGTATTCCAACAAGATTCGGTGCCAGCTCATAGAGCGAAGAGCACACAAGACTGGCTGGCGGCGCGTGAAATCGACTTCATCCGGCACGAAGACTGGCCCTCCTCCAGTCCAGATTTGAATCCGTTAGATTATAAGATATGGCAACACTTGGAGGAAAAGACGTGCTCAAAACCTCATCCCTATTTGGAGTCACTCAAGATATCCTTGATTAAGGCGGCCGCCGATAATGACATGGACTTCGTTCGTGCTGCGATAGACAACTGGCCGCGCAGATTGAAGGCCTGTATTCAAAATCACGGAGGTAATTTTGAATAAACCTTAGTGTCATAAAAATCTATGTTTTGTTAAGTTCATTTTGGTATTTAATGGTTACGTAATGATTAAACTTGTTTCAATTATTTTATATTAAACATGTGATATAAAGATGAGACGTATTTACGATACCAGGTTTTAAAATCAGGTATTCACTTCGAAGTACGGCGCCCTGGTACGAGCAGAAAATACTTACAAGTATGAAAGTATTTCCATACGTTGATGCGCAGAGCCCCCTGGAAACTTACACATGAAAATACTTGCATAGGAAAACGATTCATAACTTAATATAAATAAGAATCACAATCGTATCTGTCAATACATATACATAAAAATACTTCCATAGAAAAACTATCCTTAACTTAGTATAAATAAGAATCACAATCGTATTCGTGAATAGAAAATACTTTCAAAGTATTTTTTTATTTATGCGTAGTTGCTCTTTATTCGTTATGGAATACGGATTGAATTCCTATGCAAGTATTTTATAGACGCCGCGCCGCGGCTGGGACGCGAAGGGTTCCCTTCCAAAATACTTTGAAAGTATTTTAGAACCTGGTTTTGAACCCTAGTATTTTTACGTACTCGTACTTAGAAGTCCTGGTACTTAATTTTGCAAGTATGTCTCACCCTTTAATGTGACAGAATTTATGACCTGACTAGGTATAATCGCTGAAATGTTGCTTTACGAGTAATAAATCATCGGAATTTACATACAAGCATGTTTAGTTTAAAAGCTAGCAATTTTCATCGCGGTGTGGTCTCGCGAAATTATATAATGCAAATAAAATCAATGAATAGCGGCAGTATACCTCTGTGGTTGGACGTGTTGGTAAATTTGTTGATGGGAGCCCGCCGGCTGCATCTGTGACTGCTGCTGCATCTGCTGGTGTTGTTGTAATTGTTGCTGTTGTAATTGCTGCTGTTGTTGTAGTTGTTGTTGTTGCTGTTGGTGCTGTTGCATCTGTTGGTGTTGTTGCATTTGTTGATGTTGTTGCATTTGTTGGTGTTGTTGCATCTGTTGGTGTTGTTGCATCTGCGGGTGCTGGTGCTGATATTGTGATGGCGGTGGACCCTGGCTCTGCGGTTGAGGTTGCTGTTGTTGCTGACCTGTACGTATAAAATATGCCTTTCAATATTTTTAGGATACAAAATGGGATAAATAAGAATTTTATATTTCAAAAAATTTTAAGCTTTTATTTGCACTATGTTAACTTGTGATATTAACCACCTCAATGGTGTCTTTATTTTCAACAATTTCATAATGCAAGTTTTGTTTTTATCTCCCAAACTATTATTTAGTTACACAGAACGTATTAACTTTTACGGTACAGGACTTAACAAGGCAAAATGCATAATGTAGCGTGTTTGGGACAGAAGAAGATAACCTGGGAATTGTTTTATAAATTATAAAAAGTAAAGGAATTATTCGTGGTGCAATTTCACAAGTAATAGATGACTACTCTAATCAAATAAGTATATTGCAAAAAAAATGTTTAAAATATGTGTCGTTGCAAAAGGGCGGGCAGAGTGAGAGCACCCCCAACGGCAAAAATTGCTACTAGTTTTATTGGGTTGCGTTCATAAATGAACAAAAAGTAACATAATGTGATGGCATTGTTGTCTGGTGTAGTACCATGCGGATGGTGGTTGTACTGCGGATGGTGGTGCGGCAGCAGCGCGGGCGGGCGGTGCTGCGCGTGTTGCGTCGCGTGTTGCGCCTGCAGCTGATGGCGCCGCGTCACCTCGTCCGACATCTCCGCCAGCTTGGCGGCGCGCGCACTCATCGCGTTCGCTTGACTCGCCTGTTGCTATACACCATTATATTCACATTGACTCCCATAATCGATTGAAATTATTTGCGTTATTAAAATGTAGTTCATCATCATCATCATCATATCAGCCACAGGAAGTCCACTGCTGAACATAGGCCTCCCCCAAGGATCTCCACAATGACCTGTTGGAAGCGGCCTGCATCCAGCGACTTCCTGCGACCTTAGTCAGATCGTCCGTCCACCTTGTAGGCGGGCGTCCAACACTTCGCTTGCCTGTACGCGGCCTCCACTCGAGAACCTTTCGGCCCCAACGGCCATCGGTTCTACGAGCTATGTGCCCGGCCCACTGCCACTTCAATTTGCCAATCCTATGGGCTATGTCGGTAACCTTGGTTCTCCTACGGATCTCCTCATTTCTGATTCGATCTCGTAGGGAAACACGCTAGTTACTAGCAATTAATAATGACATAAATAATTAACATACCTGGTGATGCAGTGGCGAGTCTGGTGGTTGTTCCTGCGAGGCAGCGGAGAAGTGCGCCGACTGAGGACGATTACTACCTGTCGAGCTGCGGAGCGATGACCATCTGAAACGGTCATGTATGATGTAGGAATGCACTTTGCTCTTACTTATGGAAGTTTTAGCACCTGAGCTCTTTAGTATCTATTGTCGTAGTAGGTGATAATGCGCACCTGTCTTGCAGCGCAGGATGCTGCGCGTGTACGGTGGAGAGGTTCTGGTAGAAGCCATCGTGGTGCGGCGGCGTAGACAGATTGTGGCTGCTCCGAGACTTGCTGGGCCAAGCGCTGGGAGAGCCCGCCGCGCCCGGACTCAGCGTCGCGCTGCTACAACAATGCACGCTCTCTGTATCTACTTGCGACGCGGTTGGCTTCATATTACACAAATCATTTTATGCTGTTACCGGTAAGAAAATCAGTGTTTGAATGTGGTGACGGAACTCCATAGTGAAGAGAGGTGAAGAGTTTAAGTATAGCGATATACGTACGCGTGCGGCATGGTGACCGGCGGCGAGGCGGCGTGGTGCAGCGCCGGCGTGCTCTTGCTGGGCTTCACGGGCTCGGCCGCCAGCCGCGCCGGCAGGTCGCGCTCCGACGCGCGCCGCACCGCGCCCCCCGCGCCGCCCGCGCCCCCCGCGCCGCCCGCCGACCCCGCGCCTGACGCTAACAACACATACACATGTAAGTACAACATAATTGCCACTACCCTAAATATAAAACTGCTGCGAAATCGAGACGCACCAGCGTGATGATCCTGTAAGATACACATAAATTTTGTACTTAAAACAATAATTTAAAGAGGCGGCAAAAATAATATTACAGGCGATGTGTCTTCGCAAATTAAACGTAACAGATACGAACAAATAATAGTGCAGTGCCCCAAGAAACGACCGACTAAAGGGTATAATAAAACGAACAAAATAATAACGCATGCCATAACGAAACGAACAGTGACGAATCAAAAAAGTGACGACGCTTGAAAAGAAAACGTGGGACGGCTAGAACACACCTATTATCATGCGTGGAGTGGAGCCTTACTCGGTGTGAGTGCGGTTGCAAGGTGTGGTGCGGGGTGCGGGGCGGGGCGCACGTCGGGCCACGAGCGCCGCGCCGCCGCCCGCGCGCCCGGCGCCGCCGACACGTCGCCAGCCGACGCCGCGCGCCCCGCCCGCACCGCCCGCCCGCCGGCGACGCTCGCGGGCCAACACTCTTTCCACTTCTCTAAACTTTCGCTTCCATCCAGCGAATCTTTGCTTCGTTTCGTTTGATCCGAGGTTACGCTCGATTGGTTCGATATTAGCCTTATGTTGTCGAGCGTAATCACTCTCGGTTTCTTATCGACAATTTCGTTGAAAATGTAGCCGTTTATGGCGCCATCCGTGTGTTCCTCGGAAGGTAAATTGGGCAGCTCGAACTCGTTACCTTGCGCCAATGTGTCCTCACTGCCGCGCGATCCGTACCTCGACCAGTCTTCAAGTTGTATCAGTATGCTTTTGACTTCGTCTTCGGACATTTTTGCCCCTTTCGAATCCGTCGTCTCCGTTTTTTCAGTCTCATACTGTATATCTGCCAGACTCACACTCATGGGTATTGAATCGACTAATTTACTGACTTTCCTGCCGCAGGTGGTGAGGTTGGGGCTGGATTGACAGTTTCGTTTGTAAACTTTGACGCTGTAAGTGAGATTAATGGCGTTAAAGTGCTTCGTTAACGCTTTGACTTTACCAAAAGCCGGTCGATACTCATCGGGAGATTTCCACGATTTTCTATCGGCACTGTCTAGTATCTTTTTTGCTCCCATTTCCACTGGAGTTTGAAGTGCAGTTTTAACCTGCGGCTTGTCGTCAGTCGTGTCATCAAAGGATTGAGATGTCGAATAAGTGGACGGGACTTCTGTGTCTTCCGATTTGCTCGAATATGATTTAGAAATGGTGTACAACGACCTTCGTAGGCGACACTGCACTTCATCTATTTTTTTTGTTTCCTTCGAGATATCCAAGTTGACATTGAGCGTGGTTGCGTTCGCTTTTGCAGATAACAATTTAGGTTCAGTGTTTAACGGCGACGATGGAGTCTGACACACGGCGTCGGCGGTTTCAGGCTTTTTGTCTTCCGGTTTGTCGAGAGATAAAGAAGGCAGTATTCTCCGGATTTTAGGAGTGCCAATATTTTGCGGTATTCCATCGTTCTCAAATATGAGCGGTTCAGAGTTGGGTTCGTCGATGAAGGGTATGGGCTGCGTCTCGGGCTGCGGCGTGCGGCAGCAGTCGCAGGCGCTGGCGCACTCGTCGGGCGCGGTGCAGCGGCGGCGGAAGGCGTCGTCGTTGGCGCGCGAGTTGAACAGGTCGAGCGTGAGGCTGGTGTCGATGGGGCGCATCTGCGGCGGCAGCGGCGCGGGCGGCGCGGCGTCGGCGCTGTCGCTGGACTGCGAGCAGCACGCGCCCGCCGCCTCCGTCGACACCAGCGTCGAGTCCGCCGTCGTGTCGCTGCTCGGGTTCTTTTCGTCGAAGTCTTCGCACGTGAACGTGAAAACGGGAATAGGGCGCGGCGGTGGCCCGCTTTTGAGCTCTTCCGAGCAGCCCGGCGTGTCGGGCGACAGGTCCTCCTGCAGCTGGTTATTCTCTCTGTCTAAAGTGATTATTAATCTGGGAATCGAGCCGCGATATTGCGGCGTGAAATCATCACTGTCGTCCGTGCTCGACTCGGTAGACTCGTCCCTTAATAGTTGACATCGATAGTTACATGGACGACGACCGTATCCTGTAAATCGAGACACACTTAAACTCCAATTTTTTGACGACAGACAGCTATAGGCGTAAACCGAAAAAGCCAAATGAAAATAACGACATCCGATGACATCAATAAAAATGAAACCATGAAATCGAATCGGCAAATAAACAATCACGGAGAAAAAATAAACTTTGAAACAAAAAAAAAAACACTACGACACCAATACAGCCCTCAATACTTTGCAGATTTCACTTGAGGGATACAAAGGCATCTCAAAATACAGAGTTCAGGTATTTGCCTGCAGTGGCGAGCTCAGTGAGCGGCGAGGTGGGCTTCAATAGCGCGGGATGCGGGTTCGTGAACGTGCCCGAGTTGCGGCGCGCGCGGTCTTCATACTGGATTTCTTCATCTGTCGTGGGCATTACCAAACATACACGAACACTCTTAACACTCAACTATAATAGCTGCATATTTATAAATAATGTTCAATCATTTATTGGAACGCGAACGACAAAGAATCTAAGTCAAGTCACAAATATGAATGTATCGTTAAACACATACCTTGTCGTTGATTGTACGCGGGCTGGTGTAATAAAGTGGCTAATCCGTGGAGCATAGCCCCTTGCTTAGCCACCTCCAGCGTCACGGTGGGGCCAGTCCGCACTAGATATTCCGCTGCCTGTATGAAACCATATTCAGATTATTGTATTGTATTGTATCAGCCCATATACGTCCCACTGCAGGGCACGGGTCTACTCTACAATCGAAAGTACGATTGAGAGTGGTTAGGCCATATAGTCCACCACGCTGGCCTAGTGCGGGTTGGCGGACTTACATACCATAGAAATTCTTATAAATCGCTATGGTATGCAGCAGAGGCGGCTCGTAATATTTTTTGATGGGGGTTCACAAAAAAACTAATTGAAAAACTAGAGCTTACTATTTATTATATTTGTATACAAAATCCATTCGCCGGTCTTTTTGGCGTGCGAAGATATCTATTTCTTTCTTGTGAAAATCAGAAATGTAATTGATTAAGCGTACAAACTATTTTTTGATACTTATTTATAAAAAACTGCGAATTAACTGAGTGACGCGTGAGCGGCGCTCCAGATTACGCTAATTTCTCATACGATATCTTTTGTTTCACGCGTCAGCGCGAGTCGTAGCTCTCTTTCGCACTCATTGAATACAGTACTACGAGTCGTACTAAACTTCGTTTCATAGGAGCACAATCGCTGGCGCTCCACTCGTTACAAATTGACGCTACATGTACCTATATAGGTAATATAATATACTTATTATAGGCGTAGTAAAATACAAAGAATGTAATGTAAGGATTTATGTATTATAAATATATTTAAATTATTAAATTAGCTAAGTATGTAATTTTCGTGGGAGTGCACTGCACCAGCGCTCTTTCGGATGAGCCGCCTCTGGTATGCAGGTTTCCTCACGATGTTTTCCTTCACCGTTTTAGTGCGTGGTGATTGACTGTCAATACGCACATGACTCCGAAAAGTCAGAGGTGTGCCCTGGGATTTGAACCCGTGACCACCGTGAACATGTTGGCAGCCGCGTCTAGTCCGTTTACCAACAGGCCACCACGCGCAGATCAGATTAACATCATGTTTTATTTTTTTTGTTGCAAGTCATGTTTGTGTATGTCAAAATTGTGTCTTGTACACATGACATAATTTTTATTTCAGGAAAAAATAAGAAACTGATTCATTTAATGCTAGGTATTTTGGGAATATGTAGATATTATTATAAAAAAAATATTTGGCTCGTGTTGACCATCAACAGCTCTTTATAGTAAAAAAAATAAAGGAATGAGTTTGAAGGAATATGAGAAGGTACCTTTTCTTGCGTGATACCGACGAGTGACTGTCCGTCGACGGACAGCAGCTGGTCGCCCGCCGCCAGCCGCCCGTCCGCCGCCGCCGCGCCGCCCGGCACCACCGACTTTATGTAGATGCCCAGCTTGCTCTGCCCTGCACCCTGCCGCGTCGCACACAAACATATCTCAAACACTTGTTATTTCTCACTACACCATGTATTTGGCGAAATTGCATTTCCATAACAATCACGCATATTTGAGTGTACACAATTTTTTTTTAATTATATGACGCCCAGGCATTAGTGAGTAGTGAGGGCGTACCTTGGCGGCGACGATGCTGAGCCCCATGCCGTTGGAGTTCTTGTGCAGGTGCACGATGGAGAGCGGCGGCGCGGGCGGCGCGCGCGGGCGCGGCGCGGCTGGCGGCGGCATGTACACGGTCCAGGCGCCGGGCGCGTGCGCCTGCAGCGCCAGCCGACACAGCCCGCCGCGCTGCAGCGGCGCCACGAACTCCGCCAGCCCGGGCGGCACGCCGCGCACCACCTCCGCGCTGAACCCGTCCGCCGGGATCAGCAGCCCCGCGCCCAGCCACCACCGCTCCTCCGCCTCGATCTACACGCACGATACGCTTTCAATTACGAACAGTTCCAATGAAAAAATCATAGTGACGGCTATCTCACACTGAATGTTTAAATTCGCGTAATAATATCATGAAAATTGACCTCTCGTCCGTCAGCGCGGCACAGTTCGTCGGCGAGCGCCCGGGCGTGCGCCACGGCGGCCTCGAGCACGTCGGGCGTGACGAGCGGCGCCAACAACGCACGCACTTGAGCCGAGTTCAGCTTGAAACACGCCGCCAGCGCCGCGCACACCTCTTCACCAGTTCGATACTCACCTTGGATCAGTCGAGCTACACGGAAAACTTCTTGTAAACATGTGTTCAAATTAAAACTAAGTATATACTTTAAAGGGTGCATAATTCTTTGGAGAAATATCCTGTTACAAATATAAATAAATGGCTGACCGGCTTGGTGAGTGCGAGCAAGATGGCAATCGGCGGCGAGTTCGAGTCCTTGTCGCTCGGCCCAGGCGGCCAGCAGCGCCAACCGCGCCGACAACGCGGCACCCCACCGCGCGCTCACCGATCCCGGCTCCGCGATTAACTGATGGTGCAAAATAAACTTTACATTTACGGAATATTTAAAATCATTAAAATTGTTGATAAAACAGTTGTTAAAAAAACTACACCGGATGAATGTGATCAGCACGTTATATGACCTTATTAAAGCAGAACGCGTTGATGTAGTGGAAGAGATGCGAGAAGAGTTGTATGGTGAGCGCGGCGTTGACGCGGCAGCGGCGCAGCAGCACCATGGCGGCGGCCAGCGCCTGCACGGTGGGCGCCGTGGCGTCGGTGGCGTCGCCGGCCGGGCCCGCGCCCCCCGCGCCGCCCGCACCGCCGCCGCTCGTCAGCGTGTCCAGCGCGCGGGACAGCTCGCCTTGGAAGCACGACACTAGGTTGCTGCAACAAACACATCCACATTAGGAGCCAAAATTAGTGCTTGTCATTTAAATAGGTTTATCAAGCAATATATTTAGCAAATATGTAAATCCATAATATGACAATATAATAGTTTACTACTTTAGGAAATTGAAGTATTTACCTGAAGGCATTTTGCACAGTCATCAATAAGACGTCTTGCGCCTGTGTGGAGAACGAAGATATGTGTCGGTCGTATTTTAAAAAGTGCAGCAACTCGCTGGCGTTGGCCATCCAGAACGCTTGGGCGGCAGAATCTTTTGCTCTTTCCTGCAAAATATTCAACATTTTGTTGTTTTACTTCTTGATGAAATTACAGTAAAAGTCCAAAAAATAGCTGAATATAAGTATTACTAGGGGCCCAGCTCGGCTTCACTCGGGTGCAGATAGTTTTTGAGTCCAGTATAAATGAATAGTATATTATTTCGTGTACTAACTGTTTTATATTTAAATTATGAACTTATTTTTATTAATATTTATTAATTATTAATGTATAGAGGTAATGAACCAAATTTCAAATATATCAACATAAAAATAAAATATTCATTTCCATGAACAAATTAAGCAAACCGATGGTCTAAAATTTAGCCTAAATCTAGAGATTCCCTTTATAATATTAGTAAGGATTATCACCTGAAGCTAAGCGAAAAAAATATATCAACAAATAAAATAAAGTTCGTTCAGTTAATAAATAATAACGTATTAATAAATTATATCCGACTAGAAGGACCAAAATTAATGTACGAGCAAAGAGTGAAGGCAGATATTTGGAATGATAAGAATGTTCAGGGATGCTCCTATCTAGTGGTCATGGCCTGCCCTAGTATAGGTGCTACGAGTACGCGACCTCGGCCCCCGAGCTACTGCAGTCACCTTAACTTCCCGTCCGTGACTGCAGTATCCACTCCCTCAGGCCATACCTTTCCTATAACATCCTCTACCCACAAATCCTATTTCCTTTCCCCGGTTAATGGCGGGCAGCAGCGTCATTAACGCCAGTCCCCTACTGCGCTCGCCAACCCGCCTGCCAAGCGTGGCGAGTAATGGCAAATACCCCCCTTAATGGCGACACATATTGAGACCAGGCCCCCAGTCCCCGGCAGCCCCACTATTCCTGGCTATGGTAGCAGTCATGGTTACGGTGGGGCAGGGGGTGCTAAGAATCCCCGGGTTGGCCCCGGCTACCACCCCCGACGACGACTGGCCCTGGTAACACACAACATTCGCACATTGAGGACAGACGAGAAGATTGTCGAACTGGAAGAAGAATTGAGCAGGTTACACTGGGATATTCTGGGGTTATCGGAAGTCCGAAGAATCGGGGAGGATACGATAACCCTGAAGTCTGGTAACCTGCTCTTCTACCGGGGGGACGACCAACAGTCCCGAGGAGGTGTCGGATTTCTCGTCCACAGGTCTCTCATCAACAACATCGTATCCATCGAAAGTGTGTCGAGCAGGGTAGTATACCTTATACTCAGAATATCCAAAAGATATTCGTTGAAGGTCATACAGGTATACGCGCCGACCTCGACACACCCAGATGAAGAAGTAGAGGAGATGTATGAGGACATAAGTCGGGCCATACATACTTCCAAAACCTACTTCAATGTTGTTATGGGAGACTTCAACGCAAAGTTGGGCAAGAGAAGCGATGCAGAGTTGAAAGTGGGGCAATTTGGACATGGGCAACGGAACCACAGGGGTCAGAGGCTGGCCGACTTTCTGGAGAAAGAGGGACTCTTTGCGATGAACTCTTTCTTCCAGAAGCCGCCTCACAGGAAATGGACCTGGCTGAGTCCTGACGGTTCTACGAGAAACGAGATAGATTTCATCTTGACGACGAATAGACGGATATTCAGAGATGTCTCTGTGATCAACAGGGTGAAAACCGGCAGTGATCACCGAATGGTTAGGGGCACACTGAATATCAATGTCCAATCGGAAAGGCGTCGCTTGATGAAATCTACGCTCCGACCTACTCGCGCCCATATCCAAAACCCCGAGAGCTTTCAACTCGAGCTGACAAATCGCTTTGATTGTCTAGGAGAAAACCTTGCAGTGGACGAGCTAAACAGTGGTTTGGTAGAAGCTGTCCATACGGTGGGATCTAAGTATTTTAGACCTCGCCGTAGAGATAGAACACAAAAACTCTCGATCCACACTCTTGACCTCATGGCCGAACGTCGATCTTTAGCGCTGCAGTCTTCCGTTGACGCCGAAGCATATCGGCGGCTCAATAGACAAATCTGGAAGTCCTTGCGACACGATGTCCGTGCTCACAATACTGTGAGCATTAAAGAGACAATTGAGCGGAACGGAGGCTCCAAAGTGTTTGCAAGAGACTTGTCTATTGGGCAAAGCCAGTTGTCTAGGCTGAAGACGGAGGACGGCCGCGTGGTATCGACGAGGGCAGAGGTATTAAGGGAGATCGAGAGGTTCTACGGACAGCTTTACACCTCGGTTGCCAAACCTGCTAATAGCTCGGCCGAAGACCCGAGAGCCGAGTTGATCCGACACTTTAGCGATGATATCCCGGACATCAGCCTGTGTGAGATTGAGATGGCCCTGAAGCAACTTAAAAACAACAAGGCGCCGGGCGAGGACGGAATAACTTCAGAGCTTCTGAAAGCGGGCGGAACGCCGATACTGAAAGTCCTTCAGAGGCTCTTCAATTCCGTTCTCCTCGAGGGCTCAACGCCAGAGGCATGGAGCAGGAGCGTGGTGGTACTGTTCTTCAAAAAAGGTGATAACACTTTGCTGAAGAATTACAGGCCCATCTCGCTCCTGAGCCATGTCTATAAGTTGTTTTCGAGGGTCATCACAAATCGTCTCGAACGCAGGTTTGATGACTTCCAGCCTCCCGAACAAGCCGGTTTCCGAAAAGGCTTTAGTACCATAGACCACATCCATACGCTTCGGCAAGTTATACAGAAAACCGAGGAATATAACTTGCCGCTTTGTTTAGCGTTTGTGGACTATGAGAAAGCCTTTGATTCGATCGAGACTTGGGCTGTGCTACAGTCTCTCCAGCGGTGCCATATCGACTATCGGTACATCGAAGTGTTGAAGTGTATATACAACAACGCCACCATGTCGGTCCGAGTACAAGATCAGAGTACGAAGGCTATTCCACTACAGAGAGGCGTGAGACAGGGAGATGTCATATCTCCGAAACTGTTCACTGCCGCGCTGGAAAATGCCTTCAAGCTCTTACAGTGGAAAGGATTCGGCATCAACATCAACGGCGAGTATATTACTCACCTTCGGTTTGCCGACGATATTGTAGTCTTGGCAGAATCGCTGGAAGACCTTAGCACTATGCTCGAAGACCTCAATCGAGTCTCCCAACAGGTGGGTCTTAAAATGAACATGGACAAAACGAAGATCATGTCGAATGTCCATGTTGTGCCCACCCCCATCGGTGTTGGGGGCTCGACTCTTGAAGTTGTTGACGAATATGTCTATTTAGGACAAGTGGTCCGGTTAGGCAGGTCCAACTTCGAGAGAGAGGTCAATCGTCGAATCCAACTCGGTTGGGCAGCGTTCGGGAAACTACGCGACGTCTTCTCGTCCAAAATACCTCAGTGCCTTAAATCGAAAGTCTTCGATAGTTGTGTGTTGCCAGTGATGACTTACGGCACCGAGACGTGGCCTCTCACTATGGGCCTTATTAGGAAGCTCAAAGTCACTCAACGAGCTATGGAGAGGGCTATGCTCGGGGTTTCCCTACGAGATCGAATCAGAAATGAGGAGATCCGTAGGAGAACTAAAATAACCGACATAGCCCACCGGATTAGCAAGTTGAAGTGGCAATGGGCAGGGCACATAGCGCGGAGATCTGATGACCGATGGGGTCGGAAAGTGCTCGAATGGAGGCCGCGTATCGGAAAGCGCAGCGTAGGACGTCCACCCACAAGATGGTCCGACGACCTGATAAAGGTCGCGGGACGTCGCCGGATGCAGGCTGCCTCCAACAGGTCTCTGTGGAAATCATTGGGGGAGGCCTATGTTCAGCAGTGGACTTCCTTTGGCTGATGGATGGATGGATGGATGGAAGAATGTTAATGAATGTTTACTTTTTTATTGTCCAGCTTCACAAAATATTCTTAAAGTTAATTATGTTAAGAATATGTTAAAATGTATAATGAATTCACCTGGTGACACGATTGTTCAGTATGCCCTAATATTAATTTTATAATAATTTAAGTTATGCGTCACAACCATATTTATGCTTATTGCTTACCTAGGTGTTTGGTAAATTAGACCGAACAGTTATGTTAATTTAAAATATGAGTACCTGCACGGTGGCGTGTATGAGCGTGGCGACGTGGTGCAGGAAGGCGGTGAGCTTGTGCGCGCGCTCCGTGGGCGTCAGCTCCGGCCGGTAGTGCGTCGACGCGCGGTACCTGCAACGCGCACCACACCTCTTCATCTACTATATTCGTTGCATATAATGTTTCATCCGGTATATCCACTATTTATACAATATTTCTACGATACACTGGATTTTATCGACTGTTTCAAATACAGCATCGCCTTTAGCAACAGCATTAGCTTATAAACCCTTTTTTTAAATGCGGTGCCAAAATTATTACTGCGAAAATTCGGTAAAGTACTAAATTATTTATATTGTTTGAATAAAAACTAATTTTATTATATGTATGTCATGTATGCGTACCTGGCACACAAGTAGAGCGTGTATACGGGTGCAAGCTTGAAGGCGGGCGCGTGCGGGTCGAGTCGCGAGATGACGGCGGAGAGGAACTGCGCCTGCCCCGCCTCGGGGAACTCCAGCACGGCCGGCAGGATCGCCTCCTGCGCCGGCCGACCCACCATCCTGCACCACGCAACACACCACCACGACTTAGAGACAATACACTATAGTCTATATTAAACCAATATTTCACTCCACTTTCAAATACAAGAATCCAAGCCAATTAGTCTGCTTATATGAACTTTCTTTCGTATTTTGGTCTACCTGAAGTGATGCCCAACACCGTGAGGTTGATTTTAAGTAGTCGTAATCGTGAAGTATATCATGTCGTCTCCAAATGTTAGTTATCACACTACAAAGCAAAACTAATTAATAAAAACTAAGTCTTAATTAATGACAATGAAATACGAAATATAAGTTAAGTGAATTACTCATACAATCGTGGCGTGTTGAAATATATATATAGTATATAGATAACATTTTGACATTAAGCTCAACATAAACATTAAGACATAGCGGCTGAGAGCGGACACGGACGTGGCGGCGGCGTTGAGAAGCAAGCTGTACATGTGTGGGGGGTACCTGTTGTCGTGTCCCGAGCCACCGCTCTTGGCGCTGCAGATGCTCTTAGTCTCGACGTTTCCGTCTAAATCGAAAGTGGTTTCGTAGTTGTCTTTGTATTGCGAGTTGGCGGTGCGGTTGGCGGTGGCGCTCTGTTCCTGCTCGTTGTACACAGAGCCCGAGAGCTCGTCCTTGCCGTAATCGTCTTTGGAGTCGGCGAGGTGGTGCGACATGATGAGCGACTCGTTGTCGAGTTTGAGCGTGTTGTTGTTGTTGTAAGGCGCGTTGTCGGCGTCGCGGTAGTAGGTGTCGTGCGAGACGGGGCTCATGGTGCGCAAGTAGTCGGTGTCGGCGGTGGTGTTGGCGTTGGAGTCGAGCGCGTCGGGCTGCTGCGACGCCGCGGAGGCGGGCGACATGGCGCCGCTGTTCTCGCCGCCCGACGTCGGCGAGCTAGTGGGGTAGGAACGTACACAAGCGGATGTTCGTGAGCCAGTGATAGAAACATGCAAAACAAAACGACGACAAATGATAAACATAAATAACGGTGATTAGAGAAGCGACCGATTTGGTGTCGGCCTCGTTAGAATTAGTTTAAAACAAAAATATAGATGCGGTAACACAATGTTGCGGGTGAACAAACGAGAATTAAGAGAGAAATAATAATTGAATTGAACTAGGTTGAACGACGGATACAACTAATCACAACATAGAACATAAAGTGCGCGGTGGTGATGCGAGTGGTTACTCACCGATCGTATATGGAGCCGGAGCCGAAATGCTGCGACTGGGCGAGGTTTCTGTTGATTATGTTTTCCTGCGCGGGGTCCACGAAGCGAAATGTCGACACGCGCCCGAACTTGAGGAGACACCCGTGCTGCGGGAGTCGGACATAAACAAGTTAAATTAACTTCGACAACACGTAGTCCATACGTCCATATCGACGCAAACTTTCTCTTGTGGTTTGTTTAATGATTTGCGGCTGTATTTCCATGCATATCAAACATCAATATTATTTAATACTTAGGTATAAATTAAAGTTTATCACGGAATCTTTCTTTTTTCATATGCTATATGTATATTTGTGAAACCTGCAAACCACTTCGGTCATGTTTTATAAAAATTATAATACCAATTAATATTTTATTAAATGACGTGGTTTGATTATATAAATTGTAAATATAGTTTGAAGGAATATCCAAATACTAATACAAATTTGCAAGCTACATAATTCATATCGGCAGAACTTTATCAATGAAATGTAACATTGAATTTTGTGAATGCCATAAAATTGTTTACAATAAACATGTTACGTTATTTAGAAGAGTGGTGCTGCCGCGCGTTTCGCGCTTCTTTATCGATTTTATGTTAAGTACACAACCCCATATGTTGAAATAGCTCCCGTCACGTACGAAATACGACTGACACTGTATGAACATAAAGTAAAAACATTTTCAGGAGTGTATTTATTTATTTCACGATGTCACGTATTGCTCACGTTTCTTTGAAGCTCAGCTGAAACGAAGGATACTCGCAGCCGGATAAAGATACTAGTATAACTGACACGTTTTCAATCTGGAAGATCAAGTTCAAGATTGTCGTTAAGATTCGCTTCTATTGCTATAAGCGTTCTTTAGACCTCAAATTACCAGAAAACAATAAGTATTATATGTCTTTATCAGTAATTTCCTCTCCACATATCTCGTCCTTAATACTGGTCACAATTCTCAATATAATATTACCCCTATTCACAACCCGACGAAGTTTTATTAATTATTCATACTTTCACTGTTGCAAGATTTTCTGTGGCTATGAATTAAGTGGGAAAAGTTAATACACGAAACACGAGCAAAGTTATAAACAAATTGAGGCGCTCCTCAGACGTAGCGTATTCATAGCGTAGTGTACATCTACTTTACAACATTATATTACCGTGCAAGTGTTCTTTGTTTGTTGTAACCAGCTTTGAGCGTGAATTGTTTTGATTACTTGCGTCGAGTTCTCAACCTTAAGTGAAAGTAAATTCTACATAATATGTTGCTGTTACATGTATGCTATAAATTTACAGATATTTAGGACAGTGAATGCATTTCGTTATAAAAATTACAATTTGAATTATGCTTCACAGTATTATAGAAATAGTATGACAATCCTGGCATCGTATGTCAATTATTTTCTACAAATCTGGTAAGTAACATAGTATTTACGTAGACCAAAGTGTAAGTGTAAGTATTATTTTCGCTTGACATTTGTGTAGTATACAGTAAGTACACACTAAAACCATTGCTAGGAATCCGGATATTTAGAGCATTACGTACAGAAACACCCACCCTTTACAGGGCTTGGAAAAGAACGGATTCATCAAATTCTAGAAAGCATTTTAAGAGGATACAACAATGAAGTTCGTTATAAACAAAACAAAAAGTACGTTTTGACGCGCTACAAGAGGATAACAAGGCGCTTTCGTGTCCGTCGCCTTTGACGCGCTCTGAATATTTAAGTAAGGAAAAATCGTTTCATGATCTCAAGGATTCTAAAGAAATCTACTTTTTCATCTTCCTTTTATTAAGCATAGCCTTGTTAGTTATTAGCATCCGGCCTCCCCTTCAAAGAAAGCTCAATATTAAAATCGGAAAAGAATATTATTTCTATCCCAATTAGCTCAATGCCTTACTCATTACTGCTGTTCATCGGAACAGTTACTATTTCGAAATAGTTTAAATTTCAAGCATTTACTATCGACTTTATACCTATGCTTATTTCAACAGAGACTACAACCGTTCAATTTGAGTAAAAAAAATATTTAAAAAACTAAGCACACGATTTAGTAAAAGTTCCAACTAAAAAGTAAAATTATATAATTATTAATGACATATATATGGATTTAATTAATTATGATAGATTTGATTAAAAGGATGCATGTGTAGTGTAACTGAACTTTATAAAATAATAGAAAGGGGTTATCCGGCATAGAGCGGAAATGTGCGCATAGGCATCACACGTGTGGGAGTTTGGCCGATGCAAAATGTTCACTTTCTACGACCTTTTCTAGCAACTGGTTTAGCCTAGAACCGTAGGCGTGTCTGTGTTATGTATACAATACTGAGTACAACAGTAGCGGCACGCAATGATGGCCGTTTTGACAGATTGGAACAACGAGGTAAAAATGCCGAGATATGAGTAAAATGATACATTCCGTAACTGCATGTCACTTTCACAGCAATGTATGCTCCTTCAATATGATTATAATATAGTAATGCGAAACTTGATGAGCTGACAACCGTCAAAGGGTCGTCATAGCGTGCCGGTAGTGTTAATTATAGTGTGGTTATGAAGAGACCTGCAGGCGCTGCGTGTGCACGACGCGCTGCCCGTTGAGGTAGACCTGCGCGTCGGCGTGCAGCGGCGTCACGGTGTAGCCGCCGCCCTCCGCCGGCGCCACCACGCAGTGTCGCGGCTGGATCGACGGCCCGTACAGCTGCAGCGTGGTGCCGTTGCCGGAACCCACCTGCACACAAAAATACATATACAGGGTATATCAAGACTGCTACCGAAAACGAAGCCGGGTGGTAGTTTAAGCGACTACAGACACAATGCAACAAAAAAAAACTTTCCACAAAGGTGGAAAAAAAAAGGCATTTTTTTTTTTGATATTTTTTTGATATGGTCGTATTTGGCTGGTAAATACATTTTTTCGTAAAATAATAGTGTATACCTTTTTATTTATAAAGACTCTTAGGTATAAAAGTGTTTAAATTATTATTTTAGTAAAAACTATGGATTTACCATCCAAAAAATGATGATATTTAAAAAATAAAAAAAAAATTGTCGCGTTTCTTAGCAAAAATTTTACTTGCATTGTGTTTGTAGTCACTAAAACTACCACCCGGCTTCGTTTTCGGTAGCAGTCTTGCGATACCCGGTATTATGTACTACACGTTCACTCCACACTAGCAATAGCGATAACATCTCCACCACAGAACAGATGAATATAGTTAGAAGGGAAATAAAAGCGTTTGACGCGTCGCAAGGTGGTGCATAAAAAGCATCACTGCCGCGGAACGGATGATTTGTCAAATTAGTCGCTGTCGAAATGCCTTGGAGAGAGGTGCTCCGGCGAAATAGAGTAAAAATGCAGATTTGTGCTATTTTATCTTGCAGCTCCAATAGTAAAGCATCAAATATCAATAGAGGAGGAATTCCATACCAATATTCAACCCGATTTTATTGATTTTCACCTGTATTTTCCAAAATTGCGGTTATTAATTACGACATTTTGAAGAATTCGGTAATATGATAGACGATAAATCAAAAATATACATTGCTGATTACGCGTACATACAATGCTCGCGAATGCCAAGTTCCTACGCAATGCATACGACTCATTTTTGTTACGTCAACAGCGAAAATTGGCACATGTCACGTAGTGTTGTAGACTTGTACATAGTAACTATATCGATGTAGTTATAGATTTCCTATACTCGTAAATCAGTTTTTAGTCATTTTAAATTGTAGTAACGTTTGATAACGTTGACGACCTATCCTTATGTTCTGATTTCATACCTCTGCCAACATGAGAACAACATATTTTTGTGTGAAAATACATTATAATATAGTAACTTATTCATTTATACGTTTCCAAGAGTGAGTCGATAAAGGCAATAGGATTAGTAGAGAGTAGAGACAACTGGATTCCTACAAAATCCAGTACGATTTGTTCTAAGTATTCATTTTCGTGAAACGGAAGACAATAAAAAAATCTGGATCATAAGTAATATACAAACCAAAAATAATTACGTGCAACGCTTATGGGAAAACAGTATCATGGCGATGAAATAATTAAATATTGTATGAAAAATCAAAACCACTGAATCTATTGACGTAAAAAAATCGTAATTTGATTATAATAATTGCTTATATGTATGCCTTTCCAATTGTAAAAATGTTAATACCTGACACACAGCTAAAAATCTTAAAAATCCTGTACATATAGATTTGTAAAATAGTATACAAATTAAAATGAATTTTTAATACTAGTCTCATTTATTTTCCGCCTATTAACATAATACTAATGAAATAACTGTATCAGAAAAAACTATTAAGCATATCGATAAAATAAATTCCGGTCTTATAACAAAGACATATATTTCCATGATTTTATCGATACTTTAATCGACTATTGCAAGCTTTATGTATTGGATTTTGTTGAGGTTTTGTGTTCCGAAAACGACGACGCTGGTTTTCATACAATTTGACGGCTATTGCCTTTCTAACCATATTCAACTGTTCTGTGATCTCCACAATGCGCTGTTGAAGACAAACCGTATCCATTAACACTTTTGTTAAGTCACCTGTCCACCATTGGGTCCTGGGTGGATACAACCGTAGATTCCAATACGTAAAAGCCAGTTTAGCTAAATACCACGGTTTTGTCACTTATTATGGACCACCAAACAAAGCGTCTGGTATAGGTGTACCAGAATTTCAAGGCATAAAATTAAAAACAAATATACTTAATGATTTTTATGTGGTAATACCATCGGTCAACAGCTGTTTCAAAACTTAAGTTATGTCATTCGATGTGAATATTTTAAGATTTCTATACTTCCTTAGCGAAAATATACAAATTAATTCTACGATCACAAATGCGACACATTGTTTACAAGGTTATGGTCAATATTAAAACAAAATCGTCGAATTTAAAATCGACGTCGTTTTACAAATAAGTCGGAGTAAATAGTTTTGATATTTCATTTTCCTTTGGTTAATGTTAGATATGTACATGTGTTTTATCGTATTTTATTTTGATATCATTTTTTGAAACTAAACAGTAATGCATTAAATACCCATTTATAGGAGTTTCCAGAGATTTTAGATAAGGATCCATCAAACAATTATATACATATTTTGCACTTCTAGTGACCAGTTGTAATCCCAGAAGAGCGCTTCATTATAAATAATTATCATCAACATCTTCGTCTGATGATGTACTGCCAGGATCTTTAGAAATAAGCCCTGACTAATTCGTTTATAATAAACTAGCTGTCGGGCCCGGCTTCGCCCGGGTGCAGATAGTTTTTGAGTCCAATCCACATCAAGAACATATTATTTCGCGTGTCTACTAACTATATTTCCCGCGTGCCGTCGACTATATTTCCCTTCCGTAGGAGAGGACATCCCGTGCCAACAATTTGAATTTGAAAGAGTAGAAAATATGTATATTTGGTTTCCTGACTCATCCCACGGGAACACTACATTTTTCGGGATAAAAAGTAGCCTATGTGTTAATCCAGGGTGTCAGCTATCACTATACCAAATTTCATCAAAATCTGTTGAGCCGTTTTTTCATGAAAGAGTAACAAACATCCATACATACATACATACATACAAACTTTCACCTTTATAATATTAGTAAGGATAATAAAGAGACTGCAAAAAAAAATACTTCATTTTTTTTGTTTCACTCTTACATATCATTCTAATAACATAATTGCAATTACGACATTTAACTAAAAAAAGTATTGCATTAATATGAATTAATGCTAAGTTGTATAGAAAGTATCAAAATCGATCCAATTACCCTGGTGTTGCTATGCACAATTTTCAATTAGCTCAATTGCTATGAGATTCTGGTACACCTATATCGGCACTGTTGTATTGTTTTTTACACAACTTTATCAGCAGTGCGACATGGCATGGATTTCTAGCCTTGAATTTGGATTTACGAAATTAAAATACAAGCGACATAAGGCATACAGTCTTTGGGAAAGGGTTTCAATCTAAGATTTAAAGTAGGTACTTATTGTAAGGAACCCTAACACGATCACGCATCTACTGAGTGTTTCGACAGGAATCGCCACGTGAAGTGGGGAAAGGCACTCGGGATAATCGAACTAACATAAAAGGGCAAAATTCTTGACTTTGCGTTCGGAGATGGTAAATATCATTTTATTAAAAAGGGCTTACCGAATACCCTGTTATCTCACCTTTTTCCTTGGTTTACTTATATTCTATGCCAATTACTATTAGGTGTAAATTCTAATCGTTAATCCATCTTACTCATCTAGCTGTACACAGTAAGCGCTCAGATATTCATTTCCAATTGATTCCCAATTCAATTCAATAACGAGTGGACGGATGGATTTGAGTGTTTTGGTGCTTACTTTGTTCAAATACCGGCACGGAGCTTATCATTCAATATAGGCGCTAACTATGCAAGATAATAACTTTGTTATGTGGAAATTGGTAGATATCAAGCCAGTTCTGAGATTCAAACGCATAGTGGCCTATATCCAGGCAAAGTGAGACTTAATTATATTAACATGCATCCAGTAAAAAATTCGCAGCTAATTCTGAAGCGAAGCGAAAATAAGGTAGACTGAATAGCGAAACTAATACTTGCTCGGGTTCACTAGCGGTTGCGGTGTCACATGTACGCCCAGTTGGGGAAGAAAGTTGGCCAAAGTACGTGGAATATGAAAATAAAACATTGATTTCAAACAGAACCTGATTAGATTGAACATTATTTATGGCATTAACACAAAAATTAAAACTGAGTGGTTATATTTTAGATTAATGTTATTAGAAATGAGTCTACCCTATTTAAAGATTCAATCATTGAAAATAGTAAGTAGCCTAACAAATAAATTTAATTTACCGTTTCGTAATAGCCTATCCCGTTGTTAACTTTTCAACATAGGGAACTCGCATAAAAATACGTTCTGCGAGTTATTGTTTAAAATACGTGCTTCTTCGTAACATTAAAAATGTAAAGACAAGCTTTGTCCGCGAAGTGTTATGTTCTAGTTACTTATAGTATATAGTCGTATACACGTCTACGGAAACCAAATGTTCGTTAAACTAATAATGGGAAAGGCGGGAAGGAATGCAAACGTGCATTAACATAAGCAATGTAATTACCTACACTGCTTGTACTGTGAACTTACTGCATTCGTGTATTAAGAAAATAAATATCAAATGCAAATAGAAGCTGTCTCGTGACTTCGTAATAAACCGTTACTGTTTAGGTCAAGTTCCTTAGTGATTGTAGTAATACATTTTCAATTAATTAATTGTTTCCCGACGACATTTAAATATGCTATGCGTCGTGCATTATATTAGGGTTCTCCAATGCAATTAATTAACACTCTGATTCTCCCTAAAATCGCCATCAAAAAGGTAAGTAAAACCTGTAACTATTGGCCTCAATACGATCAGATATGGGTTATACATGATTTTGTACTCGCGCTATTATCAAAAAGCCACAATAAAGATATTGAATAATTAAAAGAGGCTTTAACATCATATCGATCGTAAATTAAACACCTGGCGTGCCTCTCACCGGGGATCATTTTAAAGGCAAATTATCATGAACGGACGACCGTGTACTTTGTAGAATAAAAAATAACACGTGGATGTACGTCGCACGCGGGTAAACTTAAAGCTTTCATTTATGAATGTTTCAATACGTCCGTCTCACACACACATACTCACGCCGCATCAATATGCATCAGCTGCATATCAGCCACATGCCATAGATTATTAAGCTGAACATTCAATAGGGCACACATATCATTTGATTCTTAGCTCACATACAATATTACGTATCAATTTACACTGTCGTATTTATTCTCAATAAATTCCTTTAACAAAATCATTATTTCTCCATTTCATGTAATGGAAGATTATAAATTTGTAAAAAGTAATCTTTTAGTACCTGACTTAAAGTAAAAAATATTGCATTGGTATTGCTATAAGCACGTCGTCGTATTATTTATTACACGCCGTCAGGTGTAAATATATCAATCATGCAAAAAAGTATATTTTCGTTGTTTAAGTGTTTTTACTATCCTTTATAAAGTTTATAACATAAGAAGACTCATAACATGTAATAAAATACAGTAACAATGTATTATATTCTGCCTATCGTGGACACTATTTTACGATTGGTGTAAGTACAGAAAGCAACTATCGCTACTAATCTCGTCAACTGTGTAAGAGTGTGATAAATGTTTTGATTAATGCAATAGTTCTGATTATCTAGGAATATTATATTAAAAATATCCTCTATACATTCCTCTATAGGATTATGAAATTTTAATGTAAATTATAAAAATTGATATCTGTTTTAATATATCAAATAATATGGAAGTGCCTTTAAATATGTAGGCAGGTAAGTGTTACTTAATAATAACATGGCAAAAACAACGTCTTACCATCGTCAGCAGTACATTGAATTGTCACGATTATTCTTTGGTTTAGTTCTTTGGGTTCAGTCATTATGAACACGATTCTAATGCGGATATGCATATTAGGTTTTCATAAAAAAAAAACTATATATTATCAGTTTTAAAACTAAATATACAGAAATAGAGAAATGGTGCGCTAAACGAGTCCGATTTGTGGTCACACCTAACTGTTTAAATATGGTCACTTAACCGTCAAGGGATCTACATTGTGAGAGTACCGCTGTGTCCTGTGTTAACTTTATATACTTAGGGACTAGCATGTTATGTATTAATGTGCTCTAGACGTGATCTAAATACTCTTAGTATTAAAATTCAGTCCGACAGTATCGAAGTTTTCTGCACAAGTGCCTCCACTGTTTTCATCTTTTAGCGACACTTGCGTACCTATACAAACACGGTCCCTCCCGAACATAACTTAGCCGCATGAATAATATTCCACTCAAAGTCCCTAAAGTTACTTGGGGATATTGTGTACGCAGTTAGATATCCGCATACTTAGGCGGTACAAAACAGGTCACGCCAAAACCCGTACAATCCGATATGCATCGTATTTGTATTGAGCGCTGTAATTACTACTGCGTCTATCATTTGTGGGATCAATCTGTTTGATCCGTGTAAGCCTTCGTGAGTAAAGCGAATATATTTATACAGGTTTGCAAACTGTTCCCTGAAGGGAAAACTCGGAATGAAAAATGTGTAATTTGGTCGTTTAACATAACCAACTATAATACGAATCTACTACCTTATTGCTTTACGCTAATCCATAAGTAATGCGTTCTAATGTAAAATATTGGAAAACATCACAGTACATAGAATGTCATTACATCATTTTTCCTATTTTCAATATCCATCCAAAGGTTGCCTGGAAGAAATTACCTAGTGTGATAAGGCCGCCTCTTGTACTATTATTATTGTGTTGTTTCTTTACTGTATTTTTATTTTGTGCAATAAAGGATTAAATAAATAAATAAATAAATAAATTACGATCAAATTTTGAATTGGTATACCCCGTGAAAATTGATGTACTATCAAGGTGACAAAAAGGCATATAGGGTTAACGCTCTACTTCAAATGGAACCTCCACTTGAAGTAGAGCGAGAGAATGATAATGACAGGGAACGTATTTTTAAAATTATCTTTTATTCGTACCGTCGGACTTCAAAGTAAATAAATCGTAGGTGCGTAAGTCAACGTGACCATTGAAACGAATTCATCAGGTCAGACCATGTCAACGCGAGAAAAGATAAATAAATTGGTATATTACCTCAACGACATCGTTGATTCTGATTCTGCGGCCGTTTTCTAACGGCGAGGCGTCAGGAGCGACCTCGAGCAGCATGGGCTCGCTGCCGGGCCGGCCGCCCGCACCCATGCCGGAGCCCGCCTTCTTCTTCCGGCGCCGAGGCTGCGCGTCCGCCGGCCGCCGCCGCACGTGGAACATTATGGAGCCTGCAAAAACAAACACGTTTACACAACGAACCACACGCTCTTTGAATACACCAAACATTAACACTACTAACTAATATTACAACTATCTACCTCGAAAGCTTCATTTTCATAATTTACGTGAACACAGATTGTCTCATTTATTAAACGTACGTGTAAATTATGGTAATTAAAACTAATTGTGTAAAGATAACACCGATAGGAGTAAACAAACTTTTTTGTCAAACGATTCCTTCTTTTTCAATATTAACTAAAATGAGTCAATCGAAAATAAGTTTAAAAGGTAAATGCAATCACAAATATTCCATAAATATAATAAAGAAAATTTTTGCGTGCTTTTAATCCAAGTTTTTGTTACTTTTCACTCTTGATTCCTGTGGTCGATGCAAACTGACGCTTGAGCGAAATGACTGGCGGTCGCCCCGGGGACCCGTGTAGCATTTAACGTTCTAACTCAACATCTGAAGTCTCGAGTGTGGCAGTAGCACGCGAAACGTTTATACTGTCTTGAAACTTTTCACCCGGTAAGTGCATTGTATTTGGTCTCTGGACAATCAACTCGAGGAAAAAATACACGGTATATATTTCAATATGCCCATTTAAGATTGTAAAGGTGAGTTTAAGCCCAGAGCACACGGACGAAACTTTAATGGCATACAGTTTATAGGTATTTGTAGGTATAATTTCGATCTGCTAACTCCATCTAAGTATATTTGAAACGATAAATACACAATAAAAGCCAAATAGGCGAGGGCGTCGAAATTAAGTGCTATAATGCTTCATTTGGCGTAGAACGTCTTTGCTGCTCGCGTGAAACGGTGATCAATTTCTCAATTCAATATGTTTGGTGAAACCAATAAAATGAATAACAACGCAATTAATTTTCAAACTGTTATTGCATATGGGCTAAATTAATGTATCTAAATACTTATACGTTTTAACTATACATGTACGCTTTTTCTAGTGCTAGCGAAGAGAAAAATCGTAACACTAAAACTCATTTGACATTTGGCCATCATTGTGTAGTTAAAATGGGGAAAATCAGGCCAGTTGACATACAACATGGGACGCTTTTATAAGTCAAGTTTTGCAATACTGATATTACACTATACATACTAAGAAGACAATAAAAGCCTACTCGGGTTCGACGAGGGATTTAGGTCAGGCCACTTGCTCTGTTTAAGTCAACGATAAAACGGTGTAACACAATTTGGAAACATTTCAAAAGTAAATTTAGTGTGGTGTACATATGAGTGCACTCGAAGAGCTGAGCGGCAGGCGTGAGAGTGGTGAGCCGGCTGGCGGAGGGAGCCGAACCCACCTCGAGCCCGCCTCTAGTGTCAACATCATTAGCGTCTACATTGTCGCACCGCTCTACTGAAGCCGCGAGACCTACTACAAGCTACAAATTTCTCTTGGAGACACAACATCTTATTTGTTTATACAACGAATAAATTATTCTACAACTTGCCCTCTAACTTGCACCACTATCTTAACGAGCAATTTAATACTTGGTTTTAAGAAGATAGAGCTTTCTGCTTGAAATAGGTCATCACCAATCGGTAATAATGCCAAATTAACTAAAGATATTTCTGCAAATTTTCAGCTACCATGTTCGCCAAGTCATGCCGCGTTAAGGAATATCTATCATAAGCCGCCTACACACATTCATCTACTAAATATTATGCAAGCTTACAGAATTTTTCATCGGACCACCGTTTAGTCACACTTAAAACACATATTGCACTTCACGCATAATTCTAATATATTTTCCACAACTCATTTCTTTTTCCTTCACTTGAATAAAGTTTAACACGTTGACACACCTGCGACGAAGTATAAGAGTGTAAGAATTAAATATGCGCTATAAAATGCACCAAGTTGAGCAGTAGTAAAATCAATAAGTACCAACCGAGAAACTATTGATAGAATTTTTAATTTTAACGATCGCGCTTGACCAGTTCAATTTCTACCATCGCTATTTTACTGCGGTAAACTTTAATCATAATAACAACAGATTGTGTCGCCCAGCACTATGCCAAAGCGTCAAAGCGATCGTGCTGTTTAACTCGTTCGCAATTAAAATCATTTACATAAAATGTGGATTGTATAGCAGTGGGCATAGATAATAGTTAGCCCCAACGGAGAATAAAACCTTCTGGGAATCATATAATGGAAATCAATATTCTTAAAACAGTTACGCAAAATGTAGGCCGCCACATATAAATATTTTGAAATATAGCCATCGCTTTTTGTCGATGGGATTAATAAAGTATAACGTTTGAGCAACCCCGCGTTAAGCTTTTGGTGGGTTAATTTCACAGCAGCCTTAAGGACGTCCACATGACAACACGGCGAAGGACACTTGTAAACATAAACCATCACGCATATTCGGGGAATACGTTGAAAGCAATATTGAAGATTAAATAACACTTTTCCCCCACGTGTGTACACATAGGCGGCACTGTCACGCACAGTCGTCGAGAAAATTACCGAGAACAATTTCCTTTTTATCGTTCCTCAGCCGTGAACTAAAAGACCTACTGAATAGCATAGTTATCGAAGTCGAAATTTTCGCAAGCCATCGCCCGTCGCACAATAGTGGCGCGTCACGTACGTAAGTTCAAAGCGGCGGTCTAATTGTAACTGGACTAAGTGCCACACCAGCACGACGTCA
This sequence comes from Hyles euphorbiae, assembly GCA_023078785.2. NCBI lineage: Eukaryota > Metazoa > Arthropoda > Insecta > Lepidoptera > Sphingidae > Hyles > Hyles euphorbiae. The sequence goes on from CM041050.1 coordinate 12,960,166, forward strand.
CGCCTGCCGCCGGTGCCACCGGCCGGACAGCCGTGACCAGTGCAATACAGGTTAAGGACTAATTTTGACTTTTATCTAGTTGAGCGGTCAAATAACGCCGCGGAATTTGCATATGTGTGGAAACCACAGACGCGCCCGTGCTAACTCATTACTCTACACCACAAGGGTTCGGCGATGACGGTATCTCGTTAATGAAAACATCACATGGCTTGTATTTTGTTTACAAAAATCTACTAATTACTTGTAATCAGTAGTAAGATATTTATTTTGTTTGTAAATTAAATTTTATTTGATAATAAGAAGTAAATTAATTATATATATTAATATATATATATAATTAATTTAATTTATATATAATTAATAATATATATATTAATATATATATATATATATAACGGATAAAGGATATATATATATATATACTTCGATTAGTTGGTATGTTAGTTTGTTACTGGTGAAATTGTTCTACCAGGCGCTCACCCAAATTGCGATTCGAAACTTTGCCGCTTAACATACGTTCCTGGCTAGGAGTTATCGGTGTCAGGAAGATCATTATTTTGATACTTTTTAATACTTCTTTGTGAACTCTGTAGCTACGTAGAAAATTTAAGTTTAATTAAACCGTACATAATACTAGTTTTAACTGAAAAGCGATAATCTTATTTAGATGTGTGTTTTTTTTATTTCTTTATGCCAAGATGTAACCAAATCGGCTCATTAGTCCGTCAAATAAAGATTCAATCATCTACTCGTAAGATAAGCCTAAGCCTGAAGTTTTTTTTATTTGATTGTGCATTTAATTGATTTAGGAATGTAAATTCATGCATGTAAAAATAGTTACATATTGATATAACACCAGAAATATCATCTTCATTTTCTGGTGGTGCTAAAATTTATTCCATTCTTTTATTTATCCGATATTTATTGGATTTAGTAATATTAATTTATTATGTTTATTTTGATTAAAATGTTAAGTGAAATTATGTTTTAAAATCCTGCTAAGATAATATAGACGATATTAATAAAGTGCAATTATAATTTATTTTATTTTCACACATTAAAGTATCCATTTTTTCGCTAGTGCAAGTGACTCACGACAAAATTAGTTCGGTTAATAGTTTCCTTGAAAATGTGCTGATGCTTACAAGTACCTATATGAATGTTCGTCATTGCATTGCAGTAATTGTCAAATGACAAGCTCACAAGCCAATGGCCCCAACAGACGTTTGATAAGTTAAATGTATGATGAATGTAGCGGCATCCAATGCTAATTAGATGTTATGTCACCACCCACTGACGGAGATCGCTATTATGTTCGTGATCGATGTAGAGCGCGGACGCTTAGCACAGATGAACGCTCCAACTTTGAATGATGACAGGTTTGACACAGCCGCTCTTCGCGGCGTCGTGGGCAATACAATAAAATGTTTCATAGCTTCCATCAATCAAATCTCTTTTTACTTACTAATTACCAATTTACAAATAAAACATTGAGGACGCACAGACGTTGAGTATTTTATATTTTATGCAATAATTCCGCAATGCAGTACTTGTCGTAATGGGCAGTTTTAATGCACTTTGACATACAACTTTATGTAGTAACCTAATATTTATTGGTATGTATTTCCAAGTTAGTGATAATTTAATCGAAACGTGCAGGTTACATTTTTAGTTTGTGGTTTCATGTGTGGTTCAACGAACTAAAATATTTCGGCTATGAAAAAAGGGTATGTAGGAATATCTATCGCTGTAATTGATTTATTAATTAGTGTACATGTTCCTCCTGATATTGAGTTCAGGGCCGGCGTGTCTTTGAATGGCACAGTGAAGCGCAGCAGCACTGTTCCGTGACGGAGTCGTCGATCGCGCGGCGGTGGGCGTCGCTCGGCAGCCGCCAGCATCAGCCGCGCCCGCCCGTCGTCATGCGTGTCCGCCGACTCCGCGCTCCACACGCCACGCTCCGACCAAAACTATGCGTGACTACTCGGACTTTTACTAGCGTGTCTTTACTTGTTGCTCCTCAGGTAATAACGAACCTCAATGACACAATTAAATTGCTTCTTTATTACGTCTTCAAAGGGACACAATAAACATTAGGAGACAGAAATAAATTGAATAGACAAGGTAGACCATTTTCATCAACTTATAAACATATGGAATGGAAAATGTAAATAAAACAAATCTGATAGCTTGTTATGCTAATACAAAAACCTTTAATATATAACGTGTTTTGACGCTAGATTATTCATACTTAGAAAACGGCTTTAGGCACTGATTACTGATAGTGTATATTACTTCCGGAAAATCATATTGAACGAGGTAACCGCCGATATTGAGTTAACTACCAACTCCAGTGTAAATGGACGGGACCTCGTAGTAAGATAATCGAATATGTGCCGGCTGATGGAGATGCGTAACGACTATGATAGTCTATTTACCGAGGCCACTGAAGAACATATTTCAAATAGATTATGTGTCTTGCTTATTTCAATATGGTGTCCAAGAATCAATTGCCATGTTTATACATCATAATGTAAGCTCTCAAAGGGAGATAGTTCTTGTACTTGATTTTATCCGTATTACTCAATTTAATTATGATGGTTATGGGATAACCTGAATGCCACTATTTCAATAAAGATATAACAACTCATACATTTCGAACAACTACAAATAGTATGTTATTTATATATACATTTGATCATAATATGATAAACATGTATAGGTACCGGTCTCATTTTCATTTCGAATGAAATCAGAGCTTTTCAGCATTATCTATAAATTATTTATATATTCCTTTCCGTGTTTTCTCATTTAAAATTTATGAGATAGGTTAAAATTGCATAATATTATACTTAGCAAATATAAGGTTTATAAAATAGTTATAAATATTTTAATGTAGATATATAATTTACTTGTACACCACGATGACGCACGTGTTTCTAATGTTCATGCCGAAAAACAAATAATTTATGTAGAACAACAATCGGATAGAAATCGGTCCATTGAAACGCCAATCAACGTTCTACAAACTGATATAGGCCGGCCGGGTTCACGGAGAACCTCATTTTCGGAAAGGTCATGAGTACACAACCCTTTTTAGATTCTATTTGCCTTTTTTTTGTCACAAAATAAATGTAAAAGTGTTGTACTCTTAAATAAATTGCTGTCCTTTAAAAGAACATAAAATATCTTCTTCGCTGCGGCGCGGCGCGGCGCTTCGACAGTTAATAGACAGCCAAATCCTTATGTGATTATCAACCGAGGACTTTTATCTGTGATTTTTCATCAATCGTCATGATAACGCGTAAATTATAATAAAGCACAGGCGGTTATTTAGTACTATTAATGTGAATATGTTTGTTAACACCTAAAACCATAATACTAAATAGGGCTTACCAGATTTGGTGAATAAGAAAACATTCAGCTCAAAGTCTGTTACAACTATAAATATGAAGCAGACCAATAATAATACAGGGTATACCAAGACTGCTACCGAAGCCAAGTGGTAGTCATTAAAGGAAATGTTCATAATAACCTAATGTATTCGATTATGCACTTATAATAATTTTGCTATCCCAAATTCTATCAGTCTATAAACATTGCTACAGACTCTGTATCGAATAAATTCAAAGCGAGGTATCGCACAACTCTCAGCGCCCACATACAAAACTAACACTAACGATGTACATATACCCGCGCAGTTTTCCCAATGTCAAGAATTTACGTGGTACCTTAAGCCGATACAACATTCAGGTCAACATGTTTATAATATCGACGTGTGGTGGACATGTGCGCGTACAAACACAGCGATAACATCGGACAGGAGGTGGGTGCAGTAGATGGCAGCTACTGAGTAGTGAATACCGGCGACAGGCACGCAATGTTGCCGCCCGATAGACGACGTGCGTTCCACCAACCGCGAACCTTGGCCACGTCTAACAATGAACCCTGCGAGCGAACGGCTATATCGGTACGATTCACTCGGTACATCGCCAATTGTATCTACTATCTTATTATCCTCGTATGCCTATGAATCGTTAGAAATAGGTTAAATGTTTGGTATACCATTTCCATTCGTTTATTTTATTTTTGACACATCGAGTACTGAATCAAATAGTGATGGCCTGATGCGTTATCGAATCAATTTTTTATAACAAACGATTTTATTTTTGAACAAGTTTTAATCGATTTAATACATATTTTATTTTTTGCTCCATGCATTGTTTTATAAAACTTCAGGGATATTTAAGTTACTTGATTTAATAATTATAACTGGGCGAGTGTCGTAGATAAGACGAAGAAAGAAATAATGTCTGATTGGGATCGCGATGTCGCATTTGACAACTTACCCATGCACTCATTAATAATTAGTGTTACTGGGGATACGAGTGACGACGACGCCGATTCCGACGAAACAGACGATTGTTTATAAATAAAAATATTAACAAATTACCTTTTAGTTGTTTTAATTATTTAATCCTTAAAGTACTATGAATTCCAACATGGTTTAACTGTTTATTACAAGTAGGTACTAAACATTTATTTTCGTTGTAATCATTGTAATTATTTTAAATTAAACTCTTATTAAAAGTCACTTCAATACGTATACCTTTATTCATATTAATTAATTTGCAGCAAATACATTCGATCCTAATATTGGGTACTATATTACGTTTAACTGTTTTCATTAGCATTTTAATGTAATTTTATTTCAAATGATTCCGATTGATTGATTCTATTCAAAATCGTTTTTGTTATCTGTGGTCATTCGTTACGAATGGCACAACTCTAAGTGGGCGTTACCCGTCAAGAAAGTATCTACTTTTATTTCAAAATATTGTTCTACTGTAATGTCGTACTTTATAGGCGTGAACTGTCAAAAATAAAATAAACGAATGGAAATAGTATAGTGCGTAACATCGAGAAGTCGCTCATAATTTGTTTGATATACAATATTCATTTGTTTGTTCTACAATCATAGTAGTGGGCATTGATTTATTGACATCGCATGTTGACAACGACCACTTTATGACAGAATACATCTGAAAATTGTTTAGGTATGGTCACTTTGGACAATTCTTTGAAAAAACATAGGGGCAAATGTTACTTTGTTGACGCCTTTAGTCACGCAAACAACCAAAACCATCCAAATAAAATAGCACCCAACTGAACAATTCCACAGGAACATCACAATCTCTACAATGTAGCAGAGAGCGTTACGACGCGACCTTACAAAGGGCGAACGTGTCCTGATTTAATATTGTTTTCTTGAACGCTGACGACTTTCCAATGAACCAACTATAGTGAATATTTGTAATAAACAACTGAACTCTTCATCACTAAAAACCAAACTTAGGATATTTTTAGTTCTGTTGACACAATTTGTTAAGTAACATTAGCCACTAGTAGATGCTACTCAAAATCGTTGACATGCTGTTGATTTAGCAACCAGTATTTACCTAGAGCCATCTTTTATACTTATTAATTGAAACTATTTTAAATGGATAAAATAATTGCCTATAGACAATAATAATACAACGTTGTTTGAATCTACACAAATGCTTGGACATCAAATTCAAAAATATGCGGAGTGGAAAGTTGCATTGATGTCGGATGTATTGTCGTCGTTTCCATTCAAAATATATGAGACGTGGTAGACGGCGCGGCGGCCTAAATAAAAATATATGAATTCTGTTAGAACTCTCCAGCATCATAATGTTTTAGAGGAGCCACTCGCAATGTATAAGAACATTACCATAAATTTGAATTGCAACTCTCGTAACGTTTGATTTTCTGTTTCTCAAAAGCGAAATTCGCTTTCCACAAGATGAAGGTGATGAATAGGTTCGTACTTTTGATTTTATGTTATGATGATCCAATTGCTTCTGACCTTATTTGCATACATATTTTAACGTAGGAAAGTGTGTAGGTGTATAGTCAACGCAGATAACCTAGATAAATAAAATGAGTAACAAAATACACACAAAAATATGTTTAATAATGACAGCATATAAATGACACTATCGCCCGAATACTGGAACGCACCTTTAATTAAGTTGCGCTTAACTACGTTAATCCCGCTTAAATGTACTGGCTAAGAGGGCCGTGCGCTGTTATGAGCAACTTTTATTCAAATGGCGTTCCAGTATTCGGGCGTTAGTGAAGTTCCCCATCTTGATAGTAAATAACTGAAAATCGATATTATGTTAACAACAACAGAGTAAGTATGTGTTGTACGTAACTTTTTTATAGTTAATAATAAAGGTATGGTCATTAATCACCCCATATTATTGCTCGTGGACTAAATTACGAAAATGAATTGTTGATTATGAAGTGGCAGAGAAAAATTTATAGAAATATATTTTCCCAGAAAAGTTTCACCACAGGTGATGCGTTTGTGCCAACAACTTCCATGACCTATTTATTTTACGCCACTGTGCGTCAATGACGTTTCCATTTAGGCACCACAAAGGAAAATCGTTTTTTTGTCGCGTATGCGCCGCGCGGCGCCGCGCCGTGTCAATGAAATATGTATTTTAATAAATAATTTCGTGAATAATTAAAACCCGTATAGAGTTTTCAATAAGTTCATTATTTAACCTTACAATGTAGTAGATTCGAATGCACAGAGCAAATGATACTGCAAAATGAAATTCCTAAGTTTTCCAAGACACGATGGAAGTATTTTAGTATAAAAATAATTCTTAGTGACGATTCTAATACAGTATACTAATTAACATCGATATTATACTTTAAAATATATGTTATAATATAATTATACAAGCTCAATCAATAGCAGACGTTAAAATTCTTGAACAGATTTATTTCAAGCAAATTACCTGATCAAAAATATTATGATTTATAATCTTACTTATAAACTATCAAAGGACCCCAACATTCAATGTGGGTTCCGGCGCAAGTACATAAACACTCACAGAACCTACGTGTGAACCAATGGCTTACCAATATTGACAAAAACCCGGTTAGTAAGCTCGTTCGTGTTATTAGTGTGGAAACAAACCATCTAAATAATATGCCATTGGTAGTTCTGGTGGTAGGTCACTCATATGTGAGAGGCCGCCTGGATAGTACTACCGCGATGTCTATTTCCCCGCCAAAAAGCAGTGAAAATGCACTGTTGTGTTCGGGGTTGAAAGATCATTATGACAAGACTTTACTGCACATAGTGAGACTTAACATGTCTCAGGATGGAATGATAAGCATTGCAAATTGATGGTGTTGTTTGGTTTTGCTATTGTTCATGAGCGGTCATATCGCTTGTATCAGGCGAAAGGCATGCTCGTGTCGCCATTACAGCAATAAAAAAAATACAATTGGAAAATTACTTGAGGGACGACCGTGCGCTACCGTGCAAACCCCCAATTATTACAACAACCATTGTAAGATTTTAAACATATAACATGTAATTTCTATTTTTTAACAAGAATAAACTCGGATTGTACGCTAATGGATCATGAAAAAAATGGATGATCAAACCGCTAAGACTACTAGATGGGACGTGCTGAAGACTGCGCTCAGCGCTGAGCCGTAACTACCTGTGTCTTAAGTATACCTAGAAATAGTTAATTATCCAAGCTGCTACGTCATCCTCAAAGGTAAAAATATACAAGTAGAAATTCTCGTTAAATAAAAAACGGTAAATATTCTATTGATATGTATAATAAATGTTTCAAGAAGTCCTATCCATTCTTCTAGCAAATTAGTCATATTATCCCACCAGAATTTAATTAATTATGATATTACACCACTATAACCAAAACAAAAAAAAAAAAAAACTGCAAACAATAAATATGCGATGTGTATGGAAAGTGGTACTCAAACACAACGCTTTATGGTACGTTTCAAAATTCCGCTGAATATGCATTAAACAGTGAACAAATAATATTTTTGCAATAAACATTCAACTAAAACATTCCGTGTGTTTTCACGAAAATGTTCCGACATTGCAAATATACAACAGGCGTTAAAGCACAATTGAATAGTGTTTTCATTCTTACAGTATTTGCGCTTATACTTATACATTTTATTGCAATGTGAAAGAAAACCAAGTTGAGAGTTTCAGAATATGAAGTATTATTCTTTTCTTGTAGTCAAATACATCATGTATTAATATTAGTATTAGTATTTTAGGAATTTCAAAGTAGACAAGACTTAAATTGATCTTTATTATGCATGAACTAACAAAATGAACAACCTGCTTGCCTAACGATAAGTAATCGTCGCCACCCGGGAGCACCCCTAACACAGCGTTACAGTTTATCATGTGCTTCTATAACATTTGTGGGGGGGAACTATAAGGCTATAATTTTTTAATAACATTTTAAACTTACTAGGCAACAACTTAAACGAGGATGAACTAATAATATGAACTTGTCAACCCCGCCAACAATTTAGAACAAACAACAAAATTCACAAACAGGGATGTTTACTTGCAATACAATTTGCTAAATATTATATACACAAACCTCACATATAATATAGTATACCGACATGGTGAGACTTGAGAGTAGAGTGCTATCGAAGCCATGAATAATCCTTTCGTGTTGGTATTCCGTATTCCCCAACAGTAGCGTAACACTGACCATTCGTATTCATGTCTGTATTCGCAGAACAAAACATATGTATGTTTATGTGACCATTTTTCGCTTTATTTAACTTTACACTTTTATTTTTAACGTGATATTACCCATAATATGTACGTATTGATGGAAGGTCTCTCATATGTGAGAGATCATCTGGGTAGGTACCACCGCAATGTCTATTTCTCCCGTGAAACAGCTGTGTAAATGCATTGTTGTGTTTCGTATTGAAAGACATTGTAGCCAGAGTAACTACTGGACGTATTGAGACTTAATATCTTATGTCTCAGGATGGCGAGCGCAGTGGTTTTTTTTAGTTTTGCTACTGTTTATGAGCGGTCGTATCGCTTACCATCAGGCGAACGGCTTGCTCGTCGCGACATTTATTGAAATAAAAAAACGTACGTAAGTATTGAAATGCGATTCGACAAGCAAATCACAATGTTGTTATTTCCTTCTTTACGATGTCTACCGACTGTTATAATTTAAATTAACGTGAACTAAAACTGGCATCGTCCGTATATTTGGAAATAAGTAAATATAAACTGCGGACTTTATAGAATGTTTTGTTAGAAATGGGCTCGTTTTGATTTTCGCATTACTCTTAAATAGCCTACGCAAAACGCCTACTGTAATGTTAAAACAGTATAAATACATTGGAATGTTTTGCCAAAACGAGTCTATTCTCTTTATGTTATGTTTATTTAATCAATGTTATAATTCACCATTCCATTGGTCTTTCTATGTATCTATATCAGTCTAGGTCAATCTACTGCTGGATTTAGGCCTTATATTACATTAAAAACAATGTTCTTTTTTTAGATTTTTCATGTACTTATTGTATTACATTACTTAATTTAAGCTTCCTATATTGGTAGAGCAAATGAGTTTACAATGGAGAGACATTGTGGGAGGTGCAGCATGCTGCATGCCCTACTAGGTGACGTGACGAATCGTGGAAAGTTACGTACAGCATCTACATACATTAGTCCAAATGATGACCAACCCTCAATGATGGGGCGCTTACAATATTTTTAAACAGTTAATACAAAAAATCTGTTGTATTAAGTAATGTATTCATTAAGTTGACATTGACTAATCAATCAATGTCTGAGTATCTTATATGGGTGATTATACAAAAGTTGGGTAACTTTTGAGGATATTTTGTTTACTATAATAATTAAATCAAATTATAACAAATTCGGGTGCATATGATGACAAATCTAATGATTATATTGTTCCAAATCGGGCCAGTCACTTTTTTAAGTAAATTATGAGATATTTAAAATTTTCTGAATTTGACTGCCAGGGGACTGACGAGGCTAACATAGTACTGATAAAGTACACAATTTTCTAAGAATTATAATGAAATTTAATAAGAATTAGTACAAATCTCTTAGTTTTAATAATGGCACATGTCTTTTAAGTATTCAAATCACTTAGTAACAATTAAAAATAATTATAAAATTAAAATAAACGTAAATACCAATATCTTCGGCAGCTTTAACTGATTTTAGCGATTTCATTGTCACCGGAAAGAACATATTCCTTGTGGGACCAACTCTTCTTCATTGAAATGCCTATCAACACTAAAAATATACAAATAACTAAAATATTTTATGAAAAAATAAAACCCAACATCAAAACAAAAACCACAAAAAATATTAAAATAATAAGTACCACTGCAAAGCCAAAAATAATATTTATTTCATTGTACTTGTGCATGTTGATTAATTTGCTTAATGACTTGACTAGCCAACAAATCAAAATATATGCGTAACTTAATATTTTATTATTTTTTGGTTTTTAGTGGTTTTTTTGTTTTGAAGTAGGTTTTTATTAAAAATTTTAGTTATTTCCTTAAGTACTGAAGTTTTTGTTTTTCTTTGTATTCCGCTAATTTAATGGGGCACTTTTAATTCTGGCCAAGCGAGCCTTTTCGGCTTCTCTTTTTTTTCTAATCTTCTTCCCTGGTCAAATTGCTTTTAGTGTGCCGTATGATATTCTAAACTGAAATATAAAATAGAAATGCTTATACACGGTAGCAATTAAGATAAAAGTGCTCTAAAACAACAACAAAAAGCAGTACTATGGAGACAATTCAATCCTCTAGCGCGATACCTGACAAAGGACTGACGCCAGCGGATTGACGAAAAAGACATAATTTGAGGTTATAATCAGAACTAATGTTTTTTTTGATAATTTCGAATATCAACAAACTACATTTTAACAAATCATAGTTAATTATGTATAAATGATAATAAACCTCAGATTAACAAGAAAATAACGACCCACCACGGGACTGAAATTTTGACTGGCTTTGCATGTGTATAGAAGACAAACACAACCCAAGAACTCGTACAGTTATGGCGGCCGTCAAATTGTGCTGTCCGCAACTAACTTCATTACCAACATTAATACATAAACAGGGATTTGACCTTGACTCGGTGATATATGGCGAGAATTTCAAATTTAAAGAACACACAACGGACTGACGGATGAAAATAAACACAAAGTTTCTTATTTTTTTTAAAATAAATTGGAGAACATTGCATTATGAAAGTTGTAGTATATAATACTATGTTCATCACAGATTGTAGTAAATTAATAAGTTTTCTTAAATCAATGATAATGTTTAATAGATAGTCACTTGATTGTTGGTTTTCGGGATTGTGACATGCCAAAGGACTGACATTTTAAGTATTAACACGTTAAACGCCGAGCAAAAAATGGCAGTTAGTCATTTGGGCCACGGGGGTCACCGGTGACCGATTACATGTTTCCTTAAGAAAATATCACGAAAAATTGTTTTAATCAAATTAAATATGCAAATTTAGTAATTTTTTATTGTTTTGTGTTGATATTAACTTTAGCGAAAAATGATGGAATTGATGATTTCCACTTGGCCCGAACGGGTTTGCTTGAATCGCCCACCGGTGGGCCACGTGGCGTTCAACGTGTTAATTTTGTTTTTTTATTAACTTGTATTTAAAATGAATAAGTGAAATTGGGTGACCATATAAAGGACTTTTCATTGTTTTAAAATAAGTTGTTATTTCAATAAAATATAATAAGACTTTGTATATATTGGCTGATGACAGCGAGTTACCCAATTTTTGTATATTCACTCATATGTACATTGTTCAGTTTCGACTAAAGCAATACGGGATTAAGTTTCACTTTTTTAAGGAAGGCCTCCTTGACTATGTATTTAACTTTCCAATTCCTGTCATTAGCCATGTTTGGCAACATCGGTATACCTAGTAGACTTATAGGATATTGTACATAAGTCAACGTCTAACCTAAAGGTTCGATTTTCATTACACGGAGGGCTAGTCGCTCGTTGTCCGGTTCAATTTGCCCAGATTTGAGATCCAGGAATTACATGAAAGCCATGTGATTTGTTTAGATAAGTCCCAAATTCATGAATTGTTAGAATGTGATTACGTTCAATAAATAACATACATCATTTCACAAGACGTAACTGAATCATACATAATATTATAAAATATCGTAAGTAAATTTAAAGAATTTTATGTAGATGTTTTATAATAAAAAATTCCGCCACAAAAGTGTCGAAGCTTCCACAAATTATAACACAAAAGCGTAACTTAATTACACAAAGTGACATTAAAGGCAGGTAGCTTGTCTAGGGGTTCCCAAATTGCGGTCTAAGGTCAACAAACAAATTACTTTATCGGCCAATCCGATCTCCTGGAAAGAAAGCTATATTACAAGGGAAGGATTGAGAAGATTTCCTTCTTTATATTAAGTGTGAATCAGTACGTAATATAGCTTAAAACCTTTAAGTCCCGACACGGCTTTTATCATTAAGAATATATTTAGTCAAAGTATCTAACACAAGATTTAGGCAAAGTGCTAATTTGTATTCTTCGTTCAGTTTATCCAATAATCTCATGACACGTGTAATTAAACTGCCCCAGTTGCGCCAAGTCACTAATATCCACACAAAAATATTTATATATTTTCGTCCCTAGCAAGTATCTCAAGCACATAAAAGTAGTTAAACGTGGCCAGTGCTTGTCATAAACACGACAATACAAAGAAGTAACAAATGTACAAGTCTGTGGCCAGTTGTAATAAACAAAGGTTGTAGACGTGCATGAGAAAAAACACACATACCTATTCGCGACTAATAAAGGAGGGTCAGCGTGCTCCAGACGAGTTTGTGTCGGCACTAAACACACTATCCATCTTCGGATCCTACATCCTATTTTAGGTTACTGGGGCAGGTGTGATATTTACTTAAGTGAGTCAAAACATGTGAAAAAACAGAGATAATATGACTGATTTTAGATTAACATGCCTTCTCGATGCTGCCCCAGAGTCCTTTAATGCATACCTGCAGTTATTCTCTTGAAGGGCCATGATCTGCTCTTTGAATGTGTATTTGATATAAAAGGACCAGAAGGAAACAGTTTCCTTGTGAAAACGTGACAATTAGCTACAGCGTATACCATTCTATTAGAATATGTATTTAATGATGTAGCTAAAAGTTTTGTATCATACTCTGCAATTCCCGCGTTCAGGATAAATAGTGTGGTTTATAAATGTCGGAGGAGCCGAGTAACTTAATATCTCATTGTCCCCTAGGAAGCACAGCTGACAGCATAGTCTTTAGTCTCGTAGCAATAGTTGTTTAGTACAATCTTACTAGAAGCTTAAAATTGCACCAACACAGTATGTTAATTAGAAATATGTCATCAGATATAAAGGGACCTGCACACTACCATAAAGCCTTAAAGGGCATCTGGGTAGAGAATTTGAATTCTTAACCTTCGCACTCAAGACAATAGCTCACTCTCTGCGCTAGCGATGCTCTGCCAACTTTTATTTTTATATATTAAAAAGCACGTCTGTGACCTACATCGGCGGTATGCTCCAAAGGTAGTGATAATGCGCTTTATATTCTAATCCACTGAGCAGAAAACATGATCTCGTACAAAATACGTGCAGGAAACATAACGTGCGACCTACAATATACATGCAAACCTCGCTTTAGAAAGTAAAACTACTTTTATTTGATTCCATAACCGGATTGATAACGATTGGCATGTCTGCTGATTGACTCCCACGTAATATTCAACTTGAGCCTGTTCTGTGTTGATATGTCGATAGCCAACTCGTCAATGATAGCGTGTAAGTCCATTTAGGAATTTGTGAGTAAACTCATTACGACTTTGATCGAGTATCAAGCGAACCTTTATAAATATGTTATAAGGAAAGGCCCATTCCCTAGCGCCTTGTTTCAAAAGGGACGTATGACCAACGCGACCGCTTTTTCTCGGAGCGTGAGGGGCAGCTGTTTGTCTTCACTAACAAGTCGCTTTAGGGATTGCTCTCATACTGTGAGATAATGGTAAAGGTCAAATTACTCGTAGAGACACCACTTTATGAGGCGGCTATAAAAAGTGCTCTTTATCGCGACATTCTCGGCGAAATAAAACTGGTTTACAGCGAGACAAAAGAAATATACTCAACCTTTTATCGGTGACAACATAAAGTATGTAGAAAGTTTAGCCTTTCTGTATTGCACTAAAGCGATGAATGAACTGCAGACATTCGACAATAACAAAACAAGTTTGAACTTACTGGGGCGCTAACGAATCTCTCTCACACATCCATAGCCGAATTGTTAAAAAACTAAAACTCTATTCAAGTTTTACAAAACTTAAAACTTTCAAGGACGATATTATGCATATCGATTCCGCGAACAAACGGACATCGAACCGCGAAACGAGTTAAAAATACCGATACCGGGCAGTGGACCGGCATCTGCGGGCACACCGGTCGGACTACTCGCTCGAGCCACATGCGTTTGTTTACTATCGCGCTTGATCGCGGCGGCGACCGGCCGCGGCGGTGCAGCGGCCACCACTCGCGGTGCCCGGTCTCGCCGACACTTTTACATAAAAACTTGTAGGTGCAAACTTACGCCGGATGCCCCAGTCCATAGCGGAGTGGCGCGACTCGTGCGGCGTGCGGCGCGCGGCGCGGCGTCAGCGAGCCGACTGCCGCGTCCTGCGCCCGCACGGACCCGCTCATGTATTCCCATTGTGAGCCGCGCCGAACATTAGCCAAGCACCAAGCACTAAGGAACCTTCCCTCCCTACTCGCACAAAGTATACTATCACTCCCATGTCTCAACGTCACCACCTTTACGAAGCAATCGTGCAATTGGTCATACTGCATTTTATGTTCTGTATACCGATCCTCTACAATGTGCAATAATTTACTCTACTCGTATTGTACATTATAATGATGTTTTTTCACTAATGCTTACGTCGCGTTAATCCGGTGACCATCGTATCCCTTGGACACAATTTTGCGGGGCTCATTCAATGATTGAAAAAGCGTTATCGGACAATTCTTTACGACCTACTTATTTCCCATTCAAAATTAGATTTCGTTTCATGGCAACTGTGCGAATAAATGTTGAAATCACAATTTAATATTATTTTATTGTTAGAAATGTGTAGCCTGTCAAAAAGAAAAATATCTAACTTATTTAAACATGCTTAATTAGTAAAACTGGTATTTAAAAATGTAAATATTAAATGACACGTATAATAAGTTTAAGGCCCTGCGCAGACGGCACACTTTTTGTGCGATCGAGTCTGCGGCGCACAAAAAGTCTGCATGGCGCGCAAAAAGTCAGTCGCGGATTTTTCACAGACTCAACGCACACGACGCACATCTTCGATCATTTTGTCGGCAGAGCTGTAGGGACGTAGACGCTATGGAAATAGTGCAGAGATCGCGAAGTATTATTTTGTACATGAAGTACAGAAAAAGAAGAAGAAATAGAGAATTTTGGGTACATCCTATACTTTCGGAAAGATTACTGAAGGGACAGTTCCATACTAAACATTCAATTCTGAAACAACATCCGGCAATTTTTTTCAAATTTTATAAAATGTCTGTTCCTACATTTGATGAGTTGCTATTTATTTTATCATGATTTTGGTTAGGTTAATTAATCATGGTTATTTTTTTATCATTGTAGGCGTGCGGAGGTCGGGAACCCGGAGACGGGCACTAACGTTCCGCCGCGACTTCACTGGGCGAGAATCCGAGTCCTGAACTCGGGCGCCGGAGCCCAGCGTATGCACCCCCTGGTGCGTGTTCGGGCACTCTATTTGACGTCTAGTCTCTAGGAATGTCGCTCCGAAAGGTGCGGTTTGTATAGGACGGGCAACGTAATGAAACACACGATATAAAATATACGCGGAATCGACCACGCCCCGCCCTATGGTAGCCCCGGAGTAGACGATCGTAGTGACGCCGGCAAGCAACGTCGCAGTCCGGATCGCTTCGTACTTCAGGCTTCTTTCTTCAGGGTTTTCCCAGGTTTCTTCTTTTCTTGAGGCTTCGAGTATCTTCAGGTTTCTTCGTATCTTCCTCGGAGAGCTCTTCTGGATCCAGTGATTTCCTATTTTTGCTTGCCGGCTTAAGTACTCCGAGGCGTTACCATAGGGAGACCCCCGTAAAATGTTCCCAATTTCGGGTCCATTTTTACTTCGGGGCGCGGTCATTTTCCTCTTTATTTCCATAAGTTTCCTACGTATAATTATGTAGTATACACCGATAGATAGGTCTCGTCACGCCCTTTAAAATGACATATCAATCATTAATGTGTGAGCGGTGGGTGCGAAGCTATTCAATAAAATAGGTCAAAAAACCATAAAAATGCACCCGATCCGCCCACACATACTGCGATCGTGGCGTGACGAGACCTTACAAAATGCGTTCTGTGTACTACGCCGGGTGATATGCGCGTGCGTCGTCAACATTCTCCCCCTCGTGCGCAGCACCTTCTTCTTCGTCGGACGACGCCGCCGCTGCTGCCGCCGGGACGAGGAGCACCGCCTTGGTACTCGGTCGCCGCAGCACGCCGTTCGCCGTCCGCACCTCGACGATCCTCGTTCTTCCGTCGGGTCCCTGGTGCGCCGCGATGATTTGGCCTCTGGGCCACACACAGCGCGGCAGTGCGGAGTCCACTATGAGGACCGTGTCCCCGCACTGCAGATCGCGCCCGTCGCCTGACCGCCCGGCGATTCTTCTCGGCAGGAGAGTGGGGAGGTATTCCTTCACCCACCGACTCCAAAAGTGGTCGGTGAGCCGCTGCGCCACCCTCCAAGTCTTCTTCCCCGTCGCGTCTTCGTCGGCGAACACTCCTAGTCGACGAGCTCCGCACGACCTGCCTATTAAAAAATGGTTGGGCGTTAGGGCTTCTTGTGCCGGGTCGTCTGCCTCCACTAGAGGCCTCGAGTTCACAATGTGTTCTGCCTCCGCAACCAGCGTGTGCAGAACCTCTTCCTTCGGGCACCGCTCCCGTAGCGTTGCCGCCAGCGCCGTCTTGATGGAGCGAACCAGACGCTCCCATGCTCCTCCCATGTGGGGCGCGCCAGGCGGAATAAACTTCCACCGCACGCCCATTTCCTCGGCCGCCGTCGCCAACGCTTCGTTTTTCAGGCCTTCCGCCGCCTCCTGTAACTCCTTATTCGCGCCCACAAAGTTCGTGCCGTTATCACTATAGATAGTGACCGGCATCCCTCTCCTTGCCGCCATTCTTCTCAGGGCCAATATCATTGAATCTGCCGACAGGGACGCGGCCAGTTCCACGTGCACGGCCCTCGTTGTCATGCACGTGAACAGCGCGCCCCACCTCTTCTCGTGACGCCGCCCGACGGTGACGGTCATGGGCCCGAAATAGTCCACCGCCGCATGGGTGAACGGTGGGGCCCCGTGTTGTAGTCGTTCTGGAGGCAAGTCTCCCGTCGGCGGTTCCTGCGGCTGACCCCGTCGCACTCTGCACCACTGGCACTGGCGCGCGACGTGGCGCACCGCTGAGCGCAATCCTAGCACCCAGAATCTCTGCCGCAGCTCGTTCAGGACAGTCGCGTGGTTTCCGTGCTGTAACAGTTCGTGAAAATGTTGTATTAACAGTTTCGTTACGCGGTGACTACCGCCGAGCACGATGGGCCTCTTGTAATCCTCGGTGACGCCGGTGGCCGCATCTATGCGCCCGTGCATCCTTATGAGTCCATCGTCTCCTATGTTGACCGCCAGCCCTCTCAGCCTGCTGCCCTTGTGTAGCGGCTTTCCGCTGCGAATGCGACCAATGTCCTCTTCGAATTCTTCTTCCTGGCTCCTCTTCAGCAGCAGCCTCTCTGCCTCGCGTATCACGTCCGGGTCGAGCGGCAGCAGGTTTCTGCCAGTTCGCTCCCGAACGGTGGTCTTCTTCTGCGCCGCTCCTTTCTTTTGATACGGTTTCCAGGCGGGGTCTTGCTCCGCCCTGTTCACGGCGCCAACCGCATCCTTCTTTCGGCACAGTCGCACGAACAACAACACCCTCGCGGTGGCCCTTACCAATCTGGTCCACCGCGAGAATCTTTCCGGTGACGGCGTCGCGAACTTACTCGCTTTTTCTCTAACGGCGGTCGTTGTTTGCGTCTCTTTCTCTTCCCCTGTTCGTTGAGCTTCGAACTGACGGGCGCGAGGCCACTTCTTTTCGGCCTCGCGCAGGAAAGCCGGACCCTTGAACCATCTGTGGTCCGCGCCGAAATTCTTCGGAACTTTCCGTGTCGCGTCGTCGGCTGGATTCTCCTTCGTGGGCACCCAGCGCCATTGTTGTGGTTTCGTTGTGTCCTCGACCTCGGCCAATCTGTGAGCGACGAATGGCTTGACGCTGGCGTCGGTGAACACGCGGAGCTCCCCCTCGTGTGCGGTGCGCGTGATGCACCGCGGCAACCGTAGGTCTTGCAGCAGGCGCAGGTTGTCTATGTATGTTTTCCATTGCTGCTCTTCTTCGGCTCCGACGTGCTCGTCCCACCCGACGCCGCTTCTCCATATGTCTTGATTGTTGTCGAGCTTCTTCTTGACGGACTTCAGCCTATTCTCTGCTGACTTGTAGTTCGCCGGCAACACCTTGTCCGCCTTCTTTCGGAGAA
This sequence comes from Hyles euphorbiae, assembly GCA_023078785.2. Lineage (NCBI taxonomy): Eukaryota > Metazoa > Arthropoda > Insecta > Lepidoptera > Sphingidae > Hyles > Hyles euphorbiae. The sequence continues at coordinate 12,978,740 of CM041050.1, forward strand.
GCCCAACCTCGTAACGCCCGCTCGGCGTTCGCCTGGTGGACTCCTCCAGCTGCGCCAGGGCTCTGGCGTCTGCGTCTGTCGTCGGTCTCCTCGGTTGCACACCAAGCGATTCCACGGCGAAGTGCTCCTTAACCAGCGCCTCCAATTCGTCCTCTCGCGAGGAGACGTGTGCGCACCTTCCAAAGCGCACGGCCTGCGCGCTTCTCCCATTCAAGCCATGGAGCACCCATCCCAGCAGAGTGTAGGATGCCACTGGCTGATTCTTATTACCTTTTCTGGTGCTTTTGGACACTATCAGCTCCCAGTTGTCCTGGCCTATTAGCAGCCGTGGAGACTCTTCTTCGTAGTACAGCTGTTCCGCTATTTTCTTGAGGTGCGCGCATTCCCGCAGCCTCCTTCGGTCTCTGGGGCGTGAGACTGATATCGTCTATCGTTCTCACGCCCTTCAGCAACCTCATCTTCTGCTGGTGCGCGCCCTTCAGCTGCACGTCCAGCTTCATGGAGTCCTTCTTCGAGACTATCTTGCCTCCGACGGTCTCCAGAGTGAGGTTCTCGCGCGGTCCCTTGAGTCCAACCTCTTCCGCGACTGCAGAGTCGAGAAGGGTAACCGTCGACCCTTCGTCCAGTAGAGCCATTATTTTCTTCGTTCCTTTGGGCCCGTGTATGATTACCGGGACCATCTTGAGGAATGCTCTCGCTCCCACCGTCGCGTTCACCGGAAGGCGCACGTTATTTGCCACTTCTTTGGCCGCGTCTTCCACTGCCTCTTCTCGGCGCACCGGGCTCCGCTCCTCGTGAAGCAGTATGTGGTGCGCGCGCTTGCATTTCCTGCACGGCGGCTTCCGACAGTCTTCTTTCCTGTGCCTCCCTTGAAGGCACTTGAAGCAAAGGCGGCTCCTCTTTGCTGAGTCCCACCTGTCTTTGACCGCTGCTCTTCCAAAATCTTGGCAGTCCAGCATCCGGTGATCGCCGTTGCAGTGTGAGCAGGTCGTCTTCACTGCTCTTTCTTGGTGATCCACGGCGACGTGCGCGGCTTGTCGCGCAGGAGCCCGTGGTCGGACCACCTCCTGTACTGCATACGGACTGCATCTGTCGGCCTCCCTGTTCAAGAACCTCATCATCGAGATGAGTTCGGGCGCCTCCTCTTCGTTGTCCGCGGCGAAGTCGTACCATCGGTACCGAATCACCGCAGGCATCTTGTCCACTATGCTCTTCATAATCTCCGGCGAATGGAGATACTGTGGCTTCTTCAAGCCCCGGATCGCTGCGACGGTGTTGTTCACTTGGCTCGCGAAGACACACACGTCGCGCGCGTTTTCATTGATTCTTGGCAAGCTCTTCAATTTTTCCAACTCGCCTAAGACCAAGGCGTCTGGTCTCCCGAATCTGCGGCGCAAGGCTTCCATGACTTCCTCTGGTGTACAGTCGGAGTACAGGACGCTCTTCACCGCATCCCTGGCCATCCCCCTGATGGCCTTCCGCAGTCGGGCCATGTTCTGTGGCCGACTGAAGAACGAGGCTGTGTCTTCATACACTGTCTTGAAGGCGATCCATTCTCCCGATGTACCGTCGAACGGCGGTAGTTCGTGCAGGAACGCCGGAGCCGACGTCCCAGCCCGCGGAGCTGCGTTGATGGCCTTCACAATGGCTTCTGCCAAACCGCATGCGTCGCTCTTCGGTGCGTCGCTGGGCTTGACCTCTTCGGTGACAGCTTCGACCTCGTATTCCTTCACGGGCGCCGTTGTAGTGGCTTGCACCCACTTCGACACGGCGTCTTCTTTGACTGGATCCTCACCTGTACCCGTAGACGAGTCGTCGTCGTCTTCTTCGACTCGAAGTAATTCGAGTCGCGCTCGAGCGGCCGCTGCCGCTGCTTGCGCCGCCTCATGCTCGAGGCGCGCAACTTCTGCCCTCGCTTCCAGCTCCTTCCTCTTGCTGCTTGACCGCGTCGAGCGTCCTCTTCGAACCGTCGCAGCCGGTACGTCTTCATGCAGTCCGGGTGCGCGAGGAGTTTCGGTCGCGGTTGTAGCAGTGGTTGTGGTCCCGTGTGACCACGTCGTGGTGACCGTAGATCCCGACGTGCCTTCAACTCGGGGCGCCGTGGTCGCGCCGGTCGTCGGGGTCGTGGTGGTCGTCGCTGCTGGAAGGCTTGATGGAGCGCCCTTCGTGCTTCTAGTGACTGGCATCTTGAGTGCGGCGAACAATCCGGCTCGAAGGACCAGCTGTAGGCGTGCGGAGGTCGGGAACCCGGAGACGGGCACTAACGTTCCGCCGCGACTTCACTGGGCGAGAATCCGAGTCCTGAACTCGGGCGCCGGAGCCCAGCGTATGCACCCCCTGGTGCGTGTTCGGGCACTCTATTTGACGTCTAGTCTCTAGGAATGTCGCTCCGAAAGGTGCGGTTTGTATAGGACGGGCAACGTAATGAAACACACGATATAAAATATACGCGGAATCGACCACGCCCCGCCCTATGGTAGCCCCGGAGTAGACGATCGTAGTGACGCCGGCAAGCAACGTCGCAGTCCGGATCGCTTCGTACTTCAGGCTTCTTTCTTCAGGGTTTTCCCAGGTTTCTTCTTTTCTTGAGGCTTCGAGTATCTTCAGGTTTCTTCGTATCTTCCTCGGAGAGCTCTTCTGGATCCAGTGATTTCCTATTTTTGCTTGCCGGCTTAAGTACTCCGAGGCGTTACCATAGGGAGACCCCCGTAAAATGTTCCCAATTTCGGGTCCATTTTTACTTCGGGGCGCGGTCATTTTCCTCTTTATTTCCATAAGTTTCCTACGTATAATTATGTAGTATACACCGATAGATAGGTCTCGTCACGCCCTTTAAAATGACATATCAATCATTAATGTGTGAGCGGTGGGTGCGAAGCTATTCAATAAAATAGGTCAAAAAACCATAAAAATGCACCCGATCCGCCCACACATACTGCGATCGTGGCGTGACGAGACCTTACAAAATGCGTTCTGTGTACTACGCCGGGTGATATGCGCGTGCGTCGTCAACAATCATTGTATTCTTAGAAGTATCATAAATGGCTGGTCTGTTTTGTATTTCTTGAATTAACATAGTTATATCGACCCCTGACGCCATGATAAAAGATTGCGTGCGTTACGTCAACCCACCCCTAGCAAATGCAGATTGCAGACTAAAGAGTGCGCCGTCTGCGTTAGCGCGCGTTGAAGCAAACGTTCAATTTTTTTCACACACTTTTTGTGCGGAGCGGCGCGCCGCGGCACGGTGCGGTCTGCCCAAATTACACGGATTTTTTGTGCGCTGGACTTTTTGCGCGTCGTGTGCGTTACTGCATATAATTGCATAGGTTCTATTTTCACAGACTAAAATGTGCGTCACGGATAGTCTGTCGTCTGCGCAGGGCCTAATAATATTTATAAAAGTGTACGCCAAACTTTAATTAAAGTCTGCATGAATAATTCAACTTAGTTTTACATTGTTATACAAGTTGTAATAGATTGAAATTGTTGAGTATATGAGTAGTTAAACATACATAGGTACTATATTATATCTAGTCCCTATTGAAATAATATATCTAAACGCGTTAAAAATAATTTCCTTACGAGTAGTATGACCATCTACATTGATCATTGATCTTGGTGTAAAGAATTTTGAGAGAATTGTCACTTTGATAATCCTGTTTTGAAATAAACGAAAAACAATCGGTAATAAGAACATTTCTATAGAGCCACAAAGTTACCTGGCCTGGTGGCCAAACCTGGAAACAAAGACGTCATTTGAAATTGTCAATCTAGCTGCCAGTCGCTGACATATCCGCCATTGGTTGTTTACTCCATTGAGTTATAAGTACTTGCACGTCCACTGTCAATGTCAAATTTCAAATTTTTAAAATATACCCTATTTCTATTTACATTAGGCTGACAAATTGAATTTGACAAACGTCAACTGTCAAAATCGGCGGTCGGGACGTGGAAGTACATAATGTACTACGTACTAGAGAAGACACCTCAAGCAAATAGTTTGTAACACGAGTTGGAGTCCAGGCGCTCCAACTCATTTAGTCTATGTCAAGCGCTTGCTGGAACTAGACACGTATCAGTGCGAAGTTTTATTCGACAAAATGCCGTCGTGTGCATTAAAATACTGCTCGAACAATTCAAAAAACATAAGTAAAAGTCAAGGTATGACTTTTCACCAGTGAATTTAACTTATTATATTAAAAACACATTTAATCTAATTTAATATCAACAATTGTGACATGTGACAGCGGTTGATGACGGGCGGCCATGCATGAGTAGAGTCGACAATATCGACGCAGATTTGTAACGGATACTGAAGTATTTATACAAGATAAAAAATTAAAAGCATTTAAATTAATATTTTTATTATTATTTAGATTAAAAGGTTTCCTCGGCCATTCATATTTTTGAATACCTATGTATATATTTAATAAAAATATTTTATTTCTAGAGTGTTTCTATTAATTAAATCCTGAACATAAAAACATATTTATTTATAATTTAATTTCTTGTGTATTATTCACAAATAATGTGCTCACCAGGCGCCATGTTTATAAATCCGGTAAATAAAAGAAACCATATTATTTTATGTAAAAGAAACTATTATTTTATATTATATTTTAGTTGTCGGTATTAATATGTAGACATCATATAACGAAGAGTTACGATTAATATGAATTGTCTTATCTATTCGTGACACGTTTTTCTTTGGCCATAATTTGTATGATATCAAGTCAATAAAGTAGATGTCGCTATTGAGCTGGGACAAATAATTTCTATGACATGTCTTGTCTATCGGTAGAATATATGTCAATGGTTTACTCAATGTATTTATTTTTCCTGCATTATTTAAAACTAGTGAAAAATGCCGAAAGCTTTAAAAAGTGATGCTAGGAACGTTATACTTCAGGTATTAAATTTTACGTAGGATGAAAAGCGTCTTCCAGCGTCTTCCGACATCAATAATACCCTTAGAAAAATTGTATTAACGCGTAGCTGCCACCAAAGGTTTGTGTTGTCAGCTTTATAAAATAAATTCCACGAAAACAGAATTATGTACGTACTAGTAGAATATAATATGTAAGTACATATCATAAACTAAAATGTATCTTACTCGTCTCATTTTACGTTACGTGCGTGGTGGCCTGTTGGTAAATGGACCAGACGCGGCAGCCAACTTGTTCACGCTGGTTGCGGGTTGGAATCTCAGGTCACACTTCTGACTTTTCGGAGCCATGCTTGTATTGATAAAAACGCGCTATAACGGTGAAGGAAGACATCGTGAGGAAACCTGCATACCATAGCGATTTATTAGAATTTCTATGGTATGTAAGTCCACCAACCCGCATGAGGCCAGCGTGGTGGGCTATATGGGCTGTGATATGGCCTAACCCCCCGCAATCGTACTCTCGATTGTGGAGGAGAATACAGATACACTTTTTTAAGGGTTTTGGGGAGCGATTTGTTAGAAATCGTGTGAAGGAAAAATAATATGCAGATGAAACTGGTCATTTTCTCGACACTATTGATCGGATTGAAAAATCTTACTTTACCCCATTTATTGCAATATCTATTTTTAATGGCAACACCAAATTCGATTACAGCGACTCTCTCACCGGGTCAGATAACTTTGTGGCTCTATATTTAAATTATCTAACGCTAAAGTTGCACAGGTATAATATATTTGTAGCAGACTAGTACTTGTGTTTATAAGTAAGAGTACTTGAAAGTCAGACAGTTCAATGGAAAAGGCGAAAATGCTCTACGACTTGGTTTCTTTTCATTTATTTGTGTTTCTAAGCTGGGAAAATTTACTTACTCTCCCATCCAACAGTCTATATTCCAACATACAAAATATATGTTGTCACCGGCCTATTTCGCTCCGCTATTCACAATTTGCCTCCAATTATTTTAGGATTGGATATGAACAACTAAGCATTTACAATTATTTAATAACATCGTGATAAATGCAAAGAAATCATGGAACTGGAAACATTTATATAAAGTTATAATACGTCCAAAAGAAGCGAAACACAATAATTTACAGAAATTGTAATTGACTATTTAAAATATTATAATATGCTGAGAAATACAGAGATTACCAAACACTTATGATAACTTACATTATGAAGGATTGTCAATTATTAAAACAAATAAATGCTTGCGACCCACGTGACAAAGTTTTTCGTGATAAATCTCAGCTATACTTTCCCAGAATAAAAAACACCCTACACCTTCCTCAATAAATGAAATATTCAACATTAAAACAATTTGTTGATTCAAACCAATAATTCCCTAGATTAGGGCGTTCGAACACCTAACCTAACTTTTCAGCTTTATTAACTTATTTATAGTGTAGATGTAATTGATTAGACATTTACTTAAAAGCTGCATATAAATGGATTTGGCGCGTAAAAGAATACATATATCATGGGATTAATCCGCTAGAAAGCAACAAACGATTTACACGGTCACGATATTCCGAGTAAATTAACCCTTACGTGGAAATAAAACTGTGTAGACACGCGCGATAAGCACGCCGCGCCACCTACTCAGCCCAATATCTCGACAAACTCTAGTATACGGGTTAGACTGATATCGGTATATTACAAACTCAATCGAGATAATAAAGTATCGAGTAAAATTTTCGCCATGTAAAAGGATATTAACATACCATTTGATCACACATTTACTTATAGCGTTCATGTGGAAATGTTGTTTGAATAATTTATAAATCATATAAGCACGAGCTCAATATATTTTATCAGAATATCATGAACACCGATACTATTTGATTGTGAAAACACAATTATCTTTTACGACATCATACATAATTATATGGAATAAGCGTGAAATATGATGAGAAAACAGAATGTATATTTGAAAACCATGTATACCGGTCAAAAGCGTCGCGTCGGATCAAGTTTTGAAAGATAAGAGCGAACACTGTGTCTATTGAGTTGAGCACAAAATAGAACAATACAGACTGCTGGCCAAAGTGTAGCCGCGGTAATAAAATAAAACAAATTTTACTTCAACAAAACGCTGTAGTGTGCTTAAAATACCAATTTATTTCTGAAATATTGACCCGAGCTTTATGGGGCGTGTCAAACAATATTAATATATTGCAATAGTTTACAATCTAGGTCTTACAAACAAGTAAATGAGAAGTTTTAAAGAGGTTTCAAGACTGTGTACGGAAGTATTCATGCTCTTTTTGTACGGGTCTGACATGGTATTCCGGATCAAAATGATGATGGCTTTATTCTATTACTACATCCGCCGAATATTTTAGTGATCAGGTACGTATTTCGATTGCGTGCTGAATAATAAGAATTCTATTTTGTTTTTTTTTTTTACTTTAATCTATAATTAATATTTTAAATTCGACTGCCTCGGCGTTGCAGTTGTATTACAGTACGATTGCAAAGCTGAGGACTCAAGTTGGAATCCCTAGCCGGGATTGGTGATATTGAACTTTTCTATTAATTATCAACTTGGAGTCAGTAATTTGTATTTTCGTTTTGTGGTTTCGCCCCCATCACATCGTGGAACGAAACAAACAAGGCGAAACGTGGATGTCCTGGTTGCTACCAAGAGAACCTCTGCCTACCACTTCTAGGAAAAGGCATGAGTTTTTGTATGTACGTATATACAATTTTGAATTGCAACTATTGATTTCAAATTTTTGTTTATATTTAATTACTAGTACTCTCAAGTCCTCTATTGTATGCGGCATGATTCTGGAAGCAGTTTTTGAAAATCCACATAAAGTTGTTCTTTTAGCCAATGCAGTACTAGAAGTTATTTTTGAACAGAGTTATTCAACGGATACAATGGTCAAATCGCAAAAAAAACGAGAGCGACGACTTAATGGCTGTCCGAGACAGACACTTAAGATTTTTGCTTACTAGCTTCGTCGCTTGCCAGTTTCTTCGAACACAGTCACTAATAAGTATATCTTCATCTATGGAGACCAAATAAAATATTTTGGGATGGCCTTAATTATTTTCTTAACCTATTGTTGTCTAAATCTATTGTTGTGTTAAGTGCGTGGTGGCCTGTTGGTAAACGGACCAGACGCGGCTGCCAACATGTTCACGGTGGTCGCGGGTTCAAATCCCAGGGCACACCTCTGACTTTTCGGAGTCATGTGTGTATTTGATAGTCAATCACCACGCACTAAAACGGTGAAGGAAAACATCGTGAGGAAACCTGCATACCACAGTGATTTATAAGAATTTCTATGGTATGTAAGTCCGCCAACCCGCACTAGGCCAGCGTGGTGGACTATATGGCCTAAACACTCTCAATCGTACTCTCGATTGTAGAGTAGGCCCGTGCCCTGCAGTGGGACGTATATGGGCTGATCCAGATCCAGATTGTTGTCTATATGGATACCTGAAAAAACTTAATTAAAAGTACAGCAAAAACACTGATTATTTCAGCTGTTGAATAAACATACCGTACTATAAATCCTATAACATAGACCTGAACTACTTTCAAAATCAACACCTCAAAAGAAAACAAACACTTCATACCTTATTGCACGATTAAAATTATTTTTAGACTTGACAAGATCCTATAATATAATGGAGTACCTGCAGGAGCATTTCATAGCACCCGCTCGCACACTTCCATTCGATCAATGATACGTACGTGTGTTTGGAGCTCACAAATTAAATAAAACAAGCCACAAAATATTCATAGTCATGTTGCCACTAGAGGCGTCGGGCACAGCGACGCATCACCGCTATACATGTTTTATAAGGAAACAACAGAAAAGTACGTCTCATGTGATTAAAATTCACAAGCGGTCGCCATTATGTCCGATTAAGGTACGTGAAGGTATTGCATTAAGGTATTTGCTAATATTATTGAATTATTAGCAGCCGACTCGGCTTCGACTGCGTGAAGATACTTCAGAGTCTAATCCAGATCAGCAACATATGTATTATTTCGCGTACTACTTTTCGCGTCCCGTTCCGTTATGACCCATCTCATACTGCCAAATTAATATATTTATTTCCTTTTTCTTTCAACAGAAAACAACATTTTAGGGGTTAAAACAAGGATCTATTTGTTGACTCCTGCTAAAATGTGAACAATTTTTGTCCATAACTTCGTGTTTTATAGTCATTTATAGTCGCCTACTGATTTATTTGACGAGAAAATTAATAAGAGTGAATTTAAAATGTTGTGATGAAAAACCATAATTCACACCAAATCTAAGTTGATTGTTGTAAGGGGAATCTGCACCATCAATTTAAATGGTAAAAATGGTTTACTGAGTTTATTTGTGGCTTTAGAAGCACTGAAGATGCCGAACGTTCGGGATAAAAACATTAAAGAAACCTTGTATGAAGTATATAGAGCTGAAAAGTAGTCAGTCACCTTGAAAGATAAAATGATTTTACATCAAAAGCTGTGTTATATTCAAAAAATCAGACTTATTGATTCACCCTCGCACATATTCGTATCATTGATATGTATATATTTAAATACCCAGCAATAAATTTAATCGAGACAAACTAAAGCATACCATACAAAAGATGAACATTTGCTTTTGATAACAAAGCCAATGTAAATTGGCCACTTCACGATTTAATAATTACGTAGGGTAAGATTCAAACAAATATTGGTACGAAATATAACAAAGGACGTATAAAGTGAATTTGATTTCAAAGTAAAGAATTGAAAACCGTCGAACTCGAAAAAATAGTAAACGCATTTATTTAAAATCACAATAAATCTGATATTAGTAAGCCAAACCATTTGTACTGTGTGGACTACGTATGACCTAGTTTACCATCAGCGAATATCTCTCATCAGTGCCCCAAGCAGGAACATTTGGCTCTATAGTATAGTAATCGTAATAGTAAAATTTTGTATGGGAATTTGAACAGCGCCATTGTGAGCGTATTTGGAACTAAATTATGGCAGCAGGAAACGTTTACGATACTATAGTATGGTAATAACGATAGTTTTACTTTACAAATGTATGAAAAGTGGTATACTGTTTCCATTCGTTTATTTTATTTTTGACACATCGAGTACTGAATCAAATAGTGATGGCCTGATGCGTTATCGAATCAATTTTTTATAACAAACGATTTTATTTTTGAACAAGTTTTAATCGATTTAATACATATTTTATTTTTTGCTCCATGCATTGTTTTATAAAACTTCAGGGATATGATTTAATAATTATATTAAAATAAACCATTTACTCATGTTAAGTTAATATTCTTATCACTTCCGTCGGCAATAGTAATGTTGTTAAAAACAAATTGTGAAACGGCAACACTGGGCAGACAGGTGACGCGCGCCGCCATTTTGTGGTCACTCACAACGAGACGCCCGCGCCCGTGCTAGTGTTTTCCGTTCGCTGAATTTTAATTCACATTTTTCATACGTCGAGTTGAGTATTTATATTCCTCCGTATTGTTTTACCCGTGAATTCCTACATTTGGTTGAATTGAGAACATCGTACCTGCCTTCATCACTTTCAAAATGCCTAAAGGAAAGGTGCTTAAAGGACAAACAAGGGAGTTTGTGTTGCAACTTCATGAGTACTTTGAAAGGGAAAGCCGTAATGGTGGACCTCTTATACCAGTGACTCAAATCAGAGACCGTGTTTCAGCAGCATTAGGTATTACTGCTCCAACAGTTTCAAAAATAATTAAAGAAGGCTACGGCAGTAGTGGCATGGAACAAAACAAGCCATCTACACCTAAGAAAAAACGTCAGCCCTTTAAAGTGACAGCAATTGACAGTTTTGATGGTGATGCTATTCGTCGTCATATATACGATTATTACCAAAGAAAAGAGATTCCTACTTTACATAACCTAGTACAATCTCTGAAAACTAGTGGCTTGTTCCGTGGTCAAAAGTCTTCTTTGGCGAAGGTATTGAATAGGATTGGATTCCAATACAAAAAATGTGACAAAAGAAAAATATTGATGGAACGCAATGATGTTGCTTTGTATCGATGCGAATTTTTAAGACAAGCTAAAAAAATAGAAGACTGGTCGAATGTTGTTTTCACCGATGAAACTTGGCTCAATGCGAATCACACGGTATCAAAAACTTGGACTGACAACACTGCTAGCTCCTCGACCGCAGTGCCAATGGGAAAAGGTGAAAGAATTATAATTTGTCATGCAGGAACCGCAAAAGGATTTGTGCAAGATGCTATGTTAGCTTTTAAATCAAAGAAAACAGGGATTACCACGAAGAAATGAATTCCGAAGTATATGAAAAATGGTTTCGGGAAATGTTATTGTCACTCGAACAGCCATCAACAATATTTATAGATAATGCGTCCTATCACTCTCGGCAAATTAACAAAATGCCAACGCAAGCCAGTAAAAAAAATGAAATAATAAACTGGCTCCGTAACAATGGCGAGGAGGTGGACGAGTCCCTATTAAAAGTAGAGTTACTTAAAATATTAAAAATGAGGAAGCAGCCTAAACGATACGTTATAGATGAAATGGCTGCAGAACATGGGCACACCGTCCTTAGAATTCCTCCATATCATTGCCAGTATAATGCCATAGAGCTAATATGGGCGCAAGTGAAAGGATATGCTGCGAGAATAAATACAACTCCTCCTTTCACCGCAAACAAAATGCTGGAGTTGCTTAAAAATGCGTGTGAAAATGTGACGCCTCATAACTGGGCGAGTGTCGTAGATAAGACGAAGAAAGAAATAATGTCTGATTGGGATCGCGATGTCGCATTTGACAACTTACCCATGCACTCATTAATAATTAGTGTTACTGGGGATACGAGTGACGACGACGCCGATTCCGACGAAACAGACGATTGTTTATAAATAAAAATATTAACAAATTACCTTTTAGTTGTTTTAATTATTTAATCCTTAAAGTACTATGAATTCCAACATGGTTTAACTGTTTATTACAAGTAGGTACTAAACATTTATTTTCGTTGTAATCATTGTAATTATTTTAAATTAAACTCTTATTAAAAGTCACTTCAATACGTATACCTTTATTCATATTAATTAATTTGCAGCAAATACATTCGATCCTAATATTGGGTACTATATTACGTTTAACTGTTTTCATTAGCATTTTAATGTAATTTTATTTCAAATGATTCCGATTGATTGATTCTATTCAAAATCGTTTTTGTTATCTGTGGTCATTCGTTACGAATGGCACAACTCTAAGTGGGCGTTACCCGTCAAGAAAGTATCTACTTTTATTTCAAAATATTGTTCTACTGTAATGTCGTACTTTGTAGGCGTGAACTGTCAAAAATAAAATAAACGAATGGAAACAGTATAGCAGGAATAATTTTTGACGTATAGTATCGCCGATTTACTATCGAGAAATACGATTGTTTTGTCACCGACATTTTTACCGTGAGAACATTATCGAGAGTATATTTTTGCATTTCTACACATCGAATTAAGGAAAAATGTGTTAATTACGGTCATGCTTAGTGTTTCCCGATGCCTGAGTGTTATTGTGTGTAATTATCTACTCCGTATTTCGCTAGTTATATGAAATTCAATGCTGCGATATGAAGTTATAATTATTGTGATACCTAACTCAAATATGAAGGTTATTTCTTAGACTATGGACTGTTTGGAATCGGAGCAACGAACTTGGGAATCTTGCGAACAAGTATGAGTTATGAGGATATAGAAAGTCTGGAATTTATTGTAGTTAAAAACATACCTAACCTAAAACTGTAAAAAACTTATAAATAAAATATTTACATGGAACTTTGATTTTCGTTTTGCGTACCTACTTAATCATTTTATGTTATACTTATAAGCTTATAAGTCAATGTATAGTCGAGCAAGCTCTTAGGGCAGAGAAGTGTGAGCACATAATATGTGAAAATAATTGCCGAGGAACTTAACGAGCAAAAATATAGAGAATACTTTCATAAAGCTCTCCTCCTTAAAAATGTAGAGGGATTTTATAAAACATATGTACATATCTTTATCTATAACTTAAATAATATGAGAGCATGTATGAGAATTGAGAGTTATTAATTTGCATTAATTGTTTGACAACTAATCAAAAAAAAAATGCTACGTTCGGAAATCTAAACGCATAATTAATTGGAGTCATTTTTGTATATTGCGGAATAAAAGCAAGAAATATGTATTTGCTTATTAATTTATTTCCATAACCTTTCTACGCGACATTAATGCATGTTTTATATTTTTTTGTTATTTTATAATAATAATAAATTAATGTACCCACGTAGTGAATGACAATTCCGCACGAATCATTCAATAACATTCGTTCATTACCCTAGGTTATCTGTCACTATCGTAACGTAATAGTATCGAGTTCACGAGAGTATGGTTAATCGATTCATGCTACCGATATGGAGTAGTTATAGTATAGTAATCGTTGTCACGATACTATTACTATACGATACTTCAAAATGTTCCTGCTTGGGGTACTGTAGACACAATTAGGCGACCTGTTCGAAACGAGATATACTTACACCAAGTTGGATCTGGATTGCGAACGACGCGTGGGTTATTACGTATGGCATATATTTTACTCTCATCAGTTTTTGGTTCTCTGGCAAACTTAGGCAATATACTAATCGCAACAGCGAAAATCTCACTCCACTTTTGGTTGCCATTGCCAATGGCCTGGTACTGGAGCTTTCACCTGCTGTTTGGCTCTACTATATCTACTAGATTGGTAAGTTTAACCAGAGATTGCAGGTTAGAATATAGACACTACCGACTTTTTCAAGTTACGTGTGTTAAGCATGTACATGGATGAATAAATTTATAAGTGAACATGCATAGGTGAGGATGCTTGGCAGGAATTCTTAAGGTAAGTAAAATCACCAAACCGACAGTAGCTAGATTTACAGACTTGGGGCCTCGGTTAAAACCCTCAAGTAAAGCATCAAATAGATTAGTCAGTCAAGTAAGATCATGTGTCAATTTCACAACGTCATGAAGCCATGTCCATGAACGTTCACGTCGTCTCGCTTTCATTGCAATAAATTAAAAAAAACCTCATATATATTGCCTATTGGCAAGCGTGGTGGACTATATGGCCTAACCACTCTCAATCGCACTGTCGATTGTAGAGGAGGCCCGTGCCCTGTAGTGGGACGTATATGGGCTGATACAGAATATTGCCTATCATAAATGCGTTCTTATTGACAATGAAGGAGTATGACATAATATGTCATTACGCAACAAATATGCATACCATTCTATGAGTGTTTAAATTCTATGCAGTATCCATGATTCTGCTGTAGCGGTTGCCCATCCGGTATTTCAACACTATATATATTAATATTAATGATTGGTAATATATTGAATATAAATAAAACTTACTGCGCGTCATGTTCATTAAGGCGAGCGGGCACTCGTCGTCCTCCAGTATGTACTCCGAGTTGTCGGACTTGTCCTCCTGTACAAACACATACACTCCATTACCACCGAGCAAACACGGGACGCGTCTGTGGTGCCGAGGACTAATGTTATTACAACTATATTGGTTTGTATCAGACAGATTGGCTCGACACGACCGCAGTACATTCACTTATTACTGGAACATTGTTAGAGGTCATAGGTAATTTATGTAATTTAATGACGGACAGGGCCAGGGATAAAAAATTGAATTCCAATAAAATTGATTTATTTAAACACATGAGAGGAATCACGTATATCAGGCATGCTGTGGCCAATATTCTTTATTTTTGTAATACGGTATTACTACGCTACAAGTAAAAGAAATGTCCGAAGTTCAAAGTATTTAATGAACCAAGAAGTTGCCATGATTCTCATGAAGTAAGAAACGCCACATTTTTTCCCGCGTGAATAGTAGGCGCGGTGCCTTTATTGATCCCTTCAGTTGGAGAACGAAAATGCTACCTCTAACTTGTTTCGACGCCCGTTTGACTTCTGGGCACCCACAACAGATGCAAGGCTACTATGTTCTGTGTTGTACATTCAATAAGAGCTATCGACGTGCGCGCACCACGTCCGCAGTAAGTTCAGGTACTCCAATGGCTCTTACGACATGTACGGGTCATAAATAAATACATCCAACAGTCACATGACCTGATCCCACACTAAGATCGAATCTTGTGTCGTAAGTATCAGGAACAACGAAAGACTTTTCGGTCTCACAAACACTCGGACTCGAAACAAATATCTATGGTTCATTCAAATATTTGTTTCGGTGCGGTTATTTAATCCGCGGCCTATCGTTTCACAGCCGGCGTCAAGTCAACTGCGGCACGGAGGCATGACGATATTTTGATATCCCCAACGAGTGAGGCGTTGAGATACAGTTGTTAGTGCGTGTGTACCTGCACTATGCAGTAGTTGTGCGGGTCCTGGTGCGCCATGCCGTACTTGTCGAGCGTGTCGCGCAGCACGGTGGCGGCCGTGTCGTGCACGGACAGCAGCAGCGTGATGTACGACACGTCGGGCCGCAGGATGCCGCCGTAGATGCGCAGCGTGCCGCCTGCCACAACACAACACAACACGCGGTTCACTATACATTATCTATTATAATATGTCGTTTTAACCGACTTAAACAAAGGAGGTTAAGACAATTTGCCATTTCTCGTAATAAACAGGGGCAGTTCTTTATTTGTCGGGATTTTTTTTTATAGAGGACGTCTCATCAATAACATTATCTTAGATATTAAGCTTATTTGTCATTTATATTTCTCAATCTCCGATCCTTTGACTATATCAAATGGAGTGCTCTAAATAGTTTACTGTTTTTAATAGTGACAAAAAGTTTAAAAAATTACAAATTTTCATAAAACTACACTCATTTTGAATTTATAACAATAATAGTACCTGTATCAGGGCCTCCGTCTTTGGACTTGAACTGCTGCAGTTTGCGGCCGAGCTTCTGTTGGCGACGGCGACGCATCACCGCCTCGGGGTTACTGATACTTCGCATGAACGAAGTCTCCGGCAGTTCTGAGTATGAAATCATAAAATCACTTACTAGCTACACAGGGTTGAATTTTTCAAGTGCGTGTGGATGGCCAAATCCGAATCTAAAATAGCCGTGCCCCATTTGGCAAAAACTTAAAGTGTTTACTTAGATTTTTATTATAATAAATATGTACCTAACTGGGAATCAAACACGATAATTTTGGAAGAAAAACACACGAAGTAATATTACATGATTCGATAATATTTCTACCAACAATCAAATTCTGGAAAGTAATGTCATAGTGCAAACTGCAAACTAAAGTATTACAATTTACAGTGCAAACAACAAATCATACTATTTGTTTTTTTTTTATATATTCTGTTTAATAATATATAAAAATTATGAAAAGACTTACGTGCTTTTCATATGGATTTAATTAAATATGAATAAGGTTGATCTAAAGAAGGCATGTGTGGCAGTATCTGTCACTCGCGCTTTTTTTCGGAAGCAAACTGGCTTTTCTTCACCGTTAAGGGTTTCAAGCAAATGTAAATAATCATTTTAAACAAGAAGGTAGCATTGTCATCGTGAACTTATAAAGCCAGGCATCTGTAATGAAATGTTAGTTATAACATTTCGGCATAATTTTGAGTTACGATGATTCCACCCAACGCAAGGAGCCTCGGCGTAAAGGTAAACGAAAATAAAATATCTTTCCTTTTATTTGTCGTGTCATTGTTTCGCAGAATTTTATCATTTTAACAACATTATCGATTGGTATAATAATAAATCATGTATTTTTTTAATCATTGTGTTCGATTCTTCGCAGTGAAAATTGGATTATCAAAATTTTTATCATTCAGATTTAGTTTTCATCAAATTCGGTCTCGTAACTAGTTCCAGCATATTTCGCTTTTTCTCTTTGAATTTGGATATCCACTCCCACTTGAAAAACCCACTTTATCGATTTAAATTGCGGGAAAGGTAACACTGAACGAAAAAAAGTTAATTTCAACTCCCAGAGCATGAACTACAGAGTTAGGTATATATTATTTTAAATTACTGGTAGCTACCACCACAATGGCTATATCTCCCGCCAAACAGCAGTACAAATGCACTAGTTTGTTCCGGATTGAACATTGTATGGATGTATGGATTGGATATTGTAGCCAGAGACCCTACTATATTCATCCGAAACGAAGTTCGGACGACCGAAGTTTTTTATACGATACCAATGCATCTACTCTGTAAAAGTTCGAATTTGAAGAACGTTCATCGTAACCATAAGTCTATGGATACGACCATATGTTAACAACGACCATAAGTATATGTAGGTACATTCGTATCGCATATAAACTTCGATCATCCAAAGTTTCGAACTTCGTTTCGGATGAATATAATAGGGCCCCAGAGTAACTTATGTCTCAGGATGGCAAGCGCAGTCGAATTTCGCAGTTGCAAAACGGCTCATAAACAGTACCAAATAATGTATTTCTTTGTAATTCAATTTGTTTTTACTACTGTTTATGAGCAGTCATAACGATTACCATCAGGCGAACGGAATGCCAGTCTCGCCATTCATTGCAATAAACGCATGAATGGATTAGATTATGATAACCGAAGCAGTATTTAAAGTAACAAGGCTTGGTAAAATTAAAATCAACTACAAAGCCATTCATATAAAAAACATACAGATAAATAAATCAAAAGCAAAATAGATAATTAACAGTCATCAATATTGATTTACAAGATTACAACATTATGAATATGATAAAAGCGTAATTCGTAAATCTGCAATTTAAAAATGTTTGTATTATTTGTTACTATACAAGTCTTACCTGTGTATAATTTTTCTGCAACCGGCCTATTTTCGTCATTGGTATCGGACTTGAGTCGTGATAATTTTTCTTTCTTTTTCAGTTCTTTCTTTTCTCTTTTCGATAGTTTTCTCTTAAAGTTTTGGTCCCCTTTATCACTCGCTGATGACAAAGGAACCTACAAAAAAGGATATTGTGTTAATTGACAAACTGTATGGTGTGCGGGCGAATATTAGGCTGACAATTAAAGCTAGGGGCTCTTTTACTCTACAACCGAACAATTTATGGATGTAGGCTTGAACATTGTATGTGATATCTATGTACTAGAAACATTTCATTTATGTATGTATGTATTATTTACGTTTGATTTCGAATTATTTTAAATTAAAAGAGAACCGATAAAATACAAATGTATTGTCTCTTTGATAGTTCTTGCATTTAGTTGTGTACGATTTGGATATTTTTACATGATGCAAGGTGATAGTTTTATTATATACTCGGTATCATAACACGTGCAGTGGAATGAGGTGACGGGATGTATTGGTATGAGTGAGTATGATGTAATAACCTCGTTGTTAGTAAGGCACTTGAGCAGGAAGCGTCCCTCGCGGTCGTCGGCGTGCCAGTTGAGTTGCACGAGCAGCGGCTTCTCGTGCGGCTCGAGGCGGCGCTCGTCGTCGGGCCCGTGCGTCTCCCACAGCGAGTACGAGCCCAGCGACAACATGCGCATGTCCGGACGGAACTTCTCGATCAGGGTCTCTGTATACACACACATGAAAAATTACAAATGTGCTACATAAAGAACCACCAACGTATTCTGGTACAAGAAATCGAATAACCCTTCCGCAAGGATATTCACGGCGACGCACGAGTCGATCGGGGCTTCTTATCTAATGACTTGTTAGAACGTACAATAAGTAAATAACTTTTATTTTTCAAATTTTTTTACCATAATTGTGTAGAAAATAATATTTTATTTATGGACACTACGTTTAATTTTTTTTTGACGATTATACTTTTGGTGCTCTTTTACACAATATTAAAAGTATTTTAAAGTGCATACTATTTTTCATATGTAGTTGGGGAAGAGCGTGATGTCTGCTAAAATGTCTAGAATACCTCCGTAACTTTGGTGACATTGGTTGTTTAAAGAGGCCTGAGACAGTAACAGAAAATAATAACATTTCTTCTTAAATAAATTAAATTAAATAGTTCATTAAATGCGAACTCAGTCTTCAACCGAGTCAACATAGGTTACCAAGGTTACCGACATAGCCCATAGGATTGGCAAGTTGAAGTGGCAGTGGGCCGGGCACGTAGCTCGTAGAACCGATGGCCGTTGGGGCCGAAAGGTTCTCGAGTGGAGGCCACGTACAGGCAAGCGAAGTGTCGGACGCCCGCCTACAAGGTGGACGGACGATCTGACTAAGGTCGCAGGAAGTCGCTGGATGCAGGCCGCTTCCAACAGGTCATTGTGGAGATCATTGGGGGAGGCCTATGTTCAGCAGTGGACTTCCTGTTGCTGATATGATGATGATGATGAACTCAGTCTTCAACATCGTCACATTTTATTATATTATAATGTGTGTGATCAATATTAGATACTATATTTTTGTTTTTTTTTTATTGTAATGTAAATGTTGTTATAAATTTCGAAGAATGTAAATACTCATATTCCCGAGATACTGGTCTGATCATGATCGCGTATTCAGTTCTCATAGCAAATAAGCGACACAAATTGCTCAAATGTAGGTTAGTAATGTTTACGTTTCGTCATATACCTAGTTATCAACCGCGAATACTATATGGTTCAATACTAGTTAATTGCCGTTAGTTGTGCGCGGGAGTGTTTGCACACTGATGGAAATTATACGCATTCCAATAAGGAAATATAAACATTTTATAACCTTAATGCGGCAAACGAGCCGAACGTTCTGTCAACAGAAAATGATCAGTTTCCTTTCAACAGCAATCATAATACACACGCCGACAGAATTAGAGGAACACGCGTTAAATATTGAATTTCTTAGAAAATATTATAATAAGTGAATGTTTTTATTTTTCAATATTTAAATTGAGGCAAAATTTATAAAAAAATACTATAATTAGGGTATTTGACTATTATCGATTTTTTGTATTATTTCGCTTCCAAATACAAATACGTTAAAAATAAAGCCTTGCTGTCAAAAAAGTATTAAAGTAGCTTGTAATATAAGGCAAATATTAACATTTAAAATTAAAGAGTGGGGGTGTAGTGGGGACATCTTGCTGTCTCTTTCACACGCGCACACTGTTATGTATAATAACGCTAGTGACGTCACTATCTTGGTTTTGCATTTCTTTTCTGTTACCCCCACTACAAGATTTAAAACGTTTCTAACTTGTTTAATTCTAAATGGATTTATAAAATTCTTTGTTTGTTAGACCATAGCTGTGGAAAAGTTTTGATAAATACAATAAAAAAAATTGAGTCAAATACCCTATTAAACGGAAATACCATAAAATGAAATTTCTGTATTGTCAAATGTAATCGTGTATTTTAAAAACTTACAGAAATAATTTAAGAAAATTAATAATGCGTATTGCTACCACGGGCTCTGATAAGAGTCTGGATATGATCCTTCATGCTTTTAATGACGTCCTCAATCATTTTTTGCGACAAATTCTCCCACTCTTGCACTAACATGAATTTTAATCCTTGGACGATCTTAGGGGCTTGGTTTCTTCCATTTATCTTTCTTCCGATGACATCCCATACGTGCTCTATCGGATTCACGTCTGGTGATCTTGCTGGGCAATCCATTTGCGCGATTTGGGCCTAATTTAAGTAGTCGCGAACCATTTGCGCTGTGTGGGGCCGCGCATTATCATGCATAAATAAAAAATATTCGCCTATGGATGGTGCAAAAAACAATACATGGGACTCTAAGATCTCTGCGACGTATCTTTGTGTAGCTAAAGACCCATTTTCTATAAGTATTAACTCCGCGCGTGCTTCCAAACATATACCACCCCATACCAAAATTGACCCTCCGCCATAACACACCTCTTTCAGTAAAGTTTCCTCAATTAGCGTTCTCCTCGATACCTCCAGATCCTCTCCCTTCCTTCTATGCAATTCACAACAAAACTGCTTTCATCACTAAACAAAATTCGGCTCCACTCATTTGTCCAGTCGCGGTGTTGATGAGCAAAAGCTTATCTGGCTACTTTATGTACCACCTCGAGTTTTGGAGCTTTTGACGGAACGTAAGACTTCAGTCCAACTTCATTTAAACGTGTTCTCACTGTACGCTCACTGATATTAACATTACGGACTCCATGTGACATGTTTCGGGTCTGAATAGCCGTTTGACGACGATTTCTCAAAGTTTTCAGCCGTATAAAATGACCATTCTGGGTACTGGTCCACCGTTTTCTCCATATCCTGGCATCCGCACATAAGAGCCTATGTGCCTCTAACGTTTAACGTTGAGAAAGACGACAGATACCGACACACCCAATGCGCGACTTACTGAATCCTACCTTGACCATTTTAAATCATTGTTACCGCTCTGGCAACTTCAGTGGAAGGTAAGCCACTCATTTTATATCTTACAAGACAGGTACTCTAAAAACAATAACAATAAAAATATCTTAAGTCACATAAAATGAAATAAAACAAAATTTTGTAAAATCACTTGAAAGTGAAAAAATCTTAAAAACACTTGAGAGCGTATAATGAACGATAAAACTCTAAATATCCAAAAATCTTTTTGCAACATTTAATTTTTTAATGGTGCTGAAATATAAAAACAAAGACCATTTAAACAAACAGCAAACAAAATTTAAAAAAACTAATTTTTGTGCGTGTTCCTCTAATTGTACCGGCGTGTGTATTTGAGGAATAATGGGCACCTTGCCGGTGTTCGGAGATGATGGATAAATGCAGAACAAGGGCCCGTGAGCTTCACACCTTCATCATTTTATAAAAGCTCAAAGTTTGTGCATGCTTATAACACAGGCATCACGCGATCAGCCATTATATTGGTTAAATCGTCGTTACTTTGATAGATATCAGCTTCAATGTGTCTGACAAAGCGAAAGAACTATATAAAATGTTTAGCTACCGAGGTAATAGATTTTGTATATAAAATAGAGTATATAAAATTCCGTTTGTACATTATAACGCAGATAGAATTAGATTTAATTAAAGTTCCAAGATATTGTAATTACCCACCGTCAACCACATTGGTATTGTGTTTACATACCAGATTGAAAAATATAAATAAGTCAAAAGTCAGTTTTTGAAATATAGCCGCGGTCTACTCGGCCATGCTTACTCAAAAAAACCATGCTGAGTAAACTTCAATGTCAAGGTATTGATACAATAATACCGACCCATGACTCAGTATTTACATTGTTGAATTTTACCATACACTCAATGTCATATTATATTATGGAATATTTTTAATCTTTATTTTTTTACCGGCAACTATCTAATATAGCAAGTAGGAGCAGAAATAATAGTAGAAAAACATGCATCTGCGTGTTTATTAAAATACGAACTAGTTTTGGCGCAAGTTTCAAATCTTTTTAGCAGAATATAGCGCTTGATGTTATACATGGGACAAAGAAACATAATATTATAATAATTATAGTACGTATGTTGTTCAGATAAATTAGTCATAAAGTATTGAGTGAGTAATATCCGTTGCGTATCACGGCCAAATAAAATAGTCATGCTCCCATACTAAACTCGTAATACTAAAATGTCTAGCCTGTTAGACAGGTATAAAGAGAGTACAGTTTTTGCCAATGTTTAATGGTCGATATTTTTAGTGGCCACATCTATCTATATCCCATATACGTCCCACTGCAGGGCACGGGCCTACTCTACAATCGAGGTTACGATTGAGAGTGGTTAGGCCATATAGTCCACCACGCTGGCCTAGTGCGGGTTGGCGGACTTACATACCATAGAAATTCTTATGAATCCCTATGGTATGCAGGTTTCCTCACGATGTTTTCCTTCACCGTTTTAGTGCGTGGTGATTGACTATCAATACACACATGACTCCGAAAAGTCAGAGGTGTGCCCTGGGATTCGAACCCGCGACCACCGTGAACATGTTGGCAGTCGCGTCTAGTCCGTTTACCAACAGGCCACCACGCACTTAGTGGCCACATATCAATTTGTATATTAAAAAGAACCATCACAACACATTAAACAATACTGTGACAAATAAATACACCTAACAATCACAAACGAGTATAAGTAGCGCTAATCACATAATTCGCCGTGAGTCGTCGGGTATCTGAAGCTATAAGGATGACAATCATGTCTCCTAAAATATTTCTTACAGAAATAAAATTTTTGCTTCCCCGAATACATTATAGCGATGACCCCAAGTTCACAACAATATTTTAAGACAGACTAATCTTTCAACACACATAAATAAATTAAAATAAATGAACGTTAAAATGAGAGCGGAGATTAGCATAACCGAATTGTTAAATATTTATCAACGATACTGGCAACCAATGAACGAAGTAGATTTGAAGTCTAACTTTCACCTTGAGAATATTTTTTCCTGACCTAGGTGAAATTGGTCGTAAAATCATAAATAAAAAAAATATATATTAACATCTTTAGTAATATATACTCATAGGTTATTGTTACTGATCATCCGCTGCTACCATAGGCCTTTCCTAAAAATAACCATATCGACACATTGGAAGCGGTTAAAATATTTAAAAGAAATTTAATCTTATTCAGTTGCACCATAGCTCAACTGTGCTCCGTGTCGAGATATGAAAGACAACAGCTGCGTTCACACGACTTGCCGTACGCCCGGATAATTTGTAAAAACCGTTGTAGATGCGCTTTTATCTGCGACACGATTAAGAACTAGATGATTCCGCTCGCTAACCTATGACATCGCTAACTGTGGCGTCGGAGGCGACACGGATACACTTCGTCGCTATCTTCTGACCCAAATCTTGGAAGTAGAACCGCATCACACCGTGGAACTCCAAATTCTGCAAAAATAAACAGTTTCTTTTAATTACATTACAAGTTATTGCTTCTGCATCCATCTGATATCGGAAAATTATTTTATTAACACGTTCATGATTTAAAATGGTAAGAAAGTTAACGCAATTTAACAACGAGCATTTAATACATGTTACTAATTACTAATTGTACATTGCATCGAGTTTTAAGTCTTGATTATACCGATGTTAAATGTATTTCTGGAGTGCACGTAAACATTGAAGAACGTGTCTATTTCAAAAATAACGCTGGTTTATTTCCGTCGTATCCTGCCGAGTTATTTGCAAACAGAAAACGGTTATGCGCTACAAATAGTAATAATTCATATTTGCAACACTGAAATATACAAGAGACCAATTATTGTTTCCAAGATACTGTTACAAAGTCTTTAAATAATTAAAATATTACATCAGCAATTCTTAGTAAACTCATTCTGGAATGTTTTAGTAAAATATCTTTGTCCAAAAATTGTGTGCGTTACGATTCTTTGAATAAAAGTACCAATATCAGCAGAGTTCAGCGCATTACAACAGTATTATGTATTTAAATCATCATCAAGTAGTAAGTATGCGGGAACAATTGCTCAGTGCGACGAACGCTGAAAGCGTGAAGAGACATCTAGACAGACGACCTAATAGCTCAACTACACGTCCCCATTGTGCGACAAATAAGGTACTGCACAAAAGGCAATAAATAACAAATAACCGGAAACAAAGTTATCTCGCTGGTTCTTTGAATGATAACGTACTTTGTCAACTCTTTATTATCAACGCAAATATTTATCGATGGAACTTGCTCGCGTGAGTCACGATTCAAAATGTCGTGCATTGATACACTTTTTGTCTTCCCCTTCTGGGTCTATGATGATGAGACTGTCGTTTTTACCGACTTTTTATTACACATAATAACGGCGAATGTGATTTATAATTACCTATTATCAACCGTTTCCCACACAGGCTTCGAATAATATTTTAATAAGAATATTACGTGTAAGTTATTGTAAAGGCATAACGGCATAATTATGTTTACATTTTTTTTGTAAAAGACATTATATGAACATTATATAAGACCAAGACATTATATATTTTATTTTATTTTTATTTTTTATTACCACTTTCAATCGTACTCTCGATTGTAGAGGAGGCCCGTGCCCTGCAGTGGGACGTATATAGGCTGATACAGATGATTATTATTTTACATTATTCATTAGTTAAATAACCATAAAAGAACTGCCACATTTTTGACTATAGGGCATTCTGAAACATCGTCGTATACCAAACATCAATTGGTGTACAACGTTGCAGGAAACTGTGTTTTCATACATACCTGCAACATATTTACTGTTCTGTCTAGTCCCGTGTGGGAAAACGCCGCGCCGAGCCGTGAAGTTACAGAAATAATAGACAATGAGTTAAGTTTATACTCGCATCTAATTATGGCGCATTTTACAAAGAATCATATGTTATTAATTTACAAAGAAATCAACCAATATAAATTTGCGCATTTTTATATAAATTAGGATTCAAGATTTTCCCTTTATGCCACATAGTACATACTCTCTGACGCAATTACATTGTACAAACTACAAAGTTCATGAATACAGTATGAACGTTTAATTCAATTTAACTTGAGATGAGGAAAGTTACTTAACACTCTCATTAAGTTAATGTTGAACTTAAAACCCTTAAAAGGATGCACTTCAGTAATAGTTACCCACTCAACTTAAAAGGTCTTTGATAAGTGTAACGCTTTTTATTTGTTCGAACTTAATATTTTTGAATTTAACTGCAAACGCGCAAAATATTGTTTTTTATGTAAGACAATATTCGGTCTCAATACTAGAAAAGTAATGACACTAGATTTCAATGGAATAAATTAACATACACTGATATTAAAGTATATAATAAAAGGTGTTCAGAATTCCCGCCTATAATCAAGTTACATAATCAAGACATTCTTAGATAAAAGAAGATATATAATTGAATTACTTAATTGTAAAAAAAAACATGTACGTACTTCGTTGGGCTCGCTGAGTGCAAACAGGTCGAGACGATTGGCGTTCCACTGTTGTATCATGTTCCGGAGCGCCTCGCGCTCCAGCATACGTTTGTCCGCCGCGTCCATCTTGTCACCGCATCAACTCACACTGGAAAGTTGATTAACGTATATGTGAAAACTGATTACTCTCACCTCGTTATAATAATATTAAACACATCTCATATAACTATTTACTAGTGGAGAAATGTGGTAGCATCTAATGTAAATCTTTTGTCATACGAAAAGTCGTTATCATTTCCATAGTATTTAAAAACAATCGTATTCTCGATTGTAGAGGAGGCCCGTGCCCTGCAGCGGGACGTATAAGGGGTGATACAGATTTAAAAGCAATAGAATAGTCATCGTATACATGTTTTAAGTAAATCCGATAATACATTAAATAAATAAAACTAAACTATAATATGTAATTAGCTGCGAATGCAAACAGTAAACGTGAGTTACACAATAATAACAATAATGATCGACGCTCTATTGCCATCAAGTCTCTGGAGACATCCACGTGGGTTTGATCGATAATACGTATTGAATAATCCACTAAGGTATTTATCAATTCAACGCAATCAACCAAATAATTACTACACGTATTAATAACAAAATATGCATATCAATTAGTTTAATTTAATTAATTGTTATTTTATCGTTAATTGACCGGAAAACCATATTTTTCCTTAACCACAATGTATATATTTATAAATATATCAAAAGCTTTAAAATAAACTAATGAAATGAAAACGTCACACGAAATAAATATTGCGTTGCTATATTTGGAATTCTTAAAAAACAAATAGTTATCCAAGATAAGAAGTAGCATTGATTATGTCAAATTTCACCTTGAATTGCGAAGTTGATGATGACAATGAAATGTAAAAATAAAGCAGAGACATTGAAAATAACATTTCCAGTGGAATTCAATCTGTAAATAATAACTGCGTAATTTCCCTCATTTCCTATGAATACGACCCCCCATGCTATAGATATTTAAATAAAAAGTAGAAGATAAAATTAAACATAAGAGCGGGCACGTAAAATTTGTTCATCGAGTCATAATTTTAGAACGATAACGGCGATACCTGGCGCTAATCGGTGCGTTGTAACAAATGTTGATAAAGCCGCGCCTAAATTATTATACCATAAACATTGACGTAAAATATATGGACGGGGCGGAAAGCAAGAAAAGTGTTGTTGTCACTAAAGTGGTCCGCAGACCAGTGCAACGGTTGTGACGTCACAGCGCACCGGTTTCTAAATCGCCGACAAATGCCTAATTTATCGTGCGTGTGTGCATTAAAGATGACCAAAAGTTCACAAAAAAAGAAAATTTTTCTTATCGCCGCCAAGTAAAAATTAGATTACTTTAAGTCAATATAACATTTATTTTAGCATTATTGAAAAACGATTTCATGGCCGCCATTGACGTAAAAATCTGACAGATGGCGCAATTTTCACAGGCATCTTTTTGACGTACCCAATGTACTAAAGGGCCTATCCTTAGTTTTTAAATCAATGACCATAAACAACAAAATAGATTAACACTTACCAAATCATCAGATCAATATAGAATACACGACATATTTTTCAAAGAAATTATGAAATATTAAAAGGAATACATACATTTTCAATGCCGATTTATAAAAAAATTTTGCACGTGGCTCGACTAGTTTTGAATAGAGCTTTTACTACATCATATCATTTTTTTTTTCTAAAATACCCCAAGCTTCTTATTGCTCTCATTACTATGTGATTTATTAATGTCGGCAGATGGAGTTATTATACTTACTTTTTTTTCATGATTGTCTAATATGTACTTATTTTCAATTTTGTACCATTTCGCATTTTCCGTTCCCCTGACAACATGTATGTGAAAAATTCCTGATAGCTGGTTAAGTAGCGTAATAAACAAACAAACTCGTTTTGCTGATATATAATATCAGAAAGGATAAACATATGATTTAACAAATACCGAGCATTTTAATATTTAACTTAAACTATGCACTCATACTTCCTTATTCAGATTAAAATATAGTAAGTATAAAGAAGAACTTTAGAAGAGACGATTGCTTTCTGTGAACTTAACGTTGGCTTTGTGAAGAACATTAGGTTTTTTTAAATAATGTAGTTTTAATGAACGTTGCGATGTCATGCTCTTATAACACATTTAGAATACTCGTTTTTTATATTGCTTTATGGTTATTATTTTAATATAAACATACTTCATATAGAGGTGTTTATTACACACCTTTTATAATGAAGCGCCATTTATAGCATACAATGGCAGTGGTAATAGCATTCTTCCGATCGCCTGACATTCTTTTCTGCTGTTTTGATTGAGTGACATGAATGCAGCAGGGTGTGAACATTTATTACCTACGTAATTATTATTGACAGAGCACATTCTCTGTTAGTAAAATTAAGGCACATGCAAAGCTCTATGTATGGCTTTGAACATTAAGTTAAATTCACACAGATAACAAACTATAAATAAAATACCCATTAGAGTAATATTTTTTTTTACTAAAGAACAAAAGGGGCCGAACGTAAATATGTCGGAAGAATTGAAGGAACCGTTGCAACTTTATATTGTAAGTATGTACTTGTAGCCGACTGGATAACGATCGCAATTGTCCACATGCACGATTGAATTTCAAGACAATAACTTGCTCCTGGAAATGGCGGAACTACCAACTATATCATCTACTTTTCTAATAGTGTGAAAAGGTAGGCCTAGTTCAAGTTAGGGTCGCGATTTGGAGGATAGACTCCGAATGTCTTGTTCTCGCATCTCGCACATATCCTGAATTTATTATTATTCATACTACTATTAAGTGCAACTATTCTCGTTCCATTTTTTCTCAAACTTGCATGTTGCATACCTGCTTGAAATTGCAATGAATGGCGAGATGAGCACGCCGTTCGCCTGATGGTAAACGATACGACTGTTAATGATAAGTAGCAAAACCAAACAACACCTTGAATTACAAAGTAATACTTGGCATGCCACTGTGCTCCCCATCCTGAGACATAAGATATAAAGTCTCAATATGTGCAGTAGTTACTCTGGCTACAATACCCTTCAATCCGAAACACAATATTAATTAACACCGCTGTTTGGCAGGAGAAATAGACATTGCGGTGGTCCTACCCAGGCGGCTTCTTACATACGAGAGACCCACCACCAGTTTGCAGGGCTTTGACTGTATGTTGTATTAAAATTACACAAATATAGTACATAGAATAATTAGACTATTTTTGTTAATATTTATAACTAATAAAATAAAAACATCCAACAGTCGTATACATAGTCCTGAACCCACACTAAGATAAGGTCTTGTGTCCTGGGTATCAGAAACTTTCGGTCTCACAAACACCCAGACCCGAAACAAATACACGTGGGTCACACAAATATTCGTCTCGATGCAGGGGTTCGAACCCGCGGCCTATCGTTTCACAGCCAGCATCTAACTATCTGCGCCACGGTGACTGTCGAATTAAACGGTACAACTGATAAATTGATGTTTAAAATGGATAAAACACAATATAATAGATTTTTATGGAAAAGGAAATCGAAGTCTCTGCATTAAATCATTCTTAACATGGTATCAATATGTCGGAAGCAATGAGCTAATTATTCTGTTTAGATCGTAATGTTTTACTAACAATTTCGCGGCAAACAACTATCTGGTCCAGATCATGCGGTCTCACAAGTTATTCTAGATTTTATATTAATTTCAAAATCTTTATTCCGTAAAAAATCTTTCGACTATTAGGCAAGTAATGTCTCTTATTTAGTGTCCTCGACTTATGTAATACTAATGTAGATAATAGCTCGAAGGTCTCTTCATTTGCATTGTTTTGGTTTCTCGTTTTGATCTTATTTAACCGGTTTGTGTAAAAAGCTGAAAAGTGGGCGGTTTGTGGCGCTGTGGATGTGCGCGGGCGCATCACCTACATACAGCGCAGTAGGTATTTTTATAACGTAAACATATGGCCTGCCGGCCGGCCGTCAAACATCCGACCACCGATACTAATAAAATCACGACCAAAACGTAAGAGATACCTACTTACGCAATCGGAATTTTATAATATCACCAATATGTTCTTTCTTACAAGATTTCATGACGATAACAGCAACGGATTACTTCGCGTATTAAATGTTTCGATACTCAAAGTATACATATCGCATCTGCACTTAAATATTTCTTTTGTGTTTATAAACTTCGTGTATATTTGTAGCATTTTTACTTATTTTAAAGGCAAATGGGGTTCAACATTCAAGATTTGATAACGTTTACCACTAGTAAAATTTATACAATGCAACTGTGAAATTCAGAAGCAATAATAACAAGACCTATTTACAAAAATTAAAATAAGTTGAAATAAAACATGATAAATGTATTATGCAATATACATAAGTATATACTAAGTATATGTATAATAATCCAGGTCGCAGTTGTCATAAGCAATGTATTGTGGGAATACACTAGTATGACTAGCAGATAATCTGGAAACTATTTGAGTACGAGGCTTCAAAGGAGCTATGCTATAGGGCTTCGTCAAAGAACGCAACAATATCTATTATACGTTAAATATACTCGTGCCATTACTTCTACATATTATAAAATTACCATGTTGAGTGTCTTAAATTGCTAGATTATTAAAAGTCGTGTGTATTTGCTTGGCTATTAAACTTAGAATTAAACCAAATGTGGGTCACAGAGGCAAAAACGTTTGAATACGTTCTTATTTTATTTTAGCAGTTGAAAGAACGGAATTCGATCCGACACGCACCGCACGGTTGCCTAAGTAAGAGAACAATATATTGGCGTTGGGCACACAAAAACTCCTTCACTGCGATTTTGAAATATGAAAACCGATTTAGCACATCTTACTCATGCCAAATTTTATTTAGATTCAATAATAAGTGCGCACCGGTTATACCGAAATTCTCTATTCTAAAAATTTCTTAATCACTTACAAAACACGACCTTATTCACAGACAGCTTAAAATATGATTATTTTATTTATCCAATGTTTTGTACCTTTTGAACAAAGTTGAATTCAATCTGATCGAAAAAAACTAAACAAAACAGGTAATCTAAATACCACTACGTCTAACATCTCCGTGTCACTTTTAGATTACTTCGAAATGCATTCATAATTCGTTTCAGTTTTCATCTGAATGCGGTTTATTAGTGTAAGCTGTCAGAAATCGAAACAGGCGTCAATGTTGTTATGGTTGGGCTCGCTTCCGTTATTCGGCTGGCTGCAGCTTATGAGCTGCTACACTTGTGCATGAAACGAGGAACTGCGAACCGTTCGAAACTCGGATCGTTGACTCGTAAAAATAAACACGCATCGGTAACCGTGGGTTACGCATTTTTACCACCAACTAGATCGGTGTCGGTGCGCATTTGTTTACGGAGTTTCAATAACTCTACTTTCACTGTAGGTACTCTGTTATAAGATTTGGACGCTCAATTAAGAGCGTATACACCTTGCGCGCCAAGTCAACTATAGGTATTTCTTCGTTAATTTCACGCACACATAAGCGACCAAAGCTGTGTGCGTAGAGCTGCCGCGTCGGCTCGCTATACAATCGGCTCAAACAACTTTGATCCGTGCGCTTCAAATATTCAATTGAAATGTAACTGTAATATAATATCATAAAAATATTTTATTTGCATTATAAGTAGACAAATATTACTGTGCAAGCAAAGAATAATACAAATGTAGATACTAATCATATTTTCGTTATTATTACATTGTTAAGTTGCATTCAAATCAGTGTTCAATCAGTAGACACTACGGACGTTTTATTAACCATTTCGTGTTCGAACACATAAATAGTGTTAGGGGCCTTACAATCCCTTCTGTATCAGCCCATATACGTCCCACTGCAGGGCACGGGCCTACTCTACAATCGAGAGTACGATTGAGAGTGGTTAGGCCATATAGTCCACCACGCTGGCCTAGTGCGGGTTGGCGGACTTACATACCATAGAAATTCTTATGAATCGCTATGGTATGCAGGTTTCCTCACGATGTTTTCCTTCACCGTTTTAGTGCGTGGTGATTGACTATCAATACACACATGACTCCGAAAAGTCAGAGGTGTGCCCTGGCATTCGAACCCGCGACCACCGTGAACATGTTGGCAGTCGCGTCTAGTCCGTTTACCAACAGGCCACCACGCACTTCCCTTACAATTACGAAATATATTTAATTTTATATTACAATACATAACATAATTTAGCCTCGGAATTACATCCCATTATATTACCTGAAACATAATTTATACTCACTACAAAATCATTGTAGGTAATAAAAATAATTAAATATTTTACTACCAAAGTACTAAGATGTGGTAATCGCAGTCCGCGCGTGGCTATTTTTACTACGTACGGCAATGATCGACTGCAGCTAGTCCGGAGCGACGAGCGATACGTCCTCCCTCTAGAAGGCCTTGCGGCGGTCTGATTTGATCCACGTCCGACAGCGTGTTTTATAGTGGTTTTTAAAATATTTTTAGAAAACATGAAAACTAATTTTGTTGAAATATAAAAATGGTAATTTATTGATAAGATGTTCTTTTATTATAATATGCATTTGCTATAAAAAATTATGTACGATAAGTTGGTGAAAAAAAATATGTTCTTGACGAGAGTTTCTGAATAATTTCGCATTGTTTAAATTTTTATTTTTCAGGAACTAAACACAAAAAGATTATTTTTCTCAGCAAAATCTCTCCATAAAGGTCTTATTAGTCTGATAATATTTTTATTTTCATCTTATATTTAGTGGTTTCGGATATCTTAAGCTTCTAAATTGCCATTTAAAGCCTAAATAACGAAACTTGTGTTCAGTAATCCTTATAGTACTTACAAATTATCCATCAATCTATAATGTTTTCCACCAAAATCCCTAGATGACAACCTTTTCTAAAATTAGTACTAATTATTTTTCCTTTAAATTGTTTATTGGTGGCTATTAACTCATTTGAAAAGTCCTGTTTTTAAGCCAAAAAGCGCGTGCAGGGTATAAACGCTCTTAAACAACGCGCAGGCACCTTGCTATATAAATCCGAAATTCGAATCTTCGTGACGTTTTCCGTTTCGAAACCTACTCTGTAACACGAAATTCGAATTTTCGGATCGAAGAATGAATGATTCGAATATATCGGCAAACCGAACATTTACAAAGTAGGTACATTCGTATCGTCACAAACTTCGCTCGTCCGAAGCTTCGAACTTCGTTTCGGATGAATATAGTAGGGCCCCAGGTACTTTGTATAAGCCGCTTAGCACCGATTTATACAAACAAACAAACCATAACAAATAATTACGAGTAAAATATGCGTATTTAGTGCCTAAAGCAGCAATATAAAACATCGAGATTGATATTACGCAAAACGTTGACATGGTGTAAATGTCGCCAAAAACCCCTAATTTAAACAAGAATAAAAAAAAATATTTCGCAAAATAGATTACTCGAAGGGTGTTTTGCCCTTATGTTTTCTCATCATAATGATTGTTTTAGAATCAACAAAGGAGGTTGTCAATAGCGGCGGAACTTCACGCTTGGACGCCGACCTTGCCCCTTCCTGCGGCGAGTGTCGGCAAAACCGCCAAACACGCAGGCTAGACCATGGTGTATTACAATAGACTCCAGTTTAAAGGGTGTTTTTTTTATATTAGGTATAATGTTCGCAATTGGGCTGGAAATGAACAACATAATTGTTTTTTAATCAAGTAAACAACGCGATACTTTTACACATTTTCTTTGATTTACATGTATGTAACATAAGCCTTTAAATATTACCAATCCATGTCCAAAGTTACAGTATTATTAAAGGAATTTTAAACGTCAAGCAATACTATTAAGCGCGAGCGTTTAAAAGCAAGATATTTTAAATAATAACAAGTTACCATTACAATATAAGCACCAACTAGGTATTCTGAACTACAAAATCAATAATAAAACATAGCACTTGTAAGCGCACACAAGTGCCATTGAACAGGTTAATTTTTCTCTAAATAAAGCGTGGGAATGTGGGGTGTAAAAAATGAAAAATGGATGCAAAAACTATGGGTCCGCCGACCCCTGTGGCAAGTGCATACGGGCGGAACAAGTGAAGTGGCCCTATCAGCCAAACGGCAATAAATGCTTTTTGTTATTCCTACTTGCGAACTTTACATCAACTATAAACACTACTGTTAGCACTTAATTAACACAGGTTTCGTTCGTGTGAATTTTGTCTAACTCGATGATTATGGCCTGGAGTGACATTTAAATTTATTTATTAAAAAATACAATGTACAAATATATAAAAATATTATTTTTCTATCTTAGCGTTCGTATTTTATTTATGTATAGAAAAGTAACGTAATTGGTAACGTTTCCGCAACATGCCACATTATAAAATCCGCAAATAACACAAATAACTAGGTTGTAAGAATTTTAGATATGTGCTCATGCGTTTAGTATTATGATCTCCTTTATCGTGGTAAAAGCTTAGTGAACTTTTCCCTCTATGTGAACACTCCCATGAATGTTATGTAAGCGACTGTACTGTTATGAATTGTCACGCAACTAAACTACAATCAAGACAGGCACATCATCACGTCACTTAATGGCCACCGGCTCCAATGCACTCGTCATCAACTCTTAAAACAGCAACGCTTTTTCAAACCGGCATTTGAGTCTAGAGGTCTATTGACCATGCTCTCTCAAATGAGAAGGTTTATTACATTTTGTTATCAACAGTAGGGGATGAATCGTCACTCGAAATATGATTACACTCTAATCAATAATGTATGCATAATATTTAACACAAAACGATGTAACTACGATTCTTGGCCATTCATGAGACCGCACGGTGTATCAATAATTGGAATGCGAAAGCACCGGCCTGAAGTATTAAGCATGACTCACTCTCAAGGAACGCGAGTCTCGCAGTCGAGCCACCTAAGCTCCACCCCTTTACGACAACCTCTTTTGGTCTTTACGTTAACCTCTATACGTCAAAAGCTAATATAAGGCTTTGCCGAATTCAAATCCTCTGTATTTAGAAACAAACGAAAGGTACAATGTACATAAAATTTCTTCACATCCCATAAATAATGAACAGTAACTAATAGAATTAAATACATATTTCGCAGTGTGTGATACATGTGACCCGTTGTAAAATATTATTTTGTCATTGAACACGTTTGGCTTTAAGAATATGTGCACCTGCTCGACAACGTACTCTCCTTATAAACTCGACGTGGCTTAATTCTACGATCGAATTACAAGTAACACATTGCTGGCATGTTATCATGTAACCGCATTCTCTCTGACAGTTCGGAGTCTGTATCAAGTAATGTTTGCAAGATTGGAAAGGAAAAATTAATATCAGTGGAAGCGATATTAAATAACGTGCGTCTCTAGCAGTATATTGGCGAAGTGATAGTAGGGCAATTGTAGATTGTGGACAATGCGTCAGAGTGGGAGGCGGTTGACACGGGCGGCGCTGGCACGCCATCGCTCGGCCCGGGTGCCACGTCCCCGGCACCAGCGCCGACACAGTGAAAAGTGTGACGCCACAATCTTCATTGGCATTTGCGCTCAAACAAATGACCGTGACCGGACACCGCGTTCACTCTCAACTAAAACGGGACCGCGCAGCACGCGATTACATCGTATTTCTTAGTGGGGCAGACAGTAACTAGCGACTCATCGTCTGCCGCCTGCTGGAAAGGGGCGATATTGGGGTGTACGATATGTCAACATATAGTTATATTATAGACTACGGGCGCGCGTACTAGCAACGATCGGAGCCTGGCACGGAATGTCCCTTATAATAAGGACGGCTCCACTTCGCGTTGTTTCTCCGCGTTAAACCTTGCACGAAAATGTCACAACTCACATTGGCCTAATTTGTGCAGTATTTTTAATTTCTTTCATGTCATTATTTCTTACTAGCTGTCGGGCCCGGCTTCGCCCGGGTGCAGATAGTTTTTGAGTCCAATCCACATCAAGAACATATTATTTCGCGTGTCTACTAACTATATTTCCCGCGTGCCGTCGACTATATTTCCCTTCCGTAGGAGAGGACATCCCGTGCCAACAATTTGAATTTGAAAGAGTAGAAAATATGTATATTTGGTTTCCTGACTCATCCCACGGGAACACTACATTTTTCGGGATAAAAAGTAGCCTATGTGTTAATCCAGGGTGTCAGCTATCACTATACCAAATTTCATCAAAATCTGTTGAGCCGTTTTTTCATGAAAGAGTAACAAACATCCATACATACAAACTTTCACCTTTATAATATTAGTAAGGATTGTAATAAACATATAGTTCATTTATTGTCTATTGTTAATGAAATATTGGAAAAACGGCTTAATTTACAAGTAATTATTAAATTCATCCAATACATTATAGTAACAAAGACAAAGTTAAAGAAACGCAATAAAAAGATAATTTCAGACAATGCCGGTATTGCAGCAGCGATGTTCAGACAAAGCGAGATGCCGTTACAAGCTATTGTTTACTGAATCAGTTTTGCAAGTTGATGGTTGAATGTTAAAACAATTTAGGAATATTTTTCAATATCTAAGTTCTCAAAGTTTTCGGCGGAACGATATCATACATTCAACAGAAATTAATGTTTTGAAAGGAATTTATACACGTGAATCTCAAGGGGGATTACTCTATAATAACGATACGAACTTCGAATGTTCGGACGCCACCGTGCCGTACGTAAAACTTCACTAACTAGCTACTCTACAAAATGTTGGATTCCTCTATCGTACGTAGCAACCAAAGACTAAGTGCGAAGAAAATGATAAGTTTAATAGAGAATAGTATTGTTTGTTTTTGAACTGGAAATCTTATATCTTCTTAGTTCAGACGTCGAACATCCGAACGTTCGATGCTCGTAAAGTTTTTATTGAGTAACCCCCCCTGATATCTTCTTATTACCTACCAGCAGATCCGTGCAAGTGTCTGATAAGGATCGATATTCTTGGTCTACTTAAGTAGTATAACCTAATAAACTACAAAAGTTTTATATTAATACGCAGTATGTACACATACATATATTTATTTATAAACAAACTGGTAAAGAGATTTTTCATACATAAACAACATACGCGATGCAAAAGCGTAACAATACGATAAAACTAGCACGCTAGAATTATAAAAGTAAACATAAAATACTATCGAAATACGTTAGGTATATCTCATTCATACGCATTTACACGTTCTCAGCGTTTCTACAAACAAATATTTGGTATTATGTAAAACGGCAGTCAGAGAGTGTATTAAAGCGGTCAGCATTTAGCAAGTGTGTGGTGTGTGGTGCGTGCGGCTGCGTACACCAGGCGCGTTCCACTTGCAGCCTAATTCAATTAGAAGCAATCGCCTCCGGGTGACTACTTCTACGCTAATGTTGCCGATTGCACCGCCGCTTCTTTCTCACTACTCAATAGTCACCCATGCCACTCATATGTCCCGTATCACAAACATCACAAAAAGTAACCTACATTATATGCCCACAGTCTACACCGTATTTTCCATTGACTTTACGAAGTGTCACTTTAGGTTTTTTAGCAACTTGAGAATGCTTATTGGTAATGTTACTATAGTGTATTCGGTCAATTAATATCATTAAGGGGACAAAATTAGTTAAAAATACAAATAGACGTGTAGTTCTAAATGCAAATAAAATAGCCGAGTACGGAAGTTGACCGCTAAATATCAACTTCGCTGAGCAGCTATTGTGGAAACGAGCCTTGTTGCGTTAGCGAGACCGTAACCCTCACAGTACAGGTATATCAATTGCAATACGATACGAATACGAAACACACAAAAATATATAAAACTGGTTGTAAGTAGTTAAAAAGTGTTTTACACGAGAAGGAAACGTGAAAGTTTTCGCCGAGTGTAGAAAACTGGCTGATGCATTTGTGACCAACTTACGAGTGATAGATAAACGTACTATACAATGAGAAATCTACGGTTCCTACTTCGTTAATAAACACGATCATTAGCATTTGTTGATGGTTAAATTACTGCCCACATTTAAAGGAACATAAAGGAAGTTTTAGTGGACAATGTGCATATGTACAAAATAGTGGCCCAATATGTTAAAGTGCTATCATCGTTTCCATGGATGTGTTAACAGGTTCCTGGTCTATAGAGAGAGAAGGCTTTGCCGCTAGCGTACTCCTTTAATACAGAGGCCCCTTGTGGTGAAACCATCGTGAGAAAGTAAAAAGACGCAATCACCGAGAGAAAAGCACACAGAACGGACGTCGAGCGAGGCGCAGGCAGCACCTTAATAGAGTTCTTAAAAATTCAGGACGTCGGCCGGTGCTTTGACCCAGTGAAGGCATTTAGCGTTCCTGTTAAAGTTGTTTGTACATCGCCGGAGTATGAACAAAACATTAATTGAGACGTACGAAAGTAAACACAACGTGATCTGAATTACATTTTAACAAACTGGGTCTTCTTGCGTACGAATTTAAAATATGTGAAAGTATACTTGATTCCTGTAAGCAAATCTGCAAAATCTATAGAAAATTGTCACATTAACCAGAATATATATTATAAATAAGAATCACCAAATATAGATAACAGCTAATAAAATAATAATAATCATATATGTTACAAAAATATAAGAGGCGACTTCATCGTAACGTTATTTGGGGAACTATTAAGAGTTTTAGGATTCTATAACAAACTTCTTATATTACTATATTATCAACTACAGAGTCAAGGTTGTCATATAACAACACACGGATTAAAACTTGCATAATTAATCATCAGTGGCAATTTTAGACGTATGTAGGTTTACTGAGACACTTCAAATTGAATACACCAGGATCCAATGTGAAGCACCAACTTTTCATCCAATGAGAATATACACAAGGCCGAGGCTAAATTAAAATAGTTAATTGGCAACTGTGGTTTTACGTGAGGTACTTGTAACTTAGTACCTGAAAGTGTTTGCGAGCATTGTCACGGCACTGAGTCAACAGCGAGTCGATTCGCGGCGTGCATCTGTGACTCACTAAGCCAACGACCGGTACTACCGAACGAATCACAATCTAACCACTAACCAGATAAACATAATTCATAATGCTGCGAAATGTACGTATCTCCATTTGGTCTCATATAAATATTATTATTATTAAGTGGTTTACATGTTTCATGCTTATCCAGATTTTTTTTTTGCGACATAATTCATGCATATTATGTATTTAGCATCGCCAAGTTCACGCGATCGGAGCGCCTATACGATTATTCCAACTATTCAATATCAGTAAAATATTAACATTCATTCTGAATATTAATTCTTTATTTTTGGAACGTATGGCCGATCGGTAGAGTGTTCGATCATGACTTCATAAAGTCCTTATAAAGCTAATTGGTATGTACGGACAGTGTCGCACATAGTGAATACGAGTCACACGAGTGTGGCAAACGCGACGTACACGCACCGATGTACAA
Organism: Hyles euphorbiae; assembly: GCA_023078785.2. Taxonomy (NCBI): domain Eukaryota; kingdom Metazoa; phylum Arthropoda; class Insecta; order Lepidoptera; family Sphingidae; genus Hyles; species Hyles euphorbiae. Next base: position 13,018,076 of record CM041050.1, read on the forward strand.
TGATGGCACGTGTCACGACTCTAAGACAATGAACCGTCTTTGCCAGCTTTGTTCAGCTACTTTGGTGAAAAGCTCCGCTAGAACTTCATATTGTGTCCTAGACACCATCCATACCATCCTTTTCTCAAAGCAATTCAGACCATTTTCTAACCCCTATAACTTTGTTGTGGTTAAAGCAAAATGCCTGAATTTTCAGTTACTAAGCAGGCATTATATAAAAACGGTATATTTAAAATGTCATTCAAATTGAACCAGTAGTTTAAGAATTGTTACTTGTCAAACTTTTTTAATTTCGTCACTCACTGACTGACTGACCGATCATCAAAAGTCTAAGGCACTTCTAGCAGACATAGAACCTTCAAATTTAGAATATAATTAGTGCTTAGTGTCTCCATCAAGGGAAAATTTAAACATTTCATAATTTCTGTCTAGTTTTCTAGATACACCAACTGCATAAATAACTTGTAATCCCATACAAATGTATAGGATTACAAAGTTATATTTGCAGTTAATCAATCATTGTAATCATGTATAAATTGTATGTTTCATGATGTTTTCATGCAATGGCCAAGTCAATCTATGTAATTAAAATGTAAAGGATGTTTAATATTGATATGATAATAATTTACATTATAACTTTATACAGAAGGTCCTTTAAGCAAGGACTAAATAAATTAACCGACTTCATATTACATGGATCTCACAACTTTTTGCAGGAAAAAACCTGAGCTGCGATACTTGATATTTTTTACAGGATGTTTTTTAACTTATTAACAGAAAATGTAATGTAACTATAAGTGCAATTCAATCCAGCTTGCTTGCCATTCAAGACAATCATTCCAGAATACAAAACCTTTTCATCAGGTTAAGATGGAAGAATCCAGTTATTTTAAGAATGAGGACTATTTGGGCTTGCCTACTGTAGTGCACAGTGTCTTATCGTATCCCCAACATCTGCACCAAAGTAGCACCAAAAGTAATATACAGTAAAAATTTAAAAATCTTTTAATTAAGTTTGTACTGAGCCAATCTTATCATCAAAAAAGTTGTTGACCCACATAGTACAGAATTAAAACCTAAAAAACAATGAATTACTAAATTCTGTAGGGACTTGCCAGGTTGGCTGATCTTAAAAATTATGTTTCTCTGCAATATATTATATAAACTGTTAGACACTAGATTATATTTATAAGAGCTTATTTCAACCAAAAGGCATCTTTTAATTATAAGATACTTTTATTGATATATGTTTCATGGAGATATACACCCGAATACTGGAATGCCATTTAAATAATAAGTAGCTCTTAACAGCACACGGCCCACTCAGCCAGTATATTTAATCGGGATTAACATAGTTAAGCTCCATTTATATTTAAGTTGCGTTCCAGTATTTGAGCGATAGACAGTTAAAGAATATCGATTTAAAAGTTCATGGTTGTAGAGTTAAATAAATCACAGTTACTGTATGATTTACAAAAATCAATAATAATGTAAGCAATATCACAGCAAATATTGTATATAATATTAGGCCACAATGTCATACAACACAATTTTTGATTGCTGTAACTACTTAGCACTTAAGTTTTTTTTTTCTGGAAGTGGATTTTTAAACACATAAGTACTTATAAATAATCTCTTACAACATTGCCATATTATGATATATATACGGCAAAAATATTTTTTTGTGTAACTTTAAATGTTGTATCTTACACAGTAATATACATGACACCAGTAATAATAATACTATGCATTCAACTCTGACAAATTAGAACAGAAGGTCACTAGACACTGCAATGTGATGAATTATCTGCTGACATATTATAAAGGTCATTATGTTCCATGAATAAATTAAAGAATACCTTATTTACGAAGCTGGAGCTTAAGAGTTTCTTTCATTTAGTAGAAAATATCAATCTAAGTATCTAACAACTTCTCAAATAAATTGGAACTTGGAGCAAAAATAAGTTCATTAAATAAGTGCAATCATAAATTATATATAAATATATTTTTTTTTTATACTATAACTATAATACTTATACATTATACATGATATTATAATATTTAAATCATGAAAGAGATGTATATTATACAATATGTACAATGGTTGAAAGTAATATTTAAAAAAAGATATATTCACATTTGTATAACAACTTACATACATACATAAACTCACGCCTTTTTCCTAGAAGGGGTAGGCAGAGGTGCCAGAGCACCCACATTTCGCCTTGTATAACCACTAACATTTAAGTATTTGATTGGTGTATATTTTAAAGAACAAATATTTATTTTATTCGGCATTAAAGAGACTCTCCACTCTTCAACGTTTTGCTTTCTAACTTAAATTGACGAAAATATTATAAGGCGAGCGTGACTGCACAGTGCATTGTATGCGTATGTATACGAGCTAAGGTAATCGCATAGATAACGTTACGTGGTCATTAATGTACCTACTTGTTTAGGAATGTTTGAAATTAGTATTATATTGTTAGCATACCTGGAGATAACTTCCGCAAGCCGACACCACAAAATTCAGGCATATTATACAAAGACAAGATATTGTGCGCGAAACAACCACTTCACAAAACTTTGAAATCTGTTAAAAACTTTTCAAGGCACTACGCTAACTGTTGATCATCATGTTTTATCACATCCTAAAAACTGATATAAGTTAATCAACAATCACTAGGAGGAAAAATCTACACTTCATGCTTGTTTTACCCTTATTGAATGACGTTAGTATGAAAATAATTCCGAAAATATTTCTCAACGAACACAGCTCGCACTCACGAATGACGCTTGACTGACAGCCATAGATAATACACTATTTAAATGAAATAGATGCGTCACTGGGGTTTAATATTAATTCAGACGAAAGTACTCTAACACAGAGATGGCGTTGCTTATCTAACATCGGGTCCGCTAGATAGAGCTAGTGTATGTTTGAAACAAGAAGCTTATACCCAAATGGAGATTGCATTCCGTTTATAAAAGTGAAGCACAAAAAATTGACCTCGAATGACGTTGCTGTTGCCTGCTATCCTTTTCTTTCACGTGACAATGAATGAAAATGACTTTTTGTTCATTCATTGTCACTCGTTGTGCAGGAGGATAAGTAATTGTTGTAAACACCCCACGCTTTGTTACAATAAAATATATGTATTTTACTCCATTTTCTTATCTTAAATTCAGTATCAATTATTTTTACTTTTTTAGTTGTGTATCTTATTAAAGCGTGTATTTTAGTTTTTTTTAACTATTATTTAATTAACTTCCCGACGTTATTACCATTCCATTACCTCCGCTTTGACCAGCCCCAAGTCCTCGCTAAAGAACACCGTTTCCTGCCCAGGATGTTTCGCGAGGCTATTGAAATTAAAAATCATCCAAAGGAGATGTGCTATCTTGGGCCGTTTTGTGTACGTCTAATACAAATTCTAGAAAAAAATGTGGAATTCAAATAAAATACATTTAGATTTCTTGGACAACAGGGGGCTTTATACAAAAATGTGATTGTTTTAGTACAGAAGCAATATTTTCTTCTATAATCTGTCCTCCATGATGCCCAATTGTCATTTCGTTCAAAAATGCGCGAACCCATTATCTTTAACTTGAATATGTCTTATTTTTAAAACCCCCCTACAAATTATAATTATTGTCTATATTACTTTTTCTATATTCTTCACTTTTTAAAAGACGATATATGTTGTTAAAGAAGTCACTTTTATTATTTTATTTATATTACATAATTTTAGTTTAAGAACGAAAATGTTTAACTTGACAGCAATTGCAAAACTCTGTGTCAAACTCTGTGTTATCTGTCTACGTCTGTGGCCGTAATTCGTATTGTTTTTTATTATTCGCATACATTTCGCAAATGTGTATTTGCTTCTCTGTATACCTGGCTTTGTTTTATGGATTCTGATTCACGCAGATGATATATCTTGACGTTTAAACGCAATTACTAGTTCGTATTTCGGTGAGTAAACATATATTATTTAGAATGCCACATGTAAGTAATACTTTTATGTTTTTCTATGTTCATATTTCTCTTCTAACCCACAATTCTGCTTTTCAGCACATCAAAAGTGGCGCTTTGCTTGAATTGCACTTCTGCAATTGTTGTGAAATGGTTGAATTGCACTTCTGCAATCAAAAATTGAAATGGATTCTATCATTCAACAGAATCTTAGTAACTACATGGGCTGCCAATTCACTCTCGTATAGAGTATTTCAAAACGTTTTATTGCTGAAATGGCAGAACAAGAAGTAAGTATTCTATTTTCTTCATTAACTTGGGAAATGTATGTTTTATGCCAATTAATCAAGGTCAATACAAAGTATGGAGTATTACAAAAGTATTCATGTTAGAGCTGAATTGCATTGTGTCCACAGGACAAGTCTACTAGTACATAAATATGTAAGAAGTGATATATTTTATATATAGTTGTTTAAATTGTTAAATGAATTACATTTTCTTTTATTTCCCTCTGGACACTCAGATGATCTTGTGTTATGTATAATATATTATTATTATTTCCATAATAACAACACTATGTCTGATGGTAAGCACAAATGCCGTCCAGGCAGAATCTAATGGCATCAGACGACTGTCCCAAGACATTTCATACAGTTATCCGGCCGGCCTGCTAAGATGCTTCTTTAAACAATAGTCCGCTATTGTTTAAAGAAGAAGACCTGGGATCATACACATGTGACTGCAAAGAGTTATTTATTCATCATAATTCTTCGATATCTTCAATATTAAATCTTTTTTATTTTGTTTTAGTTATCAGGATAAGCAATTATCTGTACAAACTGCTGGCTGCAAATAAATCAAGCTGTAGACAATGAGCAAGATTTTATTCCAACTCTGCCGTAAGAAGATTGTATCAATCTCGATTCTTTTGGACATACTTAACACCCACAAGTACTTCATGTTGAAAGGAACATGGCTGGATACTGGACAGTGGTTTGCTGTACTCATACCATGATCATACTGTGGTATATAGCCTTTAGGTTGGGCTACCAATAGTACAATATAGGAGCACCGGCATTGTTCCTAGATGTTTTGACTGGAGATTATATTTAGGCGAATATAAATAAAAAATATAAAGCAAGATCTGGTTGTACTTTATTGTCCTTAAGTTTTGTTTGATTTTAGTTTTCTTTCATCAATGAATCCTACTTTTTCCTTATGTGTGCTCAGAAATAACCAGTTAGAATTTATGTCAAATACATTATTTGAAAAATAATATCATAAACCTTAGGATAATATTATTTTTAAGTATGCAGAAGTCTAATATACCAAAGTATATTAGACTTCTAGGGGTAGACTAAATATAATGTTTGAAATGTTAGCTTGTACAGAAGTGATTGCTAGTAAGTTCTTTAACTAGACATTAAGGTATAGAAATAAACATGGCTGCTATCAGATTCGATTTCATTTTTATAGCGTATTCATTTGTATGGACTATAATAACTAAGAGCTTATTAAGTGCATATGCCTAATAATAAAATGATTATTTATTCTTATGCACATAGGGCATACCTCTAACTTTTCGGAGTCATGTGTGTATTGATAGTCAATCACCACGCACTAAAACGGTGAAGGAAAACTGTATACCATAGCGATTCATAAGAATTTCTATGGTATGTAAGTCCGCCAACCCGCACTAGGCCAGCGTGGTGGACTATATGGCCTAATCACTCTCAATCGTATTCTTGATTGTAGAGTAGGCCCGTGCCCTGCAGTGGGACGTATATGGGCTGATACAGATGCTAGCAGTCGCGACAAGTGATCAGTCTGTGCCGTGCTGTATCTCATGCCTAGCAGATTTTTATTGTGGATTATTTAAATAGGTTGTTTAGCAGGTATTATGCACCGCACTTACGGCCAGATATAGGTACACTTTCTTAATATTAAATAACTATAAACATGACGAGATTCTGACAGACTTGTTGCAATTTATTGTATAGACATTATGTTATATTATATAAGATGATCAATAAAGTATCATACTAATTCCGTTGTCGTAAAAACATTTACGAGTTATATAGAGTACAGTAATTTATAGCACAGACGACTAAAAATAATATTTGATTTATAGGAAAACGAATTACGACTTCATATTTCATAAATGTCAAGTTTTGACATCGGTTGTCAAACATGCCGTTTCAGACGCCATATTGTCCCCTTGTAGTGTTGCTGTTCTTGACTTGGTATTTATTTTTGTATAAAGCTAATATGTAACGTATAATAGTATTTCATACAGAAATCGAATGCCAATTTCACTAAGTAAATTTGGTGTAATGTACTACAAACGGCCCAACGCCCATACATTTCTGGCCCATCTCCTTTCAATAGAGAAGATGGCTTGAAGCTTGCACAAGCATGGGATCCAATACTACATTTAATTAAATCGGAACCCAAAAGACCAACTGCCAGACCTCAAGACACAGTGAGCTCCTTCTGCGTAGATCGGATCCAATTCCGTATAAAACACTGAAGCACAAAAATTTGACCTTGAATGCAGTCGCTGTTGCCTGCTATCCTTTTCTTTAGGCTGACAATGAATGAAAATGACATTTTGTTCATTCATTGTCACTCGAAAGAAAAGGATAGAAGGCAACAGTGACGTCATTTAAGGTCAAATTTTTGTGCTTCACTTTTATATACGGAATGCAATCTCCATTTGGGTATAAGCTTCTTGGATCCGATCTACGCAGAAGGAGCTCACTGTGTCTTGAGGTCTGGCAGTTGGTCTTTTGGGTTCCGATTTAATTAAATGTAGTATTGGATCCCATGCTTGTGCAAGCTTCAAGCCATCTTCTCTATTGAAATTTGGATGATTTTTAATTTCAATAGCCTCGCGAAACATCCTGGGCAGGAAACGGTGTTCTTTAGCGAGGACTTGGGGCTGGTCAAAGCGGAGGTAATGGAATGGTAATAACGTCGGGAAGTTAAAAATGTAAAAAATTAAACTAAATTCGCGATAAAATCCGTAAATAATAGTTTTATTTCAAAATTAAGAAAGTTTGACTAGTTACAATTCTTAAACTAGTGGTTCAAATTGAATGAAATTTTAAATATACATACCGTGTTTACACAATGCCTGCTTAGTAACTGAAAATTCAGGTTTCTTGCTTTAACCACAACGAAGTTATGGGGGGTTTTAAAATGATCTGAATTGCTTCGAGAAAAGGATGGTACCACTGTGCCGCTTTTTAGCTCGACTTGGTGGGGGCACTGCCGTGCCCCCAAATTTAGAGTATTTTTTTACGAATATATTTTATATGTCACTGAAAGTCTATATCTATACTAATATTATAAAGCTGCAGAGTTTGTTTGTATGTTTGTTTGAACGCGCTAATCTCTGGAACTACTGGTCCGATTTGAATGATTCTTTCAGTGTTGGGTAGTCCATTTATCGAGGAAGGCTATAGGCTATATATCATCACGCTATGATCTATAGGAGGAAAGCAGTAGTGACAATTCTAGCAAATACGAGGAAATTTTGTTCGTTTTTCTTGGTCCGATTGGTCGATATTCTAAACTGATAGTCAGAATTAAACATTTTGACCGCCATTTTAAAACGTGTATGCACCCGGGCGGATCCGGGCCCGATCGCTAGTATTACTATAAAATTAATATTTACAATGCTTTTCATATAACGAAAGCAAAATAATTGTAATTGATATCAAATAATTTCACCGAAAAATTTGTCTAGCGTAAATAAAAGAAACATTGTTAAACAAAAATGATCCCTATTTGGTTGTAAAGAAGGTTCAAACTGGAACGGGCGGATGTGATCGCCGTCATTCTCGCGCCAAGCGCATAGCAGTAATAATAAGAGCGTGAGCGCCGGTGTGACCGCACAGTTCGAAAATCAATAATAATTATTTTATGTGGAATTTAAACAATAATCTAATGTAATTACTTATCGTTTCCGCTCTGTGTACATACTTCAGGAATACCTAGTGAGTTTAGTTTGGTTGTTATTACAAAATTCAAATTTATTTCACACATTTTTGTTAATTTTACAGTTGTATCGTAAGTCAAAAATCACAAAACAGCAGAACTAAGAATGACGTTGTTTTATAGGCGAAAGTCAGTGGTCAAATCACAGGTCAAATGAAGTAGTAACAAATAAATCATCGCTAGGCGCAATGCCTTTGGCGGCATTTATCAAAGGGCGCCTAGGCGATTAGCGCTTCACACTAGTAGAGTGTGTGACCGGCAAAACAATTGGTATCTTGTATTTATACAGATATTATTGTAAATGTTTTTGAGGTTTTCGTCAAGTAATAGTTTAAAGTTCGTGTTTTAACACTTAGATTGTAATAGATTTTTTTTATCAATACAAAAGTATAATAAACAATATATAGGCACATTGTCAGAATCATACGGATTATAAATATACATAGGTCTACATTAATTCGTTATTACTAATATTAATAATACCAGTAGATAATATTTAATCGGGGAATGTGCGCCAGTAGCGCAGTGCCGCGACGTGATGCGGCAACTTTCGTAAACCACGCCCCAAAACGCTGCGAATATTTTTCGAGGTAGGCTCGCAAAGAAAAGAGTACAATGGCGGTCTTATGGCTCGAGGCTGGTCTGTGCTCGAGGCGATCTCTTCCAGACAACCAACCATAGGATGGATAAAATAGAGACAACTGTGGGGTATTGTGAGGTGTACGTGATGTCAAAGGACAATATATATAATATATTTAAATACATAATATATGTAATAAAAATGATATAAAATAAACTAAAAAAAACACATTCATACAACATGCATAAAAAAAATAGATACATATATATATGAATAAAATAAATATGTATCCACATCAAAAACAAAGAGGAAAATATATATAAATAAAATATAAGCACTGTCTTCAATTATTCAGCGATAGATAATGCTGCTTTACAAGTCTTTTAAATATGGGTAGGGACTTTGCTCGCCGCACTGAGACTGGTAATGCATTCCACAGCCTTGCAGCTTGTACAGTGAAGGATTTGTCGTAAAAGTTTGTGGAATGCGCTGGAATTTTCAGTGTTAAATTCTCTGATGACCTCAGGGATCTTAAATGTGTAACGTGAAGAAATTAAAATTGGTTTTTAAGGTACGGGAGAGAGAGAGGATTGAAATGAATAGAGTAAAGAAGAGAAAGAATATGTGTATTCCGGCGAAACCGTATGGGTAACCACTTAAGCTTTTTACGAAATTCGGAAACGTGATCATATTTGCGTAATCCAAATATGAATCTAATACAGAAGTTTTGAAGGCGCTCAAGTTTGTTAAGTTGCTCCTCAGTGAGATCGAGATAACTGGCATCCGCATAATCAAGTATGGGGAGAAGGAGGGATTGAGCAAGCGAAATTCTCGTGGCGATTGGTAGAAAATTGCGTAATCTCCGCAAGGACCCAGCCGATGCGAATAGTTTCCTACTCAACTCTCGAAGCTGAGGACCCCAAGAAAGAGATTTGTCAAAAATAATGCCTAGATTTCTTACAGTGTCACTATAAGGAATAGATATTCCATTACATGAAACAGATGGTATAAGTGGTCAGTTTAATCTAGACATTAACCTAGGGCTGCCGATAACAATGACTTGCGTTTTACTTGGGTTAACTTTTAGTCCGAACTCCTTACTCCAATCAGAAATGCTTCTAATGTCGTCATTGATAAATGAAATAGCGTCATTTAGATCATCAGGAAGTGCTTGGGAGTAAATTTGTAGATCATCTGCATAAAGGTGGTAGGAAGATCGAAGATTATTCGTGATGGAATTTATAAAAATTGAGAAAAGTAGGGGAGATAGCACGCCGCCCTGTGGCACGCCAGCAGAAATGGTGCACCAAGAAGATATATTATCCTCGACACAAATGCGCTGCCGGCGACCAAACAGGTAACTATGAAACCAATCAACTGCAGTTGGAGATATGTTAAGAGAAGTCAAAATACTGAGCAACACATCTAGATCGACTGTGTTAAAAGCATTGCTGAAGTCTAGCAGGGCTAAAACTGTCAGCATGCCCCTGTCCATAGCCGATCTGATATCATCTGTGATATGAATAAGCGTAGTGGTAGTACTGTGACCAGGACGAAAACCTGATTGGAGAGAATTAAGGAGCTTGTTTTTGTAGAGGAAATCAGAGAGTTGGGAGTGGATCAAACGCTCGAGAACTTTGGAGAGAAGAGGTAGAATGGAGATAGGACGGAACTCGGAGAATGTAGATGGGTTTGATTTTTTTGGTATAGGGATGATGTGAGCTTCTTTCCACGTTTGTGGAAAGGTGCCGCTGGAAAGGGAGTGGTTTAGGATATGACAGATTATAGGGAGGATTTCATCAAGGATAGGGATAATCATATTCCGTCCGACACAGTCGCTACCAATCGCGTTAGATGAACTCAGCATTATGTTCTTCCTAACATCATAAGCAGCAAGTTGTTTAAACACTAGAGGAGGACAATTGGGAGCTCGACAGGAAGAAAGATACGATAAAGTTTTGTTTTTATTACTTCCAACTAAACTGGATGGAGAGCAGAAATGTTGGTTTAAGGAATTTAAGTCGATATTTTTTGAAATGGTGTCTTGTCGTGATTTGCCAACTCCCAGAGATTTAAGAAACTTCCAAACTTTTGCTTGATCAGCAACTTCAACTGATTCATGGATATATCGGCGTTGAGCATTTCTACACACCTTTTTGCAGTCATTCCGGATCAACAAATATTTACGCCAGTTAAGATCATTAGGACGACATTTATATTTTGACTTAGCTGAAGCTTTTTTGGTGAGCAGTTCTTTTATCTCAGCAGTAAGCCAAGGTGACGGTCGATGCTTAAGTTTAGTTTTCTGAAAAGGAGCATGCACGTCAAATAATTGAGTGAGTTTCTCTGTAAAAATATTAACCTTAATGTCTATAGAATCACTTTCCAAGAGTGAACTCCAGTCAACGTTGACCGCATCCCTGCGAAGATCACCAAGATTCATGCCACGGAAATTTCGTCGCAGGATTATTTTAGGGGAGGCTTTGGGAGGACGTATGCGATAGGACAGGAAAAGGAGGTCATGGTAGGAAAAGGCATCAGCTGGACACTGACCATGTTTTGCAACATGATCGAGGGATGAGACGAGTATGAGGTCAAGATGTGAAGGATTACAGTTAGGGAAGTGGTGAGTAGCGGAAAGTGGGAGAATGGAAAGGTTACTAGATTGGACAATGGACTGCCTCGGTGGCGTAGTTGTACTACGGTACTGTTACAAAGCTGAGGTCTCGGGTTCGAATCCCGGGTTGGGCAAAGTCATATTGGATTTTTCTATTCAGTATCAGTCCAGAGTCAGGAATTTGTACCCGATATTGCGATAGGCTCGCCACCTATCACATTGTAGGACGGAACATACAAGGCGAAATGTGGGTGCCCTGGCACCTCTGCCTACCCCTTCTGGGAACAAGGCGTGAGTTTATGTATGTATGTATGTATGTATGTATGTACAATGGATTTAAAGGAGGAACTCCGAGAGTCGTCTTTAAGAAGGCAGGTATTGAAATCACCCATGATTATGGTTTGACTGTACGAGCAGACTAAATTTTCGAGAATAATCTCAAAAGAAGAAAAGAAATTAACACGAAGCGAAGGACAATAGATAAATAAACACCAAGAAGAACTTTCTGATGCGAAAGTTCAACGAAAAGATGCTCGCCAGAGTTTGGTGAAGTAGGCTGTGCCGACATACTTACAACTGAGAAAGGAATGTGAGCTCGGAGGTAAATGGCAACATCACCTCCACTACCCGACGTGCGGTCATTTCGGATGAGGTGGAACCCGGGAAGAGAATAGGACAGAGAAGATAGACAGGGTTTAAACCAGGAGATATGTGTACAGTCAAAACTAGCGAGTATATCAGTAAAATGGGCCGAAATACTTTGAGCATTGAAATGGACAACATTAAAGTTCCTGGAGACATCAGAAAAATGAGACGATAGAGTCTCAGCAAGTGAAGGGATACTTTCAAAACTTACTTGTAAGTTGTTAAGATTAACATTTTATTTTCATATAGTACCTACTATCATAGAAAAAACTGGATATGTTTTTATTTAAACCTTTTAATAAAGTCGAAATAGACGACTTCTTTGTGGAAGGTCACGGATTCCTGCATGATGAGGAAGTCTGAACTTACCATGATCAAGTAGCCTCGGATAAGTCTTTAAAATTGTTTTTCTGCTGGGAAATCGTGGATTCATCATTCATGATACAATTCCTACGCAATGACTGCAGATGTTCTGGATCAGGATACATTCTTCTTGCATGATACAAGTTTTCATTGAATCGGACATAGCATGTCATAATTGCCACATCTCCCTGTTCGTGTAATCACTCATTTTGACCCCAAGAAACTTACCAATAACCAACATAATTTCGTACAACGTCACTTAGTATCGAATTTGTGCTTGAAGGCGTCAGCAGCGCGGGTGCGTGCAGCGGGACGATTTGTAGTAGCGCTTGCGGCGGAGCGCGGCGGTAAAGGCGGCTTGATCAAAGGATTTTATTACCTAGATTTAGAAGTTTCTATTCGAATTCATATTGTATAAAGTAGGGTAACAATGATTTATTTATTTATTTATTTATTTAATTCTTTATTGTACACAATAAAAAGGAATAACAGTTAAGAGATAATACAAAATAACAAAGTACAAATGGCGGTCTTATCGCTCTAAGGCAATTTCTACCAGACAACCATGGGATGGATATATGAGCAGGAAAAAAGATAGGGCAGTGTAAAATAAAGATAACGAAAACATGGAGACATAAATAAAAACATAAAAAAAAACATATAAATACATTATATATACATATACATACCACATATACATACATATTATATATACATACATAAGTATTATACATATACATACTTATATAAATTTATAGACGAATAAACATACGTACATACATATATATATTACCAATATAATCAATAAGAGGAAATAGTCCTAATCGGTTTATCTGTTTATAGAGAAAGGTAGTGTTCTTTTAATCGTTTTTTAAATGATGACAGTGTTTGAGCCTGCCTCACCACAACAGGAAGTGCGTTCCATAAACGAACAGCTTGAACACTGAATGATTTATCCATAAATGTCGTGGTGTGGACGGGCATTCTCAACTTCAGGTTCTCAGACGATCTCAAGGACCTCGTATGTGACTCGTGAAGAAAAAGAAATCGTTCTTTGAGATAAGAAGGAGTGACAGGATTGAACAAAATATTGTATAGAAGAGACAGTATATGAGTATTCCGACGAAGTCGTATAGGTAACCACTTGAGCTTAGCACGAAACTCAGAAACATGATCATATTTGCGTAAACCAAATATAAATCTTATGCAGAAATTTTGAAGGCGCTCAAGTTTATTTAGTTGGTCCTCGGTGAGATCCAGATAGCTAACATCGGCATAATCAAGGATGGGGAGTAGGAGTGTTTGCGCAAGCGAAATCTTCGTGGCAACGGGTAGAAAGTTGTGTAACCGTCGCAAGGACTTAGCCGAGGTAAAGAGTTTCCGACTGACTTCTCGAATCTGCGGACCCCATGTGAGGCATTTATCTATGTACAGACCCAAATTTTTTACAGTATCGCTGTAAGGGATGATAACACCTTCGCAAACAACGCTTGGCAATTGAGCCCAATCCAATTTAGAGATTAATCTGGGGCTGCCAACAATAATGTTTTGGGTTTTACTAGGATTAACCGTCAAACCATGAGCTTTGCTCCAATTGCATATGTGTTGGATGTCGAGGTTAATCTTTGAAATAGCTTCTGCCATTCTGTCCAGAGGTGCCTGCGTGTAAATTTGGAGATCATCAGCGTAGAGGTGGTAGGATGAACGAAGATTATTAGTGATGGAATTAATGAAAATAGCGAAAAGTAAAGGAGAAAGCACGCCGCCTTGTGGTACGCCAGCAGATACGGAACACCAGGAGGAAAACTTATCCTCAACACAGATGCGTTGCCGGCGCCCATACAAGTAACTTTGAAACCAATCAAGTGCCGTTGGAGATATGTTAAGAGAACACATTACGCTCAGTAGGACATCGAAATCGACGGTGTTGAAAGCATTGCTGAAGTCTAGCAATGCCAGGACTGTCAGCATACCTTCTTCCATGCCCGACCTAATGCCATCCGTAATATGTATATGTAATATGTATATAATATGATGTGTATTTATGAAGATTTTTTTCATTTATATCATCTTTCTCTAAACGTTTTTTATGAATAACTTATTCTTAATTAGAATTTGAAACTAGTAGTGATAAATTAATTTTACACTACATAAACGAAAACAAACAAAAAAAAGTAAGTATGCCAAAGGGTTCTAAGTCATGTACCTACTTGCCATGCACATTTTTTTTTTGGAGACGCTAAGCGATTCCACCCAGTATATTTTTACATAGCGGTAAGCCTAAAGGATTTTCAATTACTTTTTAAAAATTATGTCTTGAAGATCATACATTGGGACAGTCGAAATCTGGAATTTCCGTTCGCTTTGGCCAGCATTTCCGTTTTTGTTATGAAGTCATCACGAATTTTATTCAGGGTTTTAGAAGATGGTACCTACAAAGCGTTTGAATTGGAAATTACTACGGTCCAACCGAATCTGGTTTTTTGGAAATTTACTGTTTTTTTATTGGTGGGAATGAACTCATCTAAAAATTGCGTAAATACCATGAATACTAAAAGAGCCGTTTTCGTATTCACGCAATTTTAAAATTTCGTCGTCATAAGCCCGAGGCTATCTGCTTTCACGGGGGTTGGAAGAGGCAACCTGCTGGGGCCCAAATAGTAGTCGAGGTCATGCGAATTCCCATCGACTCGAAATTCAAGTATCTTGCGATTCTTCTCGATGAATGATGAATCGTCCGTGCACATTTTGCCTCATCAAATCCGAAATTGTTCGCAATCCAGCCTATAACGTCAGGCAATATAGTCAACGGTCACATTGAGTTTGAATATGAAACAGTAGCTGAAATAATATGTTGATGTGGACTGAACTCAAAAACTATCTGTACCCGGGCGAAGCCGGGCCCGACAGCTAGTTATATACATATATGGGAGTTGGGCGGTCCATGGCTTTTTATGGCTATTGGCTGTCCAGTGCGGGCTGAGTCCTGCGCGTCCGTGGTGTGGTGCTCCCACGCAAGCCTCATTGTGTGCTGACGCTGTCGAGTGATATGGCCAAGGATACGGATGAAACTATACTGGAAAAAATCCAGTGCCGGTGCTAGGTTCGTCGAGCCAAATCATCCTGTCCTCGACCAGTGGATGGACAGGCGCCACGGTGCACTTACTTTCGCTTGTCGCAGGTGGTGTCCAGGCATGGCTTTTTTAGACAGAAACAGGATTCGACCATGTGTCAACACTGTGAAAACTCCGATCTGAATATCCGACGTGAGGAAAAGGACGCAGTTTATTCCACGTGTTAATTGGAGACGGACTTACAATCCCAGCCGTTATTGTGACAATTGTCGGAAAACGTGGTCGTGGCAAGCCATATATTTTTGGGAAATCACAAAAAACGAGCGTAGAGCAGAGTCGCGACCAAACTTATCCTGCCCTTCGGCAGAGACTTCACATAAGAAGGTGCCGGTTCAATGGTGAGGATTGGACCTGGCACCCTGCCCTGTAGCACTTAATGGGTGCTTTCACCACAATTGATATCAGAGAGAACGTTCGAAAAAGCTAAGGAGGGCGCGTAAGCGCTCCCTTTTAATAATACTTAGAACCAAAGACGAATAGACCCGAATTCCGAGCGAAGTCCGATGGACATACACCTGCTGCCCGCCCCTCACCGCCAGCCGCCATATTATTTATGATAATTTTATAAGGTAGTTGTTGTAGTTCTTAAAGTATATAAAGTAAAAATATCCTAAACAACGGGCGGATAGCGGCACCCCAGGCCCTGGCCCTTTTGGCCCTATGCGTATTTATCGCCTATGTAGGTATACCTTCTCCTTCAGGGGCCAGGTTTCGGTTCCATATTTGAGAATTGGCAGCACCATTTTAGAAGGTTTCGTGGGGAGGCTAACTTAAATTAATTGTTTTGGAGGTAAAATATTTTTTTTTGGGGGGGTAATTTTTTGCGTAATTTGGGATTTCTGGCGGGGTCAATTTGTAGCCCTCACCAAGACGGTTCCGAGGATACCAAACTCGGTGGGTCTACGACCTATGTTGGCCGAGATAGGATTGGGGGGGGTGAGGTAAATTTTCGGGGTGGGGGTAGGGGAGAGGGGGGGTAGGTTTCGTGGGGAGGCTAATAGGCACTATTTCGGAATAAGGGTGGGGGAAGGCAGGGGGGGGGGCTATGGGACAATTTTGGAAAAAGTGGGTGAAACTGAAAAAAAATATAATTAAATTGAGTGGGAGAGAGACGCAAGGCATTCGGCGGGCCTCTCTCTCGTTCGGTGACTCATCGTAACGTTACCGGGCGTTACACTTTTTCATAAGTGACTCCCAGCCGCAACCTAATTTAAGACGTTGTCACGTCAAAAACTGAACTTTTAAAGTCATATGTAGACTATAATATCAAAATTAAATCATCATCATCATATCAGCCACAGGAAGTCCACTGCTGAACATAGGCCTCCCCCAATGATCTCCACAATGACCTGTTGGAAGCGGCCTGCATCCAGCGACTTCCTGCGACCTTAGTCAGATCGTCCGTCCACCTTGTAGGCGGGCGTCCGACACTTCGCTTGCCTGTACGTGGCCTCCACTCGAGAACCTTTCGGCCCCAACGGCCATCGGTTCTACGAGCTATGTGCCCGGCCCACTACCACAAAATTAAATAATAATAATGAATTCTTGTTCACACTCATTTTAAAGCATTTCCTAAACTAATGGGGTACAGACACGTTTGTTCATAATTACAAGAAAATAATCCAAAACTAAAAATCACATTTTTTTAGGAACAAATAACAGAAATATTGCCTCATGTCTACATGTTACTCATGTCTACGTGTTATTGAAAAAGCGCAAAACCTAAAATTAGTTTGTTCATAATCGTGAGTAGAGTCGATTCCACTAATAATAATAAAAAAAATAAAAACCGACTTCAAAACAAAAATCCACTTAAAACCAAAAAATAATAAAATAATAACTACCACTCCAAAGCAAAAAAATAATATTTATTTCATGGAACTCGTGCATGTTGATTAATTTGCTTAATGACTTCGATTACTGACGTCTAGGCTGAAGATGGACGACGGCCGCGTGGTATCGACGAGGGCAGAGGTATTAAGGGAGATCAAGAGGTTCTACGGATAGCTTTACACCTCGGTTGCCCAATCTGCTGTTAGCTCGGCCGAAGACCTGAGAGTCGAGTTGATCTGACACTTTAGCGATGATATCCCGGACATCAGCTTGTGTGAGATTGAAATGGCCCTGAAGCGACTTAAAAACAACAAGGCGCCGGGCGAGGACGGAATCACTTCAGAGCTTCAGAAAGCGGGCGGCACGCCAATACTGAAAGTCCTTCAGAGGCTCTTCAATTCTGTTCTTCTCGAGAGCTCAACGCCGGAGGCATGGAGCAGGAGCGTGGTGGTCTTGTTCTTCAAAAAAGGTGATAACACTTTGCTGAAGAACTACAGGCCCATCTCGCTCCTGAGCCATGTCTATAAGTTGTTTTCGAGGGTCATCACAAAATGGTCTCGAACAAAGGTTTGATGACTTTCAGCCTCCCGAACAAACCGATTTCCGAAAAGGCTTTAGTACCATAGACCATATCCATACGCTTCGGCAAGTTATACAAAAAACCGTAGAATATAATTTGCCGCTTTGTTTAGTGTTTGTGGACTATGAGAAAGCCTTTGATTCGATCGAGACTTGGGCTGTGCTACAGTCTCTCCAGCGGTGCCATATCGACTATCGGTACATCGAAGTGTTGAAGTGTATATGTTATGGGCCAAGTGATTAATTTGGCATTATTCATAAAATAATATTTCGGACGTTAAAAAACAACTAAACATAAGCAGATCAATTCAACCTTTCTAATTTATGGGTCTATCGCAGATGCGACGATGCGGCAGCGCACCACGTAAAAAATCACCTATTAATCACACTGCCCGATCATCATGTAGCCATATTCATAATGCCCGGGCAATGTGATAAATAGGTGAGTTTAGATTGTAATTAATCACTTGGCCCGATACGGCTCTGCTATATTCATACTGCCCGGGCATTATGAATACTGCTCGCATTAATCACTTGGCCCATAACATATATACAACAGCGCCACCATGTCGGTCCGAGTCCACGATCAGAGTACGAAGGCTATTCCACTACAGAGAGGCATGAGACAGGGAGATGTTATATCTCTGAGACTGTTCACTGCCGCGCTGGAAAATGCCTTCAAGCTCTTGCAGTGGAAAGGATTCGGCATCAACATCAACGGAGAGTATATCACTCACCTTCGGTTTACCGACGATATTGTAGTCTTGGCGGAATCGCTGGAAGACCTTAGCACTATGCATGAAGACCTCAATCGAGTCTCCCAACAGGTGGGCCTTAAAATGAACTTAGACAAAACGAAGATTATGTCGAATGTCCATGTTGTGCCCACCCGAATCGGTGTTGGGAGCCCGACTCTTGAAGTTGTTGACGAATATGTCTATTTAGGACAAGTGGCCCGGTTAGCCAGGTCCAACTTCGAGAGAGAGGTCAATCGTCGAATTCAATTCGGTTGGGCAGCGTTCGGTAAACTACGCGACGTCTTCTCGTCCAAAATATCTCAGTGCCTTAAATCGAAAGTCTGCAATAGTTGTGTGTTGCCAGTGATCACTTACGGCACCGAGACGTGGCCTCTCACTATGAGCATTATTAGGAAGCTCAAAGACACTCAACGAGCTATGGGCTATGCTCGGGGTTTCCCTACGATATCGAATCAGAAAATAGGATATCCGTAGAACTAAAATAACAAACATAGCCCAGCGGATGAGCAAGTTGAAGTGGCAATGGGCAGGGCACATAGCGCGGAGAACTGAATGACCGATGGGGTCGAAAATTGCTCGAATGGAGGCCACGTAGCGGAAAACTCAGTGTAGGACGTCCACCCACACGGTGGTCAGACGACCTGGTAAAGGTCGCGGGACGTCGCTGGATGCAGGCTGCCTCCAACAGGTCTCTGTGGAAATCATTGGGGGAGGCCTATGCTCAGCAGTGGACTTCCTTTGGCTGATGGATGGATGTATGACTTTTGTTTTTTTTTTGGCAAACTTTTTTTTGGGCCCTGGATTTTGGCGCCCCTAAAGGATGGCGCCCGTGTGCATTGCACACTTCGCACATATGGTAGCGGGGGCCCTGTGGCGTTGTTTTTGATCGTAGACTAGCTCCGTACCTATATAAAAGTTAGAACTCGATTTTTTATAATACTTCTGATGAGGACACTAAAAAGGCGGAATCAAGCCGGACCGCTAGTAATTTATTATTGTCAATTAATACATTGAATATGTTACTGATTGAAATAATCAGTCCTTTTGAACGGCTTAGAGCAGTAATTCTCAACCTTTTTTTGTTGCGGCACATATTTAACGATTTCAAAATTTGGCGGCACACAAAGAGCGCCTTGAGACATATTCCTATTGCTATGCACGCCGCTTCATCACAATTTGGCACTAAGAAAAAACGCGTTGCAAAGCAAATAATAAAATAATTAACTTTTTTGTGGATTTAAATACATATTCATGTTAAAAATATTTTTCTTTTTAACTGATATAATTTAATACTATTAACATTATTATATATTTGCAAAATTTGGCGGCACACTTTTGAAATTAGGCGGCACACAAAAGTGCCGCGGCACAGTGGTTGAGAATCACTGGCTTAGAGAATAAGATAGTCGCTCAGAACAGAGAATCAGTGTTCTGTTTAGACCCGCGTTCAATATTTTTGCAGGTACTTGTGGTCATGATCGTAGCCAGCCGTGGGATCAGGGTGGGGCAGCAGCCTTAAATCATATGTAATTAGCAAATTGTACCCACGGTATTCTTCTATAACACCCTGTATTTATGTTTATAATTCGAATTATCCTAAATACTTTGTTATTCCTCACCTGCCTAGTACTTTACCTAGATAATTTATTTTTTTAGAGATGGTTAGGTACCTTACAGGTCAAAACCAGGGTGGGGCAAGCGCCTCACTCTGCCCCACCCTGGCTACGCCCATGCTTGTGGTAGCAGATTCAAATCTCCAGACACCTCCTTCGGTAGTTATATCTGTATTGGAAGTCAATCACCACGCCGCACTGTGATTCGCCTAGCTAGCTGGACAAAAGTCACTTCCAAGAATCAACTAATTAGTGGTCACATATTGTAAACAACACTCCCAATGTCATAAAAACAAGTAGAAATGGTGAATAACATTTCACAGTGACGAGTCATTGACTAGCGAAGGTAAGTAATGTAATATTTGCATTAAGTTGATTTGAGTAGTTGCATTTTTGCAGTGCTTTAGATAACATCTCATTCAATTTATGTGATATATAACCGTGATTTTTGTGATGGATACTATTGTCGAGGGTGAGTGCTTTTATATTTTACCACCCATAATATTCTAATATGAGAAACTTTGGTCCATTACAACTTGGAATATATTATTGAAAAATATTATTTTTTTGTCAAGTTCCGAAATTTTAATCGTATTTATCTTTTTGTATCCACATGTATCCAGTCCAATTTTTTTACAGTATATAGTAGTGATACTCACCTTTAAAACGAGATATTATTTTTCACCGCATTCCCGCACTAAAGGATTTTATTTCATTTTTCAGAATGTGTCTTTTCCATTTCGAAAAGTGATTTTTTTGAAGAATGACGAAAACATTCCAATGAAGTGCGGAATGTTCGTTTATTGGAACATATAAGTCTTAAATTTGGTGTTAGTAATATAACCAGTGATTCGTTAAGGGCTATTAAACAGAAAGTATGTCGTCAAAACTAACTGAAAAATGGGCGGCATCATATAATGCATTGGAACGGTTTTTAATTAATAATGAAGATTGCTTAGAAGGAGACAACATAAGTTTTACCATTTCTGTGTGTAGACCTTGCTCATCCAGGTCATCAGAGGAGAGTAGGCTTCAAGGTCATGTTGATTTAATTAAAAAATCTATATTTTGTTACGACTTTATCTTCGGGTTACGAAATAAATATAAATATACTTGAATTTTTTTTTCAGTTACTAGGGCCCTCTATTTAAGTTTGTATTCGTGGTACTATATGCCTGTCACTGGGCATAAAATTCTTGTGCGAAGTACAGAGGTTGTTAAATCTTGTATTGTGCCCAATAGGGCAACTATAAGAAGCTCAAGAGGCTCGAAATAAAGACTGTCGTAGATTTTGGGAACATCATACCAGGAAACATTCACGTATTGCCACGAATACAGATTTATTGAATATGCTTTTAATAACATCAGATCCTGTAATTAATACACTCAGAGAACTACCCAAAAAGAAAAAAACACTGTTTACGATCAGAAGTGCTAAATTCGGTAATCCCGCCTTCAATACCAATACCTTGGGTATCAAGTAGTCTAACGCCATGTGACGTTGATGATTACTTGGTACCTGACCCGTCTGATTGTGAGAGTGATAATTCATCTGGTCAGGATTTCATTTATTTATTTTATTATTTTATTTTTAACACTGCATACAATTTATGTATAGGTGAACTTAATTTATCTATTAGTATATAATTTAAAATGTTATTAAATAATTTTATATGTTTTTTACTACTAAGTCGTATTATGTACATATGCTTTTATTTTGTTTTTTTATTATATATTAATTTATTTTCTATGCTGCCATTTTTATATTTAAGTTTTTCATCGATTGTAATTTGTGTTTTAATTACTATTATCCTAAAAGCCTCCTCTCCATTGCTAACCAGAACCACGCGTGCTGGCTTGCGAAGCCATGGCTTGACTGTCCACACCATCCCTCTTTCTTAATCCTGGGTCAGTGTGAAGAGGCATCTTAGCAGGAAGGTGCCAGACACTGTGCCTGGGTGGTATTTGCACTCACCATCAGGCGCAATGGGGCAACATCGCCGGGCCAGAATTAAAAAAAAAAAAAAACTTTAAGAAACACATTTCTCCTTTAAAATATTACTGTACATAGCCAAAACAACCAACATACGCACTCAAATGTTTTTGTCCAGCTAGCTTGTTCTAGACGAATCACTGTGCGCCGGGCCGCCGCGCCGCGCCGTACCTATAACCCCCTTCGCACACGGATCTACTCAAATATAATGGAACTGGTCAGCAACTTCAAATTACAAATCAGTTAGAAACTTTACTTTGCACACGAGTTTCAGTAACTTCTTTTATTAACCGAATTCAAAAAAAACGAGGAGGTTCTCAATTCGACTGTATGTTGCTTTTTTTTTAATTTTTTGTTGTTTGTAACCTCGTTTCTCTGTACTGTGAATCGATTTCGACCATTCTTTCTTTGATTAAAAGCTGGTGCTTGTCATTTGGTCCCATAAAAATATGGTGAAAATCTGATGATTTTCCGTCTAAACCCCTTTCACACCGCGCGATAAGGAGCTTCGTTCCAATAATATTTATTATATTTATGCCTTATTTTAATTTAAATATCTATAGGCATAGATCCTACATGTTTGGTACTTGGCAGCCCGCCTTAAATATGTTATGCATATATTTGGTTTGTTGGTTAGTCAAGTCATTAAGTATCCAGTAGCGCGGCGACCAGCACGACGCATCATACGAGATTAGTTGCCAACGCGGGTGGATCCAACTTTTACGTCAGGGTGGGGGGGGAGTGTCCCAAGTTCATGTCAGATTGTACGCCAGGGGGGTCATATAGTTCATGTCATAACACTGGGTCCGATTTCAATACTCCAGTTCGTAAAAATGACTTTTACTTTTTTACTTCATTTATCGACATACAAAGAATTAATGTGCTTATAAATTTCGTCAACAAAATAATAAATTTTGTCAATCTGGGGCCAGCCCAGAGGAAGGTGGGTCATGACCCCCATGACCTCCCTCCTGAATCCACCCTTGAACGTGTTAGGGAGTATTCGCGCCGTGAGCGATCCACATATGTAAATGTATGGGCAGTGGCCAGTGACTCTCTAGTTACCCGTTACTAATTAGAGTTTGTAACCAATTCTTTTTGAGAAGCTCCGTGTGCGAAGGGGGTATAAAGGAAATCATCGTGAGGAAACCTACATTCCAAAGTGGTTAGTTAGAAATTGTATGGTTTGAATCTTAAGACTTAATCTGCTCTAGACCAATGTGGCTGATTATGGGTTAACCCCACTGGAATGTTAACTTGTGCAATATAGTGGGACTTTCATGGGCTGGGTAACTAATAAAACACACTTATGTTTTGTATAGAAACATATAGAATACAAATTGGTTATTGAGCAGATAGTCAACTAGTTAAATCTTCGCTTACATTACTTTACCCCATGGATGCAATTATTTGACAAAATTTAAATAATACATAAGTAATTAATTTAATAGATTTATTTATATTTTGTCCTAAATTGTACATTCACGCACATACACACAGTAAATGTCAATAAAAACAATACTTTTTATCAGTCTGCCAAATATAATAAAAGTTTAATACAAAATGGCACTACCCATACCACTACAAATTCTAGTTTTAGGGAACAGCAATGCAATACTGATTTCTGACATAATTATGTTGGGAACAAATAAAATTATTAGAAAAAATGAACATATTTATTATAGAAAATAATACTTGACATCAAGGTCAATTTATAAATCTAAAAATTGTATTGTATCTTATAATAAATCAGGAGATTACAAAATACCTATTTGTATAGAATCTACAAAAAAAGATCTTACAAATTATTCCTTAAAGTTGTACGTTCTAAGGAGAGCAATGTCAGCCCAAATTTACTCACGCAAGATGTAATTATCCATTTGAAATATACTTTAAGTAAATGCATTTTGATCACACAAAATATGTTGCTTCTATTTTAAGGGTATATGTATCTCGCATGATTAACCTTTGGGTGGACAATCTCAGTGGGGAGTTTTGTGCTGTCAAGATAACCCTATGTGTGAATTTACAAAACTTTTATATCAACATTTACAATCATGTAAACATTTACAACAAAATGAATATATGTCAGTAATATACACAATGAGTTATCATGACAAACAAATTACACTAATATGAGTGTTTAATGCAAAAACACACTTTTTATTGGTCTTCAGATCCTTCATCTTCCTCATAGTCATCTTGCTCTTCTTCAGTTGAAGCTGCATCTTTCTTAGGAGGGGGAGCATCTTTGCGTGGTCGACCACGGCCCCTGCCTTCTGATCCACTCTGGAAGTGTGAAAAATAATTAATATACATATACAGAAGTATAGACTTGTGATAAAATTTCTTTAATGTAAAAGAATACTAATATTTAATACCTTTGCCTTGCCAATGACTCTTTTCTTAGAGCCCTTAGGTCTGCCTCTGCCTCTTTTCGCTACCGGCGCCTGTTCATCGTCTGAAGATTTAGCAGATTCTTTAGGTTTTCCTGCCGCAGGTGGCCTCCCTCTTTTTTTAACTTCCTTGGTCTCCTGGAGTCAAATATGGCATTAGAGGGAAAATATTTGCTAAATACTAACAAAATTACCAGATATACTTACAGATTGTGTGCCATTCGACTTTGGTCTCCCGCGTCCTTTCTTCTCCACCGCTGTAGATCCGTCATCAGACATTTCAATGAATTATGATTCCTAAACAGCGAAACCTGTAACTAAATAAAAATATTTTACACATTTGGAATTAATCTAGTGTTAAATTAATAACTAGCTATATAACGTTAACGGCATCGATGTCGCTAAATGGACGCGATATTGATTTCACTATTAATGACCATAACAACTTCTGTTACATAGAAAATAGTCTTAACAGTAGGCAAACATACACATGAATTAAACGTTTCGTCATTGTTTTCAACACAATAACACAAAACAAATGAATAAAATGTCAACAACCGGAAAAATACACTGCACAGTACATAAATTAATTAAAGAATCCATTACTATCCGCATGAGCATTTCATTTAGTTAAACCAAAAAATATGTTTTAACACACCGAAAAGCAGCCTTCTTACAAAGACAAATCAGTTATTTTTAAAGTGAAACAATAATAGAGAAATTATATTACCAACGCCAAGCCGATTAATGGAGTCCGACTTACATTCAATAATTAAGAACTGTTATATCCCTATTTCCTAATAAGAGAAATAGCACATAATATTTTTTAGTTACAACAGAATATTTTTAAGAAAGAATTAAAGAGAAACAATAGTTTAATTCCATTAAAGTACAAAAATACTCACAAAACTGTTTACAGCAAACGTTAGCTCAATGGGCCAAAGAGAATTTATGGCGGGCGGGCAGCAAATCAACGCTTAGACGGCGTCTATGTAGAGGGCGCTAAAGTTTTATGGCGTTCGGAATAAAAACAAAATATTTAACAAGACAAGTTACAGTAAACATAGCGAAGAATTTTAACGATATTATATCAATTCTTTCATAACACATATAAATGTTACAAAAAAGATACAAAGGAAAATATACTACGTTCATTTGAATGTTAGCGCCAAAAGTTAAAATTGTAGTAGGCAGGTAGGTACCTAATCAAACTAAAAAATTACGTATATCATACATGATTGTAACCGAAAAATGTCTTTACATAGAAAACAAATGAGAAATACTGATATGGGGTTCTGTATTAACGTGATAGAACCCAAAACAATGGTTTTTAGAATTTTTGTCTGTTTGACTGTGCAGTTGTGCGCGAAGAACTCACAGAAGAACTCAAAAACGGCTTAACAGATTTCGATGAAGATATGGAGGTAGTTATGTAGAGTATCACCTGGCTAAGTTTGCTGGAAGTCACTGGATCCAGGCAGCTTCCAATAGGTCGATGTGGAGATCCTTGGGGGAGGTCTATGTTCAGCAGTGGACTTGGAGTGGCTGATATGATGATGGAGGTAGTTGACACCCTGGATTAACACCTACGATACTTGAAAAAGGTAGTGTATTTTTATGATAATGTAAACTTGTGAATAATGTAAAAATGTGGAAAATGTTAATTTATGAGGTTTTTGGTAGCCTTAACATCGTAAAAAATATTTTATCCTTTTATAATCTTGATCAATCTGCTGACATCCGTACTGTAAAGTTCATATTCACAGTGGGCTTCAAATTCAAATATTATGGGTGCTTTTATTAAAAAGCTTGAATTAATCTTGAAAGCTTGAAATAATTATAAACAAGAGTTCCAGTTTATTTATATTTGTCAGTGAGTTTCAATTCACCCCGTGATTCAGCAAAATTTCAAATTACATGACTCATTTATTAGACATTACCCCTTTACTGAACGGTTGTTTACTTTATTATTACATTAATCAAGACAGTCAAAGGACAAAATCGATGTTACGATTTAGAAGCTCCATTAAAGCGGAGTAATTGACTTTTTAATTGAATGGAACATTCAAACTCGTGTCGGATTATAGCGTACCTAATCCCCCAGGCTGGGCACTAGGTTACCGCTCAGAACAATGAATATTATAGGCTGAACCAAGTAACTTTGCCAATACCTTTGCCGTAGACGGAGAAACTAATAGACGGAGTCACATGTTCTATCCCTTTTCCACAAAACGAAAGAGATTTATACATAACATTCATGTAAGAAAGAGATGCAAGCTTTTGTAACCTGTCCTTATCGGCGTAACTGCTTGACTCCAGGAAATTTGACGTTTTGGAGGCAAATATTTACATTATTTGGGGTGGCCAGCGGTCCAAAGGTTGATATTCCCTAAAACAAACTATATTAATAGATTTAAATTACATATTAAAAAACAAACTTCAATAATTATCTTTTATTTTTTAAACTTTTTCCTTATATGTTTTGAACTGTATATGGATGCACAATAGATATTATTTTTGAAATAAAACTATTTACGAATTTTATCGCGGATTTGGTTTAAGTTTTGCTTTTTTTAACTTCTCCCCGCGACGTTTCGATTACTTTACAACTTTCGTGGTCACGGGGCGGACTAGATGTTGTTTTGTTATTAGCTTTTATTACAATCGTTTTTATTTTCAGAACTAAATATTTACTTAAATTATGTTTATGTTATACAGTGTTTTTATTAGTTCTGGGTGATGGCTGACGACCCAGGTATGTAAGTGCATTGTAGTTCCCCTCAAAGTTAAAATATCGATATTTTAGCAATTATATTTTTTTAAAGAACGGTCAAAGTTTCCCGATACCTTAGGAAAAACGTGTCAACCTGGCCACACTCCCACAAATATCGCTATCTCATACTAGGTTACACGGTGGCTACCCCTGTGACCTTTGCCTATGAAAATGTCATCGCCATACATTTGAGATGTATTTGACCTTGCGAATGTATGGAATTGACAGTTTCAAGGCATTGGCAAAGTTAGTTTGTGCAATTGAGCCATAACCAAGAAGCTTATACCCAAATGGAGATTGCATTCCGTATATAAAAGTGAAGCACAAAAATTTTACCTTGAATGACGTCGCTATGCCTTCTATCCTTTTCTTTCGAGTGACAATGAATGAAATCATTCATCAATCATCAATCATCAATCAATGAATTGTGGAGGAAGATGAAATGGTTAAAAGGAAATAAAATTCAGAATTCCTTTTTAGATCAAAGCAAATGTGAGTCTCTTTTAGTAAATTTATGTCCTGCCTATGCCTCTCCTCCTAAGCCAGAGTTTCATTCCCTACATTCGAAATTAGAAGCGCCCATTACTATTCACGAGTTGAATACTTGCATTAAAGGCACCGACACCTCTCCTGGCCCCGATGACATCTCATTTTCAATGATTAAACGCTTACCAAAAAATGGGAAGTCTATTTTGTTATCACTATTTAACGTTTGTCTGTCGACGGGTTTTGTAACTAGCCAATGGCGAGATATATGCATTATTCCAATCCCTAAATCTGGACGTGATATTTCACTGGTCTCATCTTTTCGGCCTATTAGCTTAATGTCATGCGTGTGCAAAATATTCCATTCCATTATAAATAGGAGACTAGAGTGGTATTACGAAAATAAAAAAATCTTTCATTACTACCAACCACATATAACCCAACATAGCAATTTGACATTTCAAGAGTGAACATGAGCCGTCCTTAGCACATACTATTTGTCTCATTCTCTCCCATGATTTGGCCCATTGGAAAAAACAGGATAAGTATATGAGTATGTTTCAGACTCCTTCTATGCTTTAGTGGCTACTTGGTATTTAAAGTAATAGAAGTACAAGTTCTATATTTTTAGCCCATAATTTAGTGATAAATTTCTTTAAAATTTATGTTTCTGTGGAGTTTTTTCTGATTAGTCTGTGTGGAGTTTAAATAATATAAAAGTGCTTTCCGTTGTAAATCAGTATTGATAAGTATTTTTCGCTAATACCTCCGTTGTAAATTAAATCTAGTGGTCTATTTGCATTGAATAAACAAGAAATCAGAATAATAAACAAACTAGAAGATGGATTAACAATTTGAAACACTTGTTTCGTCTGCGATAAACACGTCCACGTCCATCATCCATAGTCAATGGTCGCGCGTTGTCTGGCACAGACGAAGTAGTCTGGGAACGACGGACCAGTTTAAACAACTGCAAGTGGTCTATTCTTTGGTTAACTGTGATGTCTGCCTCTGCCATAAGCCCATAACCATAATGTCTGTCTGTGATCACTGATCTGCGGTCAGTGGTGTCGGTCGTGGCAGCATTATGAATTTTAATTCAAACTTCCATTAAGATGGATTTTGGGGAATAATTATTTTTAACAGTGATTACTTGGTACATGCCACTGCTTTGTGGAATTATCTGCTGCTGGCTATTTTATTTATTAAATTGTTGTTATCAGGATGAAGCAGCCGCTAGAGCCAAGCAGAGAAGATTGTTGTAACAGTGGATGCAATCCTTGTATATTTGATGTTTATGAAAAACAGTTGACATTATACAATTTGTTGTTAGAATGTGATGAAAATGCCTCTAATGTCATTATAGAAAATGGTATATCTCAGCTTGAATACACACCATTTATAGTGGTTGATAACATTAGTTTGTGCAAATCCCACAGTGTGCTTACACTAAGAAGACAAAGGTTGAATGACAATAAAGTATGCTGGAAGCCTGGGCAACATTTTCTTGTTAAGTATGAGGGCCAAGGAAGTATCTGCACAAGAGCTTATACACCCATACAATTTAAAATTGATTCAAATGAAACTTATGAATTTGCAATAATTATAAAAAAATATGACAATGGACTTGTATCCAGTTATTTATATAATTTAAAAAAAGGTGCTCAAACTTTATGGAGAGGACCATATGGAAGCTATGAAATCAATCAAAATAGATTTGCTAGAATTTTTATGGTAGCACAAGGTACAGGTATAGCCCCATTTATTTCTATAATTAAAAAGATATTAAATGATGATGAAGATATAACTAAAATTATATTGTTATATTGTTGTCAAAGTATTGATACCATTTTATTCAGAGATGAATTGTATGATTTAAAATTGTATTGGAATTTTACCTATCAGTTATATATAAGTGAGTTTGAAACTAACATAAAATTGAAATATCAGGAACCTGTCATAGGCCGCAAACTAAGCTATGATGCTTTCAACCAATTTCAACCATATCAAGGAAATGAACAATTTCTTTTATGTGGATCTTCACAGTTTATGGATTACTATAAATTATTTTTATTAGAAAAAAATATAGCAATAGAAAACATTATATTATTTTAAATAAAGGGTATTTATATATTATGTTTTTATTTTCACCTATGTATATGGCATGTTACGAAGATAATAATGGTTTATTTTGCCTCTCTCGTTCTATAGCACCTTCATTACATAAATATAGTAACTTGTACTTGTTATTTATTTATACTACATAAGCTGAGAATAATGGCTGATCTAACATAATATTGTATTGAATCAGTCTATATACGTCCCACTGCAGGGCACGGGCCTACTCTACAATCGAAAGTACGATTGAGAGTGGTTAGACCATATAGTCCATAATATATGGTAAGACAAAATAAATACTTAAGTAATACCTACGTACAAGTACCACAAACTAATAGTAGTAGGATCATGAATGCACGTCATATTACTAGTCGGGCTATGAACAATTTCCGAGGAATTAAAATTGCGCATCTGGATTTTGTAACAATTTCGGGTGAATTCCATTTGAAATTTTACCAAACTTTGGTGTGAATTGAAACACGGGTAATCACAAATAGAAATAAAATACCTATAAGTAATTTTGTTTCAAAATCAAGTTGAGTAAATTTTATTATAAATGGCGGCTCGGCCCAGCTTCGCCCGGGTACAAATAGATTTCCATACAATAATATGTACGTATTATACATATAAACTTCTTGAATCACTCTATCTATTAAAAAAACCGCATCAAAATCCTTTGCGTAGTTTTAAAGATTTAAGCATACAAAGGGACATAGGGACAGAGAAAGCGACTTTTTTTTATACTATGTAGTGATTACAAGGTAGATCCTCTATACCTTGTTGAGTGTCTCGTTCACTCTGAGAAAGTCTACGTATATATGGATTATATATTATAGGTCTGTTATCGGTTAGGGTAATTTCCACTTCAGTCAGGTACGTTTGCCTAAGTCGCTCAAATTAATTGCAAAACAATCTATACTTTTCCAAAAATATTAATAATTCTTGTTTTTGTTCTTCCGATACTATCGCACTAATCTTTACATCCGCTAAAAGTAAGGGGTCATACTCTTTTGTTTCTGTTGTTATACCTACGTACTCTGTATCTACTTTTTGGTATAGCTGACCACGAGCTAACAAGAATCCTTTAATAAATTTTAAATAATTATTTGATAACTTAGTTACCATTAAATACCCTTTACCTGTTTCAAACTGCAAGACATCTGACAAAACAATGTACTCGTTATTAGGTAAACATCGGAGATCGTATTGAATAAATAGTCCATCCGAATAATTACTATTCGTTGTAACATAAATGGGCATAGTAGTTTTAGGCTTAATGACATGATCATTTTGTGCATACACTTTAATCTTTATATCATTATTACTGGTGTTTGTATAAAAACTAATTCATCATTTGTTTTTAAAAGTATCACGTCAGGTTTTTCCGTAAAGGATTGCCCAATCAAAATCGATGTCTTTAAATAATAATCTTCTACTACGAGGAGTTCTGTTTCAGCCTTAACAGTTCCTATTTGTAAATTTACTATTAATATGGAGGCCTATTGGTTTTACTGTAAAATTGCCAAAACCCTGTAATGTAGGTAATTTATCTGAGGCCTAACTATCATGCAAGCGTTTTGCACCAGACTGTCGTATAAGAGTACATTAGCTACCTAGATCAACATATCCTTGTAAAATAATATCACTTACATACTATAACATCTTTGTAAAATTTTGCATCAGAAGAATGACTATTGGTAATACACATAACACTTTTAGTTTGCTCCGTAAATCTATTATTTTAATTAACTTCATCGGTTTTGTCATTATTTCTTTTACGGCAATCTTTGGTTTCATAGCCCAATTTTGAACAAAAACTACACTTCTTTATTGGTTTGCTACATTTTAAACTTATGTGTCCTATCTCGTTACAATTGCAACATCTGATAGTTTCTGTGCTATTATTACTTTTTGGTTGTTCATTTGCTACCTTATTATACTCCCTAATTTGATTACTATTTCGATTACGATTGTTGTAAGATGGTATGCTACTTTCATGTCGAGATACCGTGCGCAAGTAATTAAGGACCTGTTCTGGTTCATCAAACATGCAAGTCCCTGCTCCCATACGTACAAACTTGTCATCGATGCCATGAATGATGCAACCAACTGCTTTTTTACCCGTTATTTCACATTTATTTATAAGAGCAATTTTATCATAATAATAATGTTCTAGAGATTGTCCAAACCTACATCTAAGTTTTAGCATAGTTGTTAATAAATCACCGTAATTTTCATTTGACGGTAAAGCCAGCTTCAATTTTTGTGTCCATCGATCCCAATTGTACAGGACTGAGGACAATCCCTGATACCACTTTTTGGCTAAACCACTTAATTTAGGAAGAGCATAATGACAAACTTGACGATCATTCCAAGAGTAAATCTGTGCGCATTCATTGACTTTGTTTATCCAATTTTCTATTGTCTGACTATTATCACTAGGGTCGAATTCCGGAACTACACTAAATGCAACTGGAAAATTGTTTTGAGCCCAAAAATTTGAAGTCAATGGCACAGAATCGCTCCTGGGACTATTTAATGTAGTAACATTATTTGTTACACTGTTATTGTTCTGCACTATAGGATCAATTCGATACTCAGCTATGACGGGTTTATTTATCCTACTAGTTTGAATCTGGGATGTCAACGGGGGAGTTTTGGTAAATTCCCGGTTAACATTTTTATTGCGAGACCTATAGACCCGTTCAGAATCCGCTCGTTTTTCAACACGTCTTTTATGGCGATGAGAACGCTTAGGGCGGCGAATACGCTTCTTTCTGCGTCTCGACATGCGATCATAGTTGTCACTATCACTACAGCTAGAATTTGTATCAGACGTAGAGGTACTTTCTACGCTTGGTTCCCGCCTTTTCCGCTTAGATCTTTCCATTATATCTAGCTACTCGTGATGCAATGAGTAATGACTCAAAGTAGGAACAGAAACTATTAATACACTAAGGCAATATGTGTACGATAACAATCAATATAAAATATATATCAGAATATTTAAGAAAATAATAAAAACCTGCAGTAAATATCAAAGCAATAAATCGATAGAGAATTTTAGTTAAAACAGATAAATTCACATTCTCTGTAATTTAAATTCAAATAGTAAGTAATAGTACTAGTAGTGAGCAAAACAAGTTCAATAATCACATAACAGTTAAAAGTAATTCATTAACTATAAATGCCTAGTACAAACAAGTCAATTATTGTTCACTCAAAAATTATCAACACCGACACTGATATAATTATATAACGTAGGTTGAAAAATAATAAATCACTTTCACTAATCTTCCAGTAGGTGGTACGTGTGCACCCAATGTGCACCTGATCAACGCCGCACTCGCACCTAGCCAGACAGGCACGTACCACACGTACGTGATAATCAGGAACAAGTTTAATCATCAATTAATTCGTCGCTTGTGGGCCACTGCTTCACGATGTGGCCAGCAAAACCTTTGTCGTTTGGGTTAGACACCAAACAAGCTGCAGTAAATCGTTGTAAGGCCACATAGAAGCCAAATAACACTTTAAGATCTGACCTTAAAGATCTGGTATTCAGGAGACCGCAGCACCGGGCACGTAGATACACTTTGTCACTTCTGACTGTTAACAAATATTATCTACTCGGATAATGATAAACTGTGTAACTATTAACATCAGTATATTTTATACTTTTAAGGGTACAGTTTCACACTTATTCCAGCAATGTGTGCAATAATTCAAGACCACCCTTGACGTCTATAGCCGGGGCGAACAAACGAATTCCCGCCAAAAGTTTTTCTTCCCGCTTTTTTTTTTTTTTTTTTTTTTATTTAAAATTTTACGGCCCTGGATACAAGTCCTTTTAGCCAATCCTTAACTATTACAAATCGTATGTTCGAATTATATACAATCATAAATCTATATACATTTACAACATCAACAACCTTTACAATTTTTCTACTGTACTACATATATATTTATACAACGGTTTATACATTAATGGATTCTTTAACATTTCTTTAACTGACGAAGGCTTATATGTTGATATTTCTAATAAATCCGAAATTAAAATTAAACGTATTAAATAAAATTTAGGGCAAGATAAAACAATATGGTCTAAGTCTGCTGGTTGTACACCACAATATTGGCAATGATCAGATGCTAATATTTTCATCCTAAACAGATGAGCTGGAGTCTGACAATGTCCAAATCTTAATCTATTTATTATAGTTATACATTTCCTTTCTTCAAATTGCATTTTATTATTATTAAACCATGGGCGGGCGGGTAGGTTCTCTTGTATTGATGCATACCATTTTCCTTTACTTTTATTTTTTTCCTTCCAGTAGCACTCCCATCTAAATCTAGTTTTTTCTTTTAATGTCAGAAAATAATCTGTGTAGGGTATTTTCAGTGCATTATTATGGTCTTCATCCCAATGAGAATTAGCTGCTTTATCAGCTAATTCATTACCCTGGATTCCCGAATGGCCGGGTACCCATTCAATCCTAACCACCTTGCTCTTGTTCAAATTATACAACAATTCTTTTATATTATAAATTATATAGTTGGTTTTATAAGCCAAAGTTGAACCATATATTGTTTTAATAACACTTTGAGAGTCTGATAGAATAAGTATTCTGTCAACGGTACCTAAATCTCTCGTGTACATTAAGGCTCTATAAATTGCGTATGCTTCTGCTGTGAAAATACTACTCTCGTTATTAATTCTATAATTTTTACTTATTTTCTTATACGAGTCATAGAAAGCAGCACATACACGATCTAGGGTCTTTGAGCCATCAGTGTATATTTTATACCAGAGCACATTATTTATGTCATCTACGCTATCCCTTTCTTGAGTTGAATCTAACAGAGCGTCGTATTTACAATTATATACAGGATAAATACTAAATTTATACATATTTACACTAAGCTCATTCATATGAGCCATTATAGTACACAATTCAGGAATGTTGTTATACATTATATCAGAAGGACGAATGTAATCGTCTAATGAGGCATCGCATAAATTTTCAGGCAATTTAACAGTATCTAATAATATTGAGCTGGTTTTGCATAAAGCTTTTAAACAAAACTTTTCCGCAAAGTGTAATCTTCTAATAGCCAGAGGAGGTACGCAGACCTCAGCCTCAAGTGCATGTATAGGCGTAGTTCTCATTGCACCACTTATTATTCTCAATGCAATATTTTGAATAACATCCAATTTTTTTAACAAAGAAGAGCCGGCATACATATAAGCTAAATAACTATAATCAAAATGACTCCTAATGATACTTTTATAGAGCATTAATAAGGTTTTAGGATCTGAACCCCAGAATGTTCCTGCTAAACTTCTCAAGATATTTAAATTTCTTGTTGCATTTTTACATATGTAATTTATGTGGCTTTGAAATTTAAGCTTATTATCTATTATTACTCCTAAAAATTTCTTTTCTTTCACTTGAGGAATGGATAAATTATTATATTGAATATTGATCAAATCATCAGTACCAAATACAACAAGAGAACTTTTTTCCGTATTAATATTTAATTTTAACTTATTACTGTAATATGAATTCAACTGACATAAAGCTAGATTTAAATTTTGTTGAGCAACCGAAATATTTCTGTCAATTGAGTAAACAACAATGTCATCTGCGAATTGTAATACTTTAACGTTTTTCGTAAGATATTGTGAAATCTGAGAAGTATACAGGTTGTACAAGATAGGTGATAGAGATGCTCCTTGCATTAGGCCTTTACAAACAGAATATGGGCCGTGTATTAGCCCATTAAATTTAACATGGAACGACCGATCGTTAAGGAAATTATGAATCCACTTTAACAATTTTCCGGGTAAACCCAATTCATACAATACCAGTATCAGTTGATTAATATCTACATTATCATATGCACCCTGAACATCAAGGAAAGCACAAACTGCAACAGATTTTGAAAGGAGACATTTTTTCATGTCTGTGATAAAGGTAACAAAACTTTCTGGAGCACTTTTACCTTTTCTGAAACCAAATTGGATATCTGGTAAAATATTGTTATGCTCTACATAATAATCAAGTCTTAATTTGATAATTTGTTCTGTTACTTTACCTACGCAAGAGGTTAATGATATGGGTCTATATGAATTGTAATCTTTAGGAGGTTTCTCAGGTTTCAGAATTGGAATGATGCACTGAGTTTTCCAAGATTCAGGAATAATTTGATTAAGCCATAGCGAATTTAAAACCATTAATAATTTCTTTTTACAGTTGATAGGAAGTTTTCGTAAAAGGATATAAGGAATATTGTCTAGTCCTGGAGCCGAATCCTTTCTTGAATCTAATGCTATACAAAGTTCCTTATATGTAAATTCTCTTAACAAAAAAGTATTAATTTCATGGTCATTATTTTTATCGAAAAAAATATCATTACCCACTAAACTACTGTTTGATCCATTACTAATTTTATTAATAAAATCCGGTAACCATTCGTCTTGTTTAGGTTTAGTCATAACATTAATCCTTTTAAATCTACGGATGTAATTCCAAATTTTTGAAACAGGAGTGTATCTATCTAAGGATGAACATAGGGTTTTCCAACTATTACGTTTTTGCTCACTGATAATTTTTTTCTTTTTTGCATCCAATTTTTTATATTCAATAAACCGTTCCATTGTCATTGATGATCTATATGCTAACAAAGCCATTTTTGATTTTCGTACAGCTTCTGCACATTCATCATTCCACCATGGTGCTGGGATTTTCCTATGGTTTGAAGATATATTACATTTGAAGATAGGTGTACATTGGTCCCTTAAATTGTATAATAATTCACAAAATTGATTATATTGTGTAAGAGGGTCAGAGTCTGTAGGAATAAATTCACTAAATAATTTCTCAGCCTCAATCTCAAATTTAATCCAATCAGTTTTATGAAATAGATATTTTTGTATGTTATAATTTATTTGGTATTTACAGGGGGAGATCAGGATGTCAGTAAAGATAGGGAGGTGGTAACTTCCTAATGGATCTTCACCAACACTCCATTCACATAGTGGAGCTATGTCTGGGCTAACACATGTGAGATCTATTGCTGATGGATTCCTATTTGGGGCCTGGACTGTTGTGGCTTTACCATCATTTAACAAGCACAGATCAGCTTCATCCAATAGGTTAAATAGTTGAGTACCCCTTGACTTTGTTGTTGCACACCCAAAAGCTATGTGGTGAGCATTAAAATCTCCTGATATTAAGCAGGGTCTAGGTAAGGAATTAAATATATTTCTTAATTTATTTATTTTAAATCTACTACTTTTAGGTGGACAATACACAGTCAAAATGGATAAAGGACCAGTGTGAGTTTGAACTGAAATTGCAACTGATTGAATATCCTGGTAGAATGGGAGTTGTATGTTTTCATATTTAATATTATTTCTAATCAAAATACCAACACCACCATGATCATTTTTAGCATTTTTATAGATCAAATTATATCCTGGAAATTTCAGATTATGACAATTGTTTGTTTTTAACCAAGTTTCATTAAGCAGCAAAATGTCAATGTTAAATTCTGTTAATAAAGACATTACAAGTGGCCGTTTGTTATTAATACTCTGAATATTATGATGTACTATTCTTATAAATCTATCCATTATTTAAGTGTTTCAATAAAATTTCTTTAATTTTAATTGTAGTCTTAGGAGCGTCTTTATTATTTCCTAATGAAATTAGAGTTTTAACTAATGCATTTATTATTCTATCATTATTAATTATTTCATTGGTTTCTTTAATAGAAGAAATATGTTTAAATTTGTTTAGTCCTGAATTTTGGAATTTCAATGGATCATGCTTTGGTAAGGGAAGTGGAGGGAAATTCCTATTACTACTTGCATTATTAACTGAAGTGGCTGTTGTAGCAGCATAGGAAAGTTTTTTCTGTTTCATTTTGGCTTCCTTCATTGGGCATGTTCTGGCAATAGCCAGGTGAGGACCCCCACAGTTGACACATTTTATTTCCTCCTCATTAATGCATTCTTTATAGGAATGTTCACCAGCACAGATTGAGCATATTTGTTTATTTTTACATACTCTGGCTGAATGATTGAATTTTAAACATTTGAAACATTGTAATAGGGGTTTAATATATGGTTTAACTTTGAAGCGCCAGTGATCTAGAAAAATATATTCAGGCAAGGTGTTACCAACAAATGTTATAGCTACCGTCTTCAAAGCTTGTCTTACTCCGGTATTGTCCTTTTTGGTGAACCTTCTCACCGCTACCATTTCATATTCACATGTGAGTTTTCTGTAGAGTTCTTCATTGGAGATGTCGACGGGAACAAACTGGATTACACCGATGACTTCCACTGAAGATGCTGGAATGTATGCTTTTATATTATGCGCTTCTAATTTGGAATTGTTGTTCAGAAAATCATTGGCTGAACTGGCTTGCTTAAAAACAATTTGAATTTTATGAGCGTTTACTCTACTAATTTCATACTGTCCTTTGATGAATTCTCCTAAAATATTTAATATGAATATCGGATCTTTGTTTCCAATATATTCATTTTCGGTACTTTCTATAAATACTGGGAAGTTTGTATTGTTACAGTTATCAGTATACTGTCTCTTGTAACCAGGTTTGTAGTATGGTTTTGGCGCCAAAATCTCTTCTGCTGGATTACTAGCAGTAGTAGTAGCAATCCGTTCATATTTTCTCTTCTTATTATCTTTTATTGGGTCTCCATCGCTATGGGTCCCCATTACTCCGGATAATTACAGATTTTTAAATATTTTATAAAATTAAAAATTTTAAATAGTCCGCCTTGTTTGACTTCCCGCCAAAAAGTCTTCTTCCCGCTTGTGCAAACTGTGTTGCCATATATAACGAATTAACTAATATTTTTATTATTGCCATTCGAAATAGCTGTATTAATTATTTATTAATATTTCTGTAATCTAACAAAAGGGACATAGGGACAGAGAAAGCTACTTTGTTTTATACTATGTAGTGATAACGATTTTTGAATCATTTTCTTCCAATCGCAGCCTTCAGATTTAACAGTTCAGAAAGAACAGTGAAATTAGTCGTCTGTGCTTCACAGCACACTTCACAGTACAATCTTGGAAAAAAATTGTAGGTTAGTTATATTTCATTGGTTATATTATCTCAATGAGGTTAGTGTTTTATATTCTCTTTGGCGTAGGTATGATGCGGTGACAACTGGCATTAAAGAAAATTTCGTCAACACTTGAATAATTGTCTTAAGCACGAATACTGGAACGATATTCAAATAATAAGTTGCTCTTAACAGCGCACGGCCCACTTTACACTTAGCCAGTACGTTTAATCGGGATTAACGTAGTTAAGCGCCATTTACATTTAAGTTGCGATCCAGTATTTGGGCGTTACAGTAATTACCATTGTATACGTAGGTATTTTTATACATTTTCGTATAGTTCTGTTTGTTTTGCGATTTAAAATAAACGAAGTGATAATTTACAACAAGAAATAAAAATAACAAGCATCTAAATATTTTCGGTCATAGTATATCGGGCTGCCATGTTATAGGTCTACCAGAATCTCATGGCATTTTGGGAAATTTGAATTTGCGCATCGCAACACTGGGGTAATTGGATGAACATATTTTGATACTTTCAATAATTGTAATTTATTTTTATTTTAAATTAACATGATTTTTTTTTATAAAACTTTGTAAATAAAGTACATAATGTTTTAAGTATTAATATATAGGTTATTTAAACATTAAAATGACTTCAAAATTGTACTTTTAGATTAATAGCCAATTAAAATAGGTGCCTAAATTAGGTTTTTTTCAGTTTTAATTTACAATATACATACGTGCCTTACGAGTATTTATAATATTGAGGGAGCGCTGGTACTTCCAAAACGTAGATAAAAATGGTGGTACCGAGTTTTGTTTTAATTCTCTCTTCTTATTCATTCTCACTTAATCAAACAACTTTCAATTTCTAAATTATAAGTAGTTTGATTATGAGTCGGTTTTATTTAAATAATTATTAGATTTCAAAAATATTATACGAAAGATGCAAGATTGTAAAATAAAAACGTATAATTTATTTTCAGTCTTCTTTATTTTATTAACACTTTAGTCAGAGCTTACTTCTAAATACTCATCCTGTACATCTTCTGATGAAGACGATGAAGATAAAGGATTGATAATAAACCTTCTAAAATCTCTGGAAACTCCTGTAAATAGGTATTTAATGCATTACTGTTTAGTATCAAAAAATGATATCAAAGTAAATACGATAAAACACATGCACATATCTAACACAACCCAAAAAAATTGAAGTATCAAAACTATTCACTCCGACTTATTTGTAAAAACGACGTCGATTTTAAAATCGACGATTTTGTTTAAATTTGACCAAATTATTCACGGATCTGGCGATAAACCTCGTAAACAATGTGTCGCACTTGTGATCGTAGAACTAATTTATATATTTTCGCTAAGAAAGTATAGAAATCTTAAAATATTCACATCGAATGACATAACTCAAGTTTTGAATCAGCTGTTTACGGATGGTATTGCCACATAAAAATCATTATTTTTATTTTTAATTTTATGCCATGAGATTCTGGTAGACCTATAACACTAAATTCGATCTTAGCGCCCTCATTATAATAATACTGATGGTATAATATCAAAATTTACAATAAAGCTAAGGCTTAAGATATTACATTTTTCTTTTATTTTCGTTTTGAAATGTTTCAGAAAATAATCCTGATTTTCCAAAAAATATAATTTGATTTTGAACTACCTGTCATGTCGTATAAAACTATTTTATATGGCATTCTTACAAAACATTTTGTTAGTATGGCAACACAAACTTGGTTTTGTATGGATTTTTTCGCGCCGGCGCGAAACGTGTTTGCTTCTATCTTCCTTTGTATTATTTTTCTTGTTTCATAAAATTTAATGAACTATGATTTCGTCTCATAAATAATTCCGTATTTCTTTTTAAACGATATTCGTATGGTGTGCATATAATTATGTAATATGTTAAACAATTTAAGTAATTTTATGAAATAGGAATATGTGCGCGGTGTGAGTCTGTGGCGAATTTACAGTACCTAGTGCGTTCGATAATAATGGGTTCTATTGTGTTGAAGAGTTTGTCTATCCTTTTAGGATTATTTTTCATATTTGTTGGCATCACAAAACTGACGCCAATGATATCAAAGGAGCTGCACAAAGATTTGGTGAGTGCGTGTGATTTATCATGTTTTGTTCAGACAGATTAAAAGGTCGCTAGGTGCATTGGATTGGATTTTTGTAGCCGTGGGGCTTGCTATTTTGGTATTTGGCCTGCCGCCTAATACCACCAGGGAGTTGTCTCATTGCGACAACGCAGGTTTAAGCTGTAGATTCGTTTCGAGCTTGCTCTTATTATGCAAATATTAATTAATTAATTAGCATGGTCTACCCGATGACGACGTGTGTGGCATTTAAAGACATGCACGGCATATTGATTGATCATTACTATAACTCTTAGAAAATTTTCCTATCCTATAAACACATACACATACTATATATTGCGGAGTGATATAGCATTTACTTAGAAATAATTTGATCAAGGCGAAAACCTTAGTGAAACTATGTATCGTACTAGGTCATCAAGCAAATAAATAGAGCCAATGAATTACAGAATATAATCTAATTTAAACAGCCAATTATGTTTGTACTGAACTCCAAAAAAAGAAGATTATTCATTCGATGTGTATGTAGGTATGTAATTTTGTCTTAATTGCATAGTTTTTGTATATATTGGTCTATGCTAGCGTCTGAACACGTGTGCCAATTTTCATACATGTATATATGTATGTTCGTATGTTTGTACTTATCTACGCATATCTCAAAAATTATAAGTCGGATCGCTAAAAATCTTTATGCGTTAGATCAGTGGCGTAACTACCCCTTTGGGGGCCCTTCGTAAGTAAAAAAAGAACTTTACAATGTAATTTCGTTTTTATGAACCTTTTTTAAGCTGGCCTATTTGTAAGACCAGAAGTGGCTGCTAACATGCTCAAGGTCGTCTCGGGATCGAATTTCAGGGCACACCTCTGACTTTTCGGAATCATGCGTGTATTGATAGTCAATCGCCATGCACTATGTCGGTGAAGGAAAACATCGTAAGAGAACCTGCATACCATAGCGATTTAAGTCCGCCAACCCGCACTAGGTCAGCGTGGTAGACTATATGGCCCGTGCTCTGCAATGGGACTTATATGAGCGGATACGGTACAGTAAAGAATATTTTTTAATGAAATTGCCTCATATTTCATATTTTTTATCAAATTTCAAAAGATCATGGAGCAGATCATAAACGCTCAATTGGTCCGCTACCTGGAGGATCACACGTTGATTAGTGACAGACAATACGGATTCCGTCAATATCGATCAACGGGTGATCTTCTAGCGTTTGTCCTACATAGCTGGGGTCAGGCGATTGACCGGCGTGGCGAGGCTCTTGCTGTGAGCCTCGACATAGCCAAAGCGTTTGATAGGGTCTGGCTCCGTGGTCTTCTTTCCAAGCTTCCGGTATACGGTGTGCCCGGCAACCTATGTTCGTGGATTTGGGGCCGTTCAAGTATTACGTAAGCACCATAGGGGGGGCGGGGGGTCTTTGCTTTGCTTATTTTGGATGAGATGGGGGGTAGGGGGGTCTAGATGATGATTACGTCATCAAAACAATCTTTAACAGCCTCCGTGGCGCAGTCGGTTAGACGCCGCCTGTGAAACGAGAGGCCGCGGGTTCGATCCCCGCACCGAGAGAAATGTTTGTGCGGCCCACAAATATTTCTTTCGGGTCTGGGTGTTTGTGAGACCGAAAAAGTCTCTTGTAGTTCCTGAAACCCACGACACAAGACTCGATCTTAATGTGGGGTCAGGACTATGTATGTGACTGTTGGGTGTTATTTATTTTATTTATTTATTTAACCCTTATGTTAGTAACCAACTTTACCGACGTCTTTTAGCAACCGGGTACCCGGGTACCCACAATTCTGAGTATTAAAAATTTAGTTTTTTTATTTTTAAAAAATCCAAAATATATTTTTCTTATAATAGTGAGTAAATAATGAGTGAAAATATAAAGAAAAAATATAATAACATAAGCAAGATACAACAAAATAAGACACGGGAGCAGTATTCGACAGTTTTTGGATTTCACGAAAAGGTTAACATGTGTTCTTACGTTCCTAAAAAAAATAAAGCTGTTATTCTGAAATCTACAATGCATTCAGATGCATCAGTTGGTGAGGACGCTAAAAAAAAACCAGAAATAATAAATTTCTATAGTAAATATAAAGCTGGTGTCGACACAATGGACCAAATGGTGCGGAGTCAACGACGATCTTCGAGATGGCCAATGGCAATGTTTTTCAACATGCTAGACATTTCTTCACTTGCGGCATATATAATTTATAATGAAAATAATAAAATGATTGCCAAAAAAAACGACAGAACGTCGTCAATTTATGCGTAAGCTAAGTGAAGAACTAGCATTGCCGATGATTGAACATCGTACCACGAATCCACAAATAATGCGCCATTTTTCAACAAAGATTGCCATTCAGAGTATTTTAGTCCATGCACTGACAGAAACAGTCGTGGTAAATCCTGGTCCAGAGACCCCAAAAGATAAAACCGGAAGGAAAATAGTCATAGGATCTTGCCATGTCTGCAATGCTTTGCCAATAAGAAGATGGCGAAAGACACGCAAGGCTTGTGCCAATTGTCACCAACCAGTATGTGACGAGCACTCCGTTAATCGTGTACAATGTGTTCAATGTCATTAATTATAAAAAAAGTGTCATATTTTTTAATAAAATTTAGTTGCATACATATAAATAAATTGTATTCAATTTATTTCCTATGCTTTCCACAGTGGGTACCCGGGTACCCGGTTGCTAATGGGGCGATGGCTGGAGTTTAAGCTTAAAAAAATAAATAAATAAATGAATAAATTAATTTAATGAACTCACAACTAGCTTTCTTTTAAGTTGAAAAATGACGATTTGAGAGCTTAAAATGAAATATTGAACTTGCTTTAAGCTATTCACATAGATACACCGCGGGGGGTACCCGGGTACCCGGTTACTAACATAAGGGTTAAACAGGAAGATTCAAAACGCAGTTGCCCAGAAGAAACACAGGGATGTTATAAAAAGAAAGTTAGAAGATATAAGATATAGGTTATATACAGGTATATCAAAATTTCTACCGAAAATGAAGCCGGGTGGTAGTTTTGGTGACTACAAACACAATGCAACTAAAATTTTTGCAAAGAAATGAGAAAATTGTTTTTTGTGATTTTTTAAATATGTGTTAATTTGGGTGATATTCTGTATCAGCCCATATACGTCCCACTGCAGGGCTCGGGCCTACTCTACAATCGAGAATACGATTGAGAGTGGTTAGGCCATATAGTCCACCACGCTGGCCTAGTGCCATTTGGGTGATATATCCATAGTTTATACTAAAATAATAATTAAAATCCTTGCATACATAGCTTGTTTAAAAAGAAAATGGTTACACTATTTTTTTGAAAAAAAAATGTATTTACCACCCAAATACGACTATAGAAAAAAATTACTAAAAACATTTTTTTGCTGTATTGTGTCTGTAGTCACTAAAACTACCAATCAGCTTCGTTTTCCGAAGCAGTCTTGATATACCCTGTATTTGCCTAAAGGGGTTGAAATAGGGGTTAAACTGGAAATGAAAAATAATAACTATTGAAGATATTTTTTTGAAAATTTATCTTTTAGCTCCTTATTACA
Organism: Hyles euphorbiae; assembly: GCA_023078785.2. NCBI lineage: Eukaryota > Metazoa > Arthropoda > Insecta > Lepidoptera > Sphingidae > Hyles > Hyles euphorbiae. Next base: position 13,062,759 of record CM041050.1, read on the forward strand.
AAGTAAAAACTAAAAATAATGGCGTCCAATAATTTTGGATAACGGCTAATGGGGGTAAAATAAGGTATGAAATATTGTATGGAAAATCAAAACTGCTGAAGCTATAAATGTAAAAAAATCATAATTCGGTTAAATGGCAATAACGAGAAATAATGTCACGCATAGTTTTCTTTGTTGGCTCTGAAGGAGCGAAAAGGGGTTGATTTTTTTTAAGGAAAGTTCTTAATGCCTTTTGGGGAATTTACTCATTGATAGAAATCATTAGGATAGGAAAAACCTTTTTAGGTTTGTATTGATTGTATAAATTCGAAATTTACATGAAGTTTAAAATTTGTTATACTTTTCTATACCTACTTCAAAAATGCAAGTTCATATTCAGAACTGGAAATGTTGGTCGCCATTTTGAACTTTTTAGTTATTGAACAATTTGGTCTCAAAATCGATACCTGAGGGAACCTTTGTTTAAATAATCTAAATTCATAATCAGAATATTGGCCGCCATTTTGAACTTTTTAGTTATTGATCCGATTGGTCCCGAAATCGATATCTGAGGCACACTTTGTTTGAATAACCTGAATTCATAGTAGAAATTGAATGGATACTTGACGGCCATCTTGAATTTTTTATTCATATTATTTGAACTAAACCACAATTTGTTTGTGTATTATTTGCAAAATAAGTATAAAAAAACTATTTGACGCGAAGTTAATCGCAAAAAAACAGCTATATTTTATACATAATGCAGGCATTGTTAATATAAACGAACATTCAAATAACTATTCGTATTTCACCTTTTGTAAACGCATTATAAGCATATTTCGACATTTTGGTAGTAGATATAATCCAATGTGTATGTTGCCCTTACATATTTTGGTTTTAATGAATGTCATCGGGGTAGTAACAGTTTCATAATATCTCCGTAGCAAAATAATGATTTTAATCTGGATAGATGGGATGGAATAGAATATAAGGTGGACAAATTGGGACAGAAGAACTATGTAATATTATAGCACGGGATGGGATAAGCAGTATAGAGGCGCGCAGTCAAATTGAGTTTAATTAAAATATGGTCGGGAATCTATATCTGTACCCGGGCGAAGCCGGGCCGGGCTGCCAATATTATAATATTTTTGTAACTTACTCTACTCGTATGTTGAATACCGTGTCAGCAAAATCTAATCTCTATCCTAAATCTATTTTCTTATTTTTAGAATTATAACTTCTGCTCATGAATCATTAAAAATTAAAAATATATTGATTCAAAAATGTTTACGTAAGCATGGGGGGAGGGGGTAAGAGCTTTGCTTACTTTTGCTGACAAGGGGGGTGGGGGGGTATATAATTATAAGAAATCTGCTTACGTAATACTTGAATGGCCCCTTTCCGGCTTTCTGCATGGGCGTAGAATACCTACGTAGTCGTTGACGGACACGCTTCGGCGCTCATGTCGGTAAATGCCGGAGTTTCCACAGGGCTCGGTGCTGTCGCCCACCTTGTTTATTCTGCATATCAATGAAATGTTGTTTCTTGGCAACATTCATTGAACATGACGTGAACATCTTGTCATTGAGTTCAACCGGACCTTGGATCTCATTTCTATATGGGGTTCCAGGAATATGATTGAGTTCAATGCCAAGAAAACCCAGGTGTGTGCGCTCACGTGCAAAAAATCCCCGTTCTCCCCATTCTTCAGGGTGCTACCCTCTCAGTGCGAAATGACCTGAGTATCCTTGGTGTGGATATCCGCTGTGATCTCAATCCAAGGAATCACATCGAGGGCGTAATATCTGCCACATCATGCAGGGTTGGAGTCCTGAACAAGGTGCGTCGGTTCTTTACGCCCAATCAACTTTATCATTTGTATAAAGCGCTGGTCCGGCCGGGTATGGAGTACTGTTCGCACCTCTGGGATGGATCCGCCCTCCGATGCCTTGGATGGATTGCAGCGGCGGGCCATCCGCATTGTGAATGATGCAGACGTTACGAGCAACTTAGAGTCGCTACAACTCCGGAGAGATGTCGCCTCTCTAAGCGTGTTCTACCGCCTGTATCACGGTGAATGCTCTGAGGAATTGTTCAACTTGATCCCCTCCTCTCCATTCTTAAACAGAACCACGCGTGCTGGCTTGCGAATCCATAGCTTGTCGGTCCACACCATCCCGGCGCGACCCAAACGGTTCGCTAATTCTTTTTTGTGCCGCACCGTTAGGCTGAGGAATTGTTTGCCGTCTCACGTGTTCCCTCCTTCCTACAATGCTGGGTCCTTCCGCCGTAGTGTGAAAAGGCACTTTAGCAGGCCGGCATAATTGTTTATACTCTGCCTGGGTGGCATTTGCGCTTACCGCAGGCCCTTAAGGCCGGGGCCCGTGGCATTTTGCGCACTCTGCCACCCTATTGTTACGCTACTGCGTTAGATGTAGTTTACCTTAAGAACTGTATAAGTTTGATCGAAATTGATTCAGTTTTAAATTAGTTCCTGAGATAGGGCAAAGTCCGCGGCGCGAATACATGTTGATTATTTAGTGGCAGCGACACAGCGTCCTAATCTATCTAGTTGTTTGAAATAGAGAAGTATAATGAAAGTAGTTGAGTAAATATAAATAAATAAATAAAATAAATAACACCCAACAGTCACATACATAGTCCTGACCCCACACTAAGATCGAGTCTTGTGTCGTGGGTATTAGGAACTACGAGAGACTTTTCGGTCTCACAAACACCCAGACCCGGAAGAAATATTTGTGGGCCGCACAAACATTTCTCTCGGTGCGGGGATCGAACCCGCGGCCTCTCGTTTCACAGGCGGCGTCTAACCAACTGCGCCACGGAGGCTGTGTGTAATATGCATTACGCATAAAAGTTAAGATTCAGAGCGAATAACTATGTAACGCTCCCACTACAGTTTCTGTGGCGCATCACTCTGTAATCACCCACGAGGTGCGTGTGTGCGTGCGTGTAACATTCACTAGGAAAATGTGAAGGTTCTTAGTCGGGTAATTAGTTTTAAATTTCCTATATTACTGCTATCTGCACTTTCTTTACAGCCACGAAAAACTAAATAAGTTACTTCCTAGAGTTCTTGGCGTCAAAAAAGTTTCTTTTTTTATATGGATTGTTGCTCCTTATCTTATATGTTATCGCCAGTGTTCATTCAAAATATACGAATCCAAGTGAATTTTCAATGTTTCGTGTCTCTTTTTCGCATTTACTATGTTGTCATAACCCTCAACTCAAACATTTTGTTTGTTCATCATCATCATTTTGTTGTCCACTGTTGGAGATAGGCCTCCTCCAAATTGCGCCATTTCACCGTGTCGTCAGCTTGTCGCATCCAACACCTGGCATTGACCTTTTGCAAATCGTCAGTCCACCTAGCTGGATGGCTGGAGGACGTTACTCAACTCCCAAGAACACGTTTACTCCGACGGTTATGGGTTCTTCGACAGCTGTGACCAGGCATATTGCCACTTCAGCTTGCTAATCTTGTTTGTTATGTCTATAACTTTGTTTCTCTGTCGGATAAGCTCATTACGGATGTTATCTGACACATCGAGCATAGTACGCTCCATAGCTCGCTGAAAGAAATTAAACTAGTGGAGCAGTCGTACTGCTTACAGTAACCTACGTTGCTGCCCAACCCACCTGTATCCTGGGATTTTGCGCACTCTGCCACCCTATTGTAACGACATTGGCGCGAGGCATAGCTAGTCTTGAATATTAAGGTTGGAACAAGTACCAAACATATCTATATGTTCCATGAAATAAATAGTCGTTTTATGTTTTGAAGTCGTTTTTTTTAAAATATATGATTGTGTATTTAATGTCTATAAACAGTTTGCTAGTTGTGACGTTAGGAAAACCATTGCGCTCATTTTTTCCAATGCCTTGGGGAGTGACTATGTCAGCTGTGATATGATTCTCCCTATCCTAGACGAAATCCTTCCCGTCATTATATCCCGGCATATTTCCTACAGCTTGGAAAGAAGCAATAGGGACGATGTACCTATTCCCAAAAATCCTAACGCCTCTGTACCTTCTGAATTCCGACCTTTCATAGAATAGCACAACCACCACTCTAATTCGTATTACGGATGGCATTAGGTCGGGCATGGAAGGGGGTAAGCTAACAGTGCTGGCATTGCTAGACTTCAGTAGCCTCTTAATGCGATGCCCTTTAGTACCTTTTTAGGTTACCGCTTAAATTGAATCGCAAATCGTTCGCAAGTCGCGTTTTCATTCATTCAATTCGTACTATTACTAAACTTTAAGACCTCAACTGAGTCGTATACCTGCCAAAAATAACGATTAAATAAAAGTTCCTTTATTTGCTACTGAAACTGAATCATTTCTAAATAAATGAGTTCGGTAAATTAATTCATAACGAAGGCAGGGGACGTTCAATAGCGGTTTCTAGGGTTTCGTACCTAAAAGGTAAAAACGGTTCTTTAATTTTGTTTCTAAGTAATGAGCATTGTACTAGCATAATTTATAGTATTTAATAAAACATTTTTGCAATGAATGGCGTGAATAGCATGTTATTTGCCAGATGGTAAGCGATGCGACCGTTCATGAACAGTAGCAAAACCAAGCAATACCTTGAATTACAATACAATACTTGGCATTCCACTGCGCTCGCCATTCCGTGATATAAGATGTAAGTCTCAATATGTCCAGTTGTTACTCTGGCTACAATAAATGTGACCAGCTACGTCCGTTACCATCAGGCCAGCACGCAGTTTTGAATATTATTTATGCATTCAGTTTTTTAATTGGCGTTTCATAACCTCATTAACTTCATTTTTCGTGATTCAGATATCTATCATATTATATATCATCTGTTTCATGGGCTGAACACACCCTTTCCTACTCTATACTACCCTCCTGTTATGCCTCATATATCTAGGTACCTATCTACATCTATTATTCAATTATATGCGGGTACAATGACTTATTAACTGCAAATGTAATGCAAATGTATTTTAACTTATATGTTTAGGTTTTCCCTTGATTTAGATACGAAACACTAATTTCATTCAGAGTAATTTTTACCTTTTACTATATTACTTGTATCACCTGCGGCTAGTTTAGCGACGTATTTTACTAAATTAGGTATACCCGGACTACTGCCTGCAGAAAGTGAAATATAGCATTTTGCGAAAGAAACAAAGTCGATCATAACGTCAAGTAGAGGATATTCGTTTACCTGGATCGCATGTTTGCTGAATCTACGTCCGTGTGAAGTACTTTCTGTTACTACAGTCCAAGGAACTTATACTCCAGAACACAATCGGATACATGCTATGACGAAAGGTGTAATGTAGATGATTGGGCTCGCGCTCTATAAATTTAGATCTCAGATAATAATTTATAGTAGTTACGATAAAATTTGCGCTACATCTGGTTTAAGCCAAATATTAAACGAATCTAAATCACGAAATGCATAGTAGTTGCTTTGATGTTGTAAAGTTTGCTATGAATAGTTTTATATGAAGATAAATTAACTACTTTTACTAACTTTACCTATGTATGTTGAATTTACCTATACAATTATGTATTTGACTGTTGTGGCAATAAAGTATGTGTTGGTTAGGATAGCTTAATAGAACACGTGACGTTATTACTCAAATGTCACATGACCTTCCTTTTCTGTGCAAATATTTTTGTAATAAAGAAAAACATTTTTGTATACCTACTTAAGTATTTGTTTTCAATAACGCTTTGAAAATATGTACATATACATACCTAGTAAGGTCATAAATTCTGTCACATGTTTAGTATAAAATAATTGAAACAAGTTTATTCATTATTTAACCATTTATATACCAAAATGAACTTAACAAAACATAGATTCTTATGATACTAAAGTTTATTCAAAATGACCTCCGTGATTTTGAATACAGGCCTTCAATCTGCGCGGCCAGTTGTCTATCGCAGGACGAACGAGGTCCATGTCAATATCGAAGGCTGCCTTAATCAAGGATGTCTTGAGTGACTCCAAATTGGGATGAGGCTTTGAGCACGCCTTTTCCTCCAAGTGTTGCCATATCTTATAATCTAACGGATTCACATCTGGACTGGAGGAGGGCCAGTCTTCGTGCCGGATGAAGTCGATTTTACGCGCCGCCAGCCAGTCTTGAGTGCTCTTCGCTCAATGAGCTGACCATCAAACGATACAATGAAGACTCTAGTGTAGATGACAGGTCAAGAAGTGGTCGCCCTCTTTCTGTTAGGACTCCAGCAGCGATAAAAGCTGTGAAGGCGCGAATTCAAAGAAATCCCAAACGTAAGCAGAAACTGTTGGCCCTTCAGATGGGGTTAAGCAGAACCTTGGTGAAAAGGGTGTTAAATGAAGACTTAGGGCTTCGGGCATATTGAAGAAAAACAGGACATCGTTTGAATGCTCGTCTAATGGACCTGAGACTGAAGAGATGCCGCGCTTTGTTGAAGCAGTACGCGGGAAAAAAATATATTTATTTTACAAGATATGGCAACACTTGGAGGAAAAGGCGTACTCAAAGCCTCATCCCAATTTGGAGTCACTCAAGACATCCTTGATTAAATCAGCCGCCGATATTGACATGGATCTCGTTCGTGCTGCGATAGCAACTGGCCGCGCAGATTGAAGGCCTGTATTCAAAATCACGGAGGTCATTTTGAATAAACTTTAGTATCATAAGAATCTATGTTTTGTTAAGTTCATTTTGGTATATAAATGGTTACATAATGAATAAACTTGTTTCAATTATTTTATACTAAACATGTGACAGAATTTATGACCTGGCTAGGTATAATGCTCTCTCGCCGCAAATGGATATAGACTTGTTCTGTTCCAGTATAAGTAATATAAAAAAAAAATCTTAACAGTGGATACTAGTTATAGTATTCATCAATTTACACCGTTAGGTGTAAAATAGTAGGTGTAATATGTGTTATACGAGTATAGGCTTTCACAACTTTATACATATAATAAATAATAGTTAAAAAAAACTAAAATACACGCTTTAATAAGATATACAACTAAAAAAGTAAAAATAATTGATACTGAATTTAAGATAAGTAAATGGAGTAAAATACATATATTTTATTGTTACAAAGCGTGGGGTGTTTACAACAATTACTTATCATCCTGCACCCCACGCTTTGTAACAATAAAATATATGTATTTTACTCCATTTACTTATCTTAAATTCAGTATCAATTATTTTTACTTTTTTAGTTGTATATCTTATTAAAGCGTGTATTTTAGTGTTTTTTAACTATTATTTAATTGTTTTGACTAAAAACATCCATCTACAGCTGTATTTCCAATCAATAACGCCATCTGTTGGTCAGTAGTAACATTTGACACTTGAAGAATACAATGTTAACACCATCTAGCGATGAATAGTGCAAACATGCATTATTGACGTGATCACGCCATCTATTAGTCAGTAGCAAATTATGTTCATCTATACGCCACCTAGTGGTCAGTAGCAATGGTCATCAATTATAAGAATAATGAATCCTGGCGAATCTAATCAGGATAATTATATATTTTAATCGAATTATTGTATTGTCATCGGTCTTTGACAAGTGTGCAAAATTTGAACGAAATCTGGCCGTTTAAAGTGGGTCAAAATCGCGCCCAAAGAAGTCGGTTACAAACAAACATACAAACATACAAACATACAGGTGAAGCTAATAAAAAGCGTGTAAATAATACTAGCGGCCCGGCCCTGCTTCGCCCGGGTGCATATAGATTTCTCTACAATAATATGCACGTATTATACACATAAACCTTCCTCTTGAATCACTCTATCTTTTAAAAAAAACGAAAATCCGTTGCGTTGTTTTAAAGATTTAAGCATACAAAGGGACATAGGGACAGAGAAAGCTACTTTGTTTTATACTATGTAGTGATTTTATTATCATTTGTTTTTCAAATAAGTAACTCATTTTTAGTATATAATTTTCATTTTTTCATTGTAAGTTTTTGAAGTGAAAACTTCTTTAGCGGCGTTGAGCACTTTTTCTGTAATGGGTATAAAATCTTAAACTCGCGTCAGGACACGTGACCTGATCGAAAAAGCTGTCAGTTTATAAAGCTTTGATGAATTGCCAATGATTTTGAGTGGAGATTTCAACATAAACTTCGCAGACGATAAAAATCAACTATTAATTGAATTTTTAAATAATGAATTTGGTTTAACTATGTCGAATGATCGCAATCTTAGCACAACGAAATACAAAACTACTATTGATGCGGTCTTTATTAGACATTTAAATAGGTTCGAATCAAAACTGTTCGTTTCTTACTTCAGCTACCATAAACCTATCGTATCAGTTTTAGAGATTGGCGATGATAGTTCTGGTAATGATGATGGTGAAAAAGTCGTTGAAATTATGGATGAAAGTTGATTTTTCGGAGAGATAAACTTTTTAATGTAAAATAATTGTAATAGTTTTAAAGTGTTAAATTTTTAATGTAATATAAATTGTCATGTTTGTGTACGATAGCGCAATAAATGAATATTGTATTCTACCACATAAATGATAGTACTCTTATACTGATAAAGTAATTGGTGCAAAATTATTCCCTAACCATTCCAAAATATCAAACATGCTCAACGTTAATAATCAAGTTTTCACTTCTGCCGGCACTCCCGGAGTGCAACCCGTCTTTTTTTTATTATTATTACTATAGCCTCTGTTTTGTACACCTGCTTTGTTTTTATTTTGTTTTCTTGTAATTTCCCATTTGGTTCTTTTGATTATTGTTATTAATTATTTTTATTATTCTTTTTAATAATTTATCTTTACGCAGGAGGCAAGGATCTCGTTATCGTTGTTTCTTTACCTCTATGTGGCAGCTTGTAATTAGTATATCTATTCTTTTAATTATAATTGATATCTTATATTTTGTTAATTTATCTCTAAGCTTTCCTTAAAAATATATAAATAAAATAAAACGTCGGACCAAAACGGAACAATCCTCACTTTAGGTCAGTTTATTTCCGTTTTTTTTTTTTTTTTTTTTATTGCTGTGAATGGCGAGACGAGCAAGCCGTTCGCCTGATGGTAAGCGATACGACCGCTCATAAACAGTAGCAACATTCCACTGCGCTCGCCATTCTGAGACATAAGATGTTAAGTCTCAATATGTCCAGTAGTTGCTCTGGCTACAATGTCCTTCAATCCGAAACACAACAGTGCATTTAAGCAGTGTTGTTTCACGGGAGAAATAGACATTGCGGTGGTACCTACCCAGATGGCCTCTCACATATGAGAGACCTACCACCAGTAAACCGTTTTTTTAGCTTTAAATACTTATACATATGTTTTTTTAGAATATGTCCATATTTGTTCTTGTCTCAATCTTAACCTACTTACTGGTCGTAAGTCTCCCATATGTGAGAGAATGCCTGGGTAGGTACCAGCGCAATGCCTGATTCCACCCGCCAAACAGCAGTGTGATTGCATTGACGTGTTTCGGTTAGAAGGGCATTTTAACTTCCGGACGTATTGAGACTTGCCATCTTATGTCTCAGGATGGCGAGCGTAATGGAATGCCAAGCATTGCTTTGTAATTTGTGGTGTAGTTTGGTTTTGTTACTCCATGAGTCCATGAGTTACATGTCTATATCGCCTACTATCAGGCGAATGACATGCAGGTCTCGCGTTTATTTTTTGTCAAACCCTCTGTATTCGATAGCGTTATTATGAGTAAAGTGTAAGTGGTGGGGAATGTTCCAAATATCCCCTGCTATCATTAACATACCCAATGTAATTTCCTATGTCTATTTAGAAAATGTATAATTTTCGTAGTAAAATTAGGTATATGTATAGTATTATCTATACTATATATAATATTATAAAGCTGCAGAGTTTGTTTGTTTGTTTGAACGCGCTAATCTCTGGAACTACTGGTCCGATTTGAATGATTATTTCAGTGTTGGGTAGTCCATTTATCGAGGAAGGCTATAGGCTATATATCATCACGCTATGACTTATAGGAGGAAATCAGTAGTGATATTTCTAGCAAATGCGAGGAAATTTTGTTCGTTTTTCGTTGTCCGATTGGTCGATATTGTAAACTGATAGTCAGAATTAAACATTTTGACCGCCAATTTAAAACGTGTATGCACCCAGGCTGAGCCGGGCCCGACCGCCTGTGTATAATATAATCTCAGTAGTGAGTACATACCTATACCAATATCAATATGTACCTATTTTATGAATAGTAGACCATTTCTAGGAATTACATACATTTCCGTTATCATATACTTACATAATTGCGTGTGGTATAAAGGGCGCTCTACACTACACACACGAGAGTGTAGAACGCCCTCAAAATAGTCATATCTAGAATCAGATCGAAAATCTTTTCAGGAAATAGGCAAGATACCAAGTTACTCACATTTTCAAGTCTTGTTAATAATTATAATGACACTGGGTATTACAAATATTCTACGCTTCTACCACCGCTGCGCTGATGATCTCCAGATATATGTATACTCAAGCTTAGACAGGTTGACCGATATTTTATTACGAATCAATACATCTGATATTGGATTAAATCTCATAGTTTGAAGATTAATCCATCCAAAACCTAAGTCATTGTAGTCGGCAGTCCAAGGGTGATCTAGACTAGAAGTTTGATTGGACCTACTTAGTATCTATTGTCATGATATAATAATCCCGTGAACCGTCCGCAATCTGGATTTAATCCTACTAATTACTTTTGTAAAGGCGAAAGCTCTTGTGCTTGTTATTTTTCACGCTCACACAGGCGAATCAATTTTGATGAAATTTGATGTAGATGCAGCTGACACCCTGAATTACCACTTAGGCTACTTTTTATCCCGAAAAATGTAGTGTTCGCGTGGGATGATGGAATTTCGATATATTCATTACTTTTTTTTATATTCGATGAAATGTGATGGTACTGGATTAAATGCCTTAAGTGAAAATGAGACGGGACGGGGCGGAATACAACCGGACAAAATGGAGAAATCACAACTAAACAATAACGTCGTTAGTGTATTTTTTCCTTTTGAGGGGAGAAATTCGTGTGAAATAAGGCTTAGGGTAGTGTCTAACTATTTAAAGTATATAAAACACTAGTGACACGTCCCAATTTCGCCCCGACCCGCACCCGATCAATCCCGTCTAGTCACTTCTCATCTCGTATCAGTAAAATTATTTATCTATAATACAATATTGAATATACTTCCTCCGTAAAGCAACTCTGTGGGTCATTATGTATATTTTTTATGCATATAATCCTCATCCTTGGATCAGTCTCTATTGTTGAAAACTACATTTATACCGTTGAATAATTTAAAAGATATGTGCGAACAGACACCAGAAGCAACTTCATTTTTAACCGACTTCAAAAAAAGGAGGAAGTTCTAAATTCGACTGTAATTTTCTTTTTTTATGTTTTATACTATGTAATGACACTTAAAAGTAAAGTTAATCACGCAGACGTTTGTTTGTTTACATGCATCATCGATGTAAATAAAAAATACATGAATATCAGTTACGTTAGTCGCCTTCGGAAGGAGGTTTTTAAAAACACAAATTTTAATTAGGACAAAATAAAATATAATCAATTATTACAAATTGAACTTAAACTAATTATAGCACTAATAAATTTGGTTGTCGCGACTTTCCTCGACGGCGATCGAAGAAGAAAAGCACTGCTGCCCGGTGATGGTGGTCCGACGATGCTGGTGGGTCATCGGCGTGAGTAATTCATATGGAATCTGCCGACTGTGCAGATTCGTGGGAACTTTTTGGGAGTTTCGTTAGGGGCGACACGTAACACCTCCCCTCCTAGACCGACAACTATTTGCCAATGTTTAATGCAAATGTTGCGGCTCTTCTATCTTGAGCTGACATCTCTATGGCAGTTGTGGGAACATTCTCAACAGTAAGTGCTGCAATCGCAGATTTCTTCAGTCTTCTCCGAATGTATAACATAATGATGACAGCGAATACGATAGTCAGGATTACGAAAGTGTATACTGGAACTGTGATGGAAAGAATGCTTGATGAGTCAATAACAGGTGGCTTCACTGGAATTTCCATGGAAATTTGATTTTGTATGTTATGTAATTTATCCAAATCAATTGTTGTAAGATTATATGTGACTCCAGTATTCTGAGAAATTGCAATATCTGGAAGTGACATAATTTCTATTGGTTTTCCGCGGAGCTGGTTATAGATGTTAGCCAAAGTAAACTCAGGTGTTCTTATCTTGCAGTTTTGAGGGATAGTTGCTAAGAAACTACCTTCTAGGATATGGTGCTGCTCTTGTCCACATAATATTTGAACTTTAGTGGACTTTGGGAATGATATGATGTAGTGCTGGTTATCAAGCTCGACTAGAGCTTCCTTGTACAAAGAGATAGGCGTGGGTTTACACGTTTCATCTATCTCTTGTGAAACAATGAGATGGTGAATGCAGTCCTTTTGAGTCTTCATCTGATGATTTACTTTTTCTTCACATAGAAACCATGTATCTATCTTCGGGCATTCTGCCTCTATGTACACATATTCGTTATTATTGGTTGCCATATAAGGAAAAGGGGATAGGATAACATAATGATTTTTATTCGGGACAGGACAGAGTCTGTATAAATTGTAAGTGGAGGAAGTAGTAATTGGGAATTTAAGAACTACCACGATCTTTGATTTTATAAAGTAAGTGCCTATTCTAATCATATTATAATAATATCTTATGTCTAAATTTAAAATTTTATCTGTACTATAAATATGTTTCAATGTGTTTAACATACTCTTTATTTCATTTATTCCAAGAATTGAATGGTGTAAAGTGCCACTAATACTAAAAGCTAATATGTTTTCTAATCTGATAATTTCGTCAGACAAATCTTTGACGTTTTCACTTATAATAAGAAATAGTTGCGACAATTTCGCATAAAATGTAACTCGATCGTTACCTATACTTGTAAAATTAGTAATATAATTTAATGCCTTAATTATTTTCTGTTGATTTATAGTTAAATTACTAAGTACTTCAGATTGTTTCGCGGTGATTTCTTTAAATAAGCTTATGTGTTTATTATAAGTTGTCGAAAGTTCAAGATTATTGTTCTGTAAGACTTGTAAGGAGTGTTCAAATCTTAATGCGTCATCGTGATCAAGATTTCCCGTTATGCTTTTTATGAATGTTCCAAGAGGGTTTATTAGTCCTCTCTTAATGCGAACTGGTTCTAAAGAATCGAGCTGACGAGATAACTTATCAAGCTTATCAAATAAATGTGTGATCTGATATTTGAATAGAGTAAAATTACTGTTCGATAGTTTGTTTGAGGATTTAGTGAGTTCTGAGTATAAAGAAGTAATATGATGGCGTATGATGTTAAGGTCAATTTCCTGGAGGAATGTGTGGAAATGGGAAATTATTTTGGTGGGTCCTAACTCAAAAGGTAATATGCCAGGTCCATCACGAAGACTGTTAAGTCGGATTTCTTGTGCTTGGGCCAGGGACATCAGGCTCATTGGAATCCTGTAACGGATTGGAATTATTAGTTTTAGGGAGTCTTTTTATTCTATTTTTTGCAATGCGGCCTCGTTTCTTTGAGGTGTATATATGGATAGGTAAATTCGTAGTGACTTTATCATGAGTATATCTAGCCGCTAGTTTATTTCTTTGAGCTATTGGATTTTTAATAAAAATTTCTTGATCCTGTTCGTATTCAATTACGGGATCACGCTTACTGTTACGTTGTGTCATGATTACTTCGCGATTCGATTGAGATGACTCACTGATTAATTTGTATACTATTTCCATCTTACTACGGTGGTCATGTAGGTACTGTTGTAATAGTCGTTCTGTCAAATTTAAGTCAGTTGGGTCTCTAGGGTCAAAATGTCCAGTTATGAGATTAAACGGTCTTAAACTAAGTTCAGTATCAGTAGATGATGCGCTTATCAGAAGTTTATCGTCAGGTGCTGTCACTGTGGAAGATGAGCTCTGGGAATCAGATATATTAACTATAATTGATTCTATTTCTTCATTATGGATTTCTATGCGGGAAAGTGCGTCTGCGTTACAATTGTTTTTGCCTTTTTTATAAACAACTGTAAAGTTAAATTCGGAAAGTTTTAATTTCCACCTAGTAAGCCTTGAATTAGGGTCTTTCAAATTCATAAGCCAGAGTAAAGGTTTGTGATCTGTCACTACTTTAAATTTACGTCCAAAGAGATAATGCCTAAAATATTTGGTAGCCCAAACTATTGCAAGGAGTTCTTTTTCGATAGTGGAATAGTTTACCTCGCTATCATTAAGAGTCCTCGACGCATATGCAATAGGTCGATCGGAACCGATGGATCCTTGAGACAGAATAGCACCAATAGCGACGTTAGATGCATCTGTGGTAAGTATGAAGTCCTTTGTAAAATCAGGATATTGTAATATAGGGTCATTAGTCAACAGTATTTTACAGTTTTCAAAGCATTTTACGTATTCGGGGGTTAAATTTATCTTTGCGCCTTTCTTTAAACATTTAGTCAGAGGTTTCGTTAATCGGGCAAAATCTGGTATAAATCTACGATAGTATCCTAATAATCCTAAGAAACTTTTTATTTGTTTTGTAGTCCTTGGTATGGGATATTTTAGAATTGCGTTTATTTTATCTGGGTTAGGTTTAACGCCTTCAGGTGTTATAATATGGCCTAAATAAGGAGTCTCATGCTTTAAAAATTCAGATTTATCCATTTGAATTTTAAAGTTTGATTCACGTAATCTTTGAAAAATTTTCTTAAGATTCACCATGTGTTCTTGTAGTGACGTAGAGAAAACCAAGATATCATCTAAATACACTACACAAATTACATTTTGGAGGCCTCTGAGTACGTTGTCCATTACCCTTTGGAAGGTGGACGGCGAGTTCTTTAAGCCCATTGGCATACGTAAAAATTCGTAGTGGCCATGGTCAACATTAAAAGCTGTTTTATGTACATCTGAGGGATCCATTTCCACTTGATAAAATCCACTAGCTAGATCTAAAGTGGTGAAATACTGACATTTGCCTAGTTTGTCCAGAATATCATTTATATTGGGAATGGGGTATTTATCGTCTATTGTTTTTTCGTTAAGTTTTCTAAAATCAACTACTAGTCTCCATTTAATTTTTCCTGAGGCATCCATTTTTTTTGGCACGATCCAGATGGGTGCGCTCCAAGCGGATGTCGAGGGTTGAATAATTCCCTGGTCTAACATTTTTGAAATCTGGTTTTGGACTTCTTGCTTATGTACTTGGGGATATTTATAGCTTTTGCTAAATACTGGGTTTTCATCTGTTGTATTAATTCGGTGCTTTATTTTATTAGTGAAAGTTAGGGGTTCATCTTCTAAATCAGTGATTCTCAACCACTGTGCCGCGGCACTTTTGTGTGCCGCCAAATTTCAAAAGTGTGCCGCCAAATTTTGCAAATATATAATAACTAGCTGTCGGGCCCGGCTTCGCCCGGGTGCAGATAGTTTTTGAGTCCAATCCACATCAAGAACATATTATTTCGCGTGTCTACTAACTATATTTCCCGCGTGCCGTCGACTATATTTCCCTTCCGTAGGAGAGGACATCCCGTGCCAACAATTTGAATTTGAAAGAGTAGAAAATATGTATATTTGGTTTCCTGACTCATCCCACGGGAACACTACATTTTTCGGGATAAAAAGTAGCCTATGTGTTAATCCAGGGTGTCAGCTATCACTATACCAAATTTCATCAAAATCTGTTGAGCCGTTTTTTCATGAAAGAGTAACAAACATCCATACATACAAACTTTCACCTTTATAATATTAGTAAGGATGTTAATATTATTAAATTATATCATTTAAAAAGAAAAATATTTTTAACATGAATATATATTTAAATCCACAAAAAAGTATTTTATTATTTGCTTTGCAACACGTTTTTTCTTAGTGCCAAATTATGATGAAGCGGCGTGCATAGCAATAGGAATATGTCTCAAGTCGGCGCACACTTGCCACTTCTGCGTACAAAACGTGTTGTTTTAGTGATAGTTGGGATTCACAAGGTGTTGCATAGTAGTTACTGCACCTTTTCTTTACGATATGAGCATGATCGTAGCCAGCCGTGGGATCAGGGTGGGGCAACAGCCTTAAATCATATGTAATTAGCAAATTGTACCCACGGTATTCTTCTATAACACCCTGTTTCTGTGTTTATAATTCGAATTGTCCTAAATACTTTGTTATTGCTCACCTGCCTAGTACTTTACCTAGATAATTTATTTTTTTAGAGTTGGTTAGGTACCTTACAGGTCAAAGCCAGGGTGGGGCAAGCGCCCCACTCTGCCCCACCCTGGCTACGCCCATGGATATGAGAGTAGCATTGTCATTTTTACGACCAAATATAAATGAAATTATCAAAAAACATCAAATTTCGCATTAAAAATATTTTTAATATTAGCTTGTAATTAATCCCTTAATAAACGTTTAGTTATTATTGTTTATATATTAGTTTATTTCGTATATTTAAAATTTTTGTCATAAACTATTTATGCAGTGTGTTGTAGTAAGTAAATAATTTTTATCTTTTTCTTTGTGTGCCGCCAAATTTTGAAATCGTTAAATATGTGCCGCAACAAAAAAAAGGTTGAGAATCACTGTTCTAAATAAAAAACGTCTGAAAATTCCTTACATAATTGTGATAAATTAACTGTCTCCTCTGCGTTTAAATGGTCTGTGCGCAACTTTGATATCACTTGTCGCGTGCGCTCATTCGAGGAATTTATTACAGGTGCAAGATGTTCGTAATTAATATGTGTCTGGTTCTTAGAAATCGATGCGTCAAGTTCCTGATTGTCTGTTAAAATTGTCTGTTCGTCTAAAGTTAATATGATGTCATCACTGGTGGGGTTTTCTATTTCAATTATACCGTGGCAATTAACTACTGAAGTTATGCATTCGGGAATAAGGCAATTATTAACGGCTTGTTCCTTTATTAAAATATCTCCATCAGATACATTCAAAGGAACTCTTACGAATTTTGATGTGCGCGCCGGTATAGTTTCTTTAAAGCATATGGAATTCTGAGAAGTGTATTGCAATATCGGATTATGTGCGAATTTAGTCTTTAGTACAAAGTTTTTAAGGTCGATTTTAGCTTCCCATTTTTTCAGTAAATCCTGTCCAATAAGTCCGTCAAAGTAATTATGGAATTTATATACATATAATTTAATATATTCTGGGGATCTAAATTCTGGAAAACATGGAATTGTAATAGAGTAGTTGTTTCTAGTGGTTGCGTGCACATTTGTTACTTCGAATGGATCAATATTAAGTGGTATGTCTGAAAAATACTTCTGAATGGCTTCAGGACTAATAAAGGATTGATTAGCTCCTGTGTCAATAAGTCGTTTTAAGGGTGGGTTTTGAATTTTTATATATGGTAAATGCCTTTGATTGTGTGTATTTAACTCTATTCTGGGGCATTTGATTCCGAATCCGAGTGAAAATTTGAAGAATTTTCCTGCGGGATTAGCGATTCTTGATTTTGTGGGATGGGATGGTTATAGGAATTATTGTCGTAAAGTTCATACTCAAGTGGTGGGTAAAGTCCGCTGTATTCATATTGAAAACTATTATAATCATAGAATTCGTCTACGTGGGGATCAATATGGTCATTTAAGTCATTTGTATTAATTTCCCTTGTTTTAAAATAATTATTTGGCGGTGGGTTACCATGCACTCGCCAGTCATGCCTTAAAGGAGGCAATGTGCGTGCTACGGGGTGACTGATGCCACTCATTGGCTGAGGATAGTTATTATTAGTAGGGGGTTGGGATTTGGGTGGGATTCTAAATCCTGTCGTCATGTTAGACCGTGGCAGGGATCTGAACATTTGTTGAGTCCTGGATGGTCCTTGCATGACATGCCCAAATTGTCGTTGTACATTGGGTTGTATAGTGTGACCTTGAAATTGGGGATGAAAATTTTGTGTTGGTCTAGGGTTAACGTGTAAGGGTGGTGAGTTCAGGGGGTGCGAGTAAGGGTTACCGGGTATGTAGGGTTTCCTACTCGTGTTGCTAGTGTGTGTACTTACCTGCTTATTTTGCATGTACAAAATATTGAGTTCTTCCTGAGCGTACTCTAGAGCAAGCTCTATGGTGTTAGGTCGCATGCATCGGATACGTGAACCTAGAGGCTCTCGTAATCCTTTCAAGTAAGTTTGTAACGCTAATTTCTTATAAAGTTGCCTTTTGGCTTCTATTGTGGTGGCTAAAGTCTCATGCAGCTGGATGTACGTTGAAATAACGCTAAGTAAATTTTGGACTCGCTCATAGAAAACACTTGGGGTATCATTACCTTGTTGTAACATTGAAAGATCAGTATATAAAGATGACTCATCCCTATGATCTGAAAAAGTGTTCACTAATGTACTTCTGATACTTCGCCAATCGCTGGGGTTACCATTTGTCGCTAATGATCGCGCGGCGGGCCCTACAATCTTATTAAGTATTCCATTGAGCAATGAATAATTTTGGAGATCGTAGCCAGGCGCTATTTTTACATACTTTAAAACTAATTCGTCGCATATTTGCAGAAATCTAATGAGTACATTACTATCTCCGTTAAATTCTGGCACGAAGCGTAATGACTTATAAATCTGATCAATAGTGTCGCCTTGATTTACTGGACTTTGCGCGACTACCTGTTGAGGCCTTTCCATTTCGTCAAAATTCTCTACTATGCTACTTAAATTACGATACGCGTCTCTTTGCTCGATGCGAAGAGCGTTTCTTCTATCAACTATAATTTCCCTACTTGATCATGGGTGGAACATATAAATACTAGGAATTAGGATCAATTCCTCTATAGACTAAGGAAATATAACTAGGAATGACAACCAAATTTAGAAAAATGTGCAACTCACAGTATGTATTTAGCAAAATACATGGTCTCGTGGTGATTGACGTCGATGTCTGGAAGTCTCACCCGGCGGGTCCTTAATCTGCGTCTGGATCCTCGATGGTCCTGCTCCTCCGATGGCTTCCCGTTCGTTGAGATAGTCGACGCGTCGACGAAACGACTATCAGCGCGGTTACGATTTATGGAAACACGCACTGACTCGACTATCCTACCGACTGCGCCAGTTACGTTAGTCGCCTTCGGAAGGAGGTTTTTAAAAACACAAATTTTAATTAGGACAAAATAAAATATAATCAATTATTACAAATTGAACTTAAACTAATTATAGCACTAATAAATTTGGTTGTCGCGACTTTCCTCGACGGCGATCGAAGAAGAAAAGCACTGCTGCCCGGTGATGGTGGTCCGACGATGCTGGTGGGTCATCGGCGTGAGTAATTCATATGGAATCTGCCGACTGTGCAGATTCGTGGGAACTTTTTGGGAGTTTCGTTAGGGGCGACACGTAACATATCCAATAATAATATATATTTTTTTCATTTCAGCGGAAAGAGTATGTGAGATATGCAAAAGTGTTTCCAATGTCTGAGCTTTTAGACTTCAAGTTGCCGTCGAAGTGGTACAGGAGGACCGTGGGCGGGCTCGAAATATTATTCGGCTTTGCATTAGCAGTTATACCCAATCGTAAGTAAATGTTGGCGTTTTTTATTTTTTTACTGGCTTTCGTTCTAAATATATTTCTATATTTACAATGCCATCGTTATTTAAAGAATATCGCGGCATGTGGCCGTATTAAAGATTTCGGCTATTAAGCATGTGTCTCGCTGCAAATGGCCTAGAAGTGAGAACTTATATGCAAGTAGAAAAAATGCGGAGCAATTCTTGATTAGGTTGGTAGAAAACAATAGGAATCGCTGCTATCAAATCCGCTACAATTACTATGTATTATAAAAAACATAAATAAATATTAATTAATAAATGTTATTTTATTTATTTATTTATTTATTTACACTTTGCACACACAAGGAAAACAAATACAAACAGAAATCACAAATATAAAAAGTACAATTGGCGGTCTTATCGCCGAAAGGCAATGTCTTACAGACAACCATGGGATGGATTTAAAAATAGGATAAATAAAGGGCAGTCTAAAGTGTAAAGGATAGAACTTGTTTAGAAAGGAAAAGTGTTGCAAATAAGTACAATTAATTTAATAATATTTCAAGTAATACAAATAATAAATACACATATTATGTTATATAAACATATATATATATATACAAATATGCATACATAAATAATATAATAACAATACATACATTGGTAGATAAATATATATAATATATTGATATATACATATATATTAAAATACCAGTACATACAAATAGGTAAATTATCCACAGAAATGTGTCAGTTCAGTGAGAAAGATAGTAATCTTTGACAAGTTTTTTGAAAGATGATAGTGATCGTGCCCGTCTTACCACAACTGGTAATGCGTTCCACAGTCGAACAGCCTGGACAGTAAACGATTTATCCAAGAATGTGGTGGAGTGCACGGGCATTCTCAGCTTCAAGTTCTCTGACGACCGCAGGGATCTAGTATGTGAGTCGTGGAGAAATACAAATCGATCTTTGAGATAAGAGGGGGTAAGAGGATTAAACAATATGTTGTACAGAAGATAAAGAATATGAGCATTCCGACGAAGTCGTATAGGCAACCACTTGAGCTTAACACGGAACTCTGAAACATGATCATATTTGCGTAAACCAAATATGAATCTAATACAAAAGTTTTGAAGGCGCTCAAGTTTATTAAGTTGGTCCTCGGTGAGATCAGGATAGCTGACATCGGCATAATCAAGGATAGGGAGAAGGAGGGTTTGCGCTAATGAAATCTTCGTAGCAACAGGTAGAAGGTTATGTAATCTTCGCAAGGACCTTGCCGAGGCGAACAATTTTCGACTAAGTTCCTGGAGCTGTGGACCCCAGGTGAAGGATTTGTCCAAAACTACTCCAAGGTTCCTAACTTTGTCACTATAAGGGACGGTAGTACCGTCACAAATTACAAGTGGTAGCTGGTCCCTATCAAGCTTAGAAATCATTCTGGGGCTACCGATAATAATCGCCTGAGTTTTGGATGGGTTAATTCTTAAGCCATGAGTCTTACTCCATACACAGATGTGCTGGATGTCTCTGTTAATGTTATCAATCGCCTCAATAACCTTATCAAAAGGTGCCTGAGTATAAATTTGCAAATCATCTGCGTAGAGGTGGTAGGAGGAGCGAAGATGATTAGATATAGAATTGATAAAGACAGCAAAGAGTAAAGGAGATAGCACGCCGCCCTGTGGAACGCCAGCAGATAAGGAGCACCACGAGGAATAACTATCCTCAACACAGATGCGTTGCCGGCGCCCATACAGGTAACTACGAAACCAGTCAACTGCTGTTGGAGATATGTTGAGAGAACGCAGCATACTGAGCAATACATCAAAATCAATGGTATTGAAGGCGTTACTGAAGTCCAGCAATGCTAAGACTGTCAGCTTGCCTTCCTCCATACCGGATCTTATGCCATCCGTAATATGAGTCAAGGTGGTGGTTGTGCTGTGCCCAGGACGAAACCCCGACTGGAGCGGGTTTAGGAGATCATTTTTGGATAGAAAATCGTTCAATTGAGTGTGGATCAGGCGTTCAAGAACTTTGGAAAGGAAAGGGAGAATGGAAATGGGTCGGAATTCCGAAAGTGCAGAGGCGTTGGATTTTTTAGGAATGGGGATAATGTGGGCTTCTTTCCAAGCACTTGGGAAAATCCCAGTAGTGATGGAGTGGTTAAGGATATGGGAAATTATAGGAAGGATTTCGTCAAGGATAGGTAGAATCATATTACGGGTGACGCGATCACTACCCATTGCATTAGATGAGATAATATGTTATCTACATCTCGTAAAAATAAAAATATGTATTATATGTCTTCGTGTACTTATTTTAAAGAAACTGGAATAGTGCTTCGGTAATAATTAATGTATTCAATTAGAGTTTGGATATGTCAGTAGAATATGATGACCTGCTTTTAATTCATAGTATTTCTGTAGAATATTCACATTTATAAGCAAATGAGCACTGTAGAGTTATTTTCGTTTTGAAATGAACACAATAACTCAAACAAACGCAGAATGTTCTATGGAATTGAAGAATTTAACAACCAATACAGTGAGTTCAGAGCAACATCTGTCACTGCCAGTTATTTATGTTGCCATAAAACCCTCGCAAAATTTATATACTAGCGTATGTGTTGGTTGGAAACTACACATTGCTGATAGATGGATTGCGCGTGCTCAGTACTGAAATATCAGCGAATGGGATCGATATCTGGCATGAGAAATTTATAATGAGGATCTAACATGTCTAAACGATTCAACGTTCAATTTGTCGCACTCTTGTTTAATTGGCGAGTATGAAATTTAATTGAACTTGTGTCGGAAATGGGGCCTGTGTTAGTTTGTTTATTTTACATTATCGGCAGCCTACGTTCTTGATATTATTAATTATTTATTAAGATAATTCGTATGATCGTATGAATGATATTCGTATGAATCATCACAAAAAAGAATATCTTTCACCAACGATGCCTGCTTTATTTAATTCACTAAGTGCGAGTATGGTTTAGAGTATCTATGTTTGAAAACGATAAAGGATGGCCTTGGGTTGGCTTTACGGACTCCTTGGGACGCTTCCAGGGACAACCAAGGGCCCGTGCACCATCGGTTAATTACCGCTGTTTTAGGGTAACTGATACAGATAATAATCGATCTCAAACTTTTAACAAAATTTTAGGTACCTATAAAACGGCTGTCGTTTTGTAGGATGGACTTAGAAGCGCGATTCAAAAGTGTTAGCTATTATTTATTAAGTCACCATTTTCGTTATTTTCATTTTGTATAAGTACCTAATTAAATAATGGCCTTGATAGACAAACCGAACTAGAGACAAACAGAGGAACAACGAAGTGATCATAGAGAGGTTTGTACATGATAGGAGACAAACAGGTATTACCTACAACTTCAAAAATGAGTTGATATGACATTTTGCGTACATTGCAAAGTTGCCAATAATGAAGGAAAGGATTTAGGTTATGGGGTATATTTTATGGAGGATTTAACTACTGGTTTTTTATAAGTACGATTAAGATGGCAAGAAAGCTTACGGGCAACTGCCCGATGGTAAGCAGTTACCGAACTCCATGGAGGTCTGCTATATCAGAGGTTTTACTCGTAATGTTGTGCGACCCCAAGAGTTAGGAAATAACTATGTATTAGAAGGTCAGCCAAATACAAGCATCAATAAATAACAACATAATACCTATCTACATTTTAAGAAATACGGAATTGCGAAATAATAAATGAGATTAGGTATGATGGTAGAAAATGAAACATTTATGAAAAAAACACTGCCAGAGTTGTCTTATGCTCGCGGGTCAAGTCGCGAGCTTATAGTATTAAATATTTTTCAAGTAACCTTTGAGCTCTTTCATTCCAATTTCCACATTTTATAATACCTATATGAATTTCCGTGTATCGAACCAATACGACACTAATACTCCACTTAGTTCACGCTAAGTTCGCGCCAAAGTATTATATTTTCCCGCACTATGTCATCCAGTTATTTCAATAAATACCCAAGCATAGGTTGGGACAAATGGCGCGGTGCGGCGTCGGAAAGCGGGTTTCAATGTCATTGTGATTTATTTCCAGATAAACTGAAGAATGCGGCGAATATAGGGCTGGTGCTGCTTATGATCTTGGCGGCGTACTCGCACGTGATGGTGGGCGACCCCTTCGACCGCTGCGCACCCGCTCTGGTCTTCTTCTTTATGCTCAGTGGAAGATTTGTTGTGTGGTGAGAATTATTTTATTGCAATTTTTGTTAATTTTTTTTATGTAATTCCTCCAGAAAGATAATTGAACAGCATTTCACTTCTTATGAATGATTTAAATGTTGAACTGCGATAAAAAAAAATATTTTTGAATTACGAACGAAATCAATTCGAGTATTGACTGGGTATCAAAATGTATGAACTGTGACTTCAACCTCCACGTATAAATGATAAGTATGTAGCAATGCACCTACTTGCATTGAGTGGAATGAATTAAACTCATTGCAGAATCATTTCGATAATTCACTCAGTGCGTGGGTATTCGAATGTCATGTAACGATAGGGTAGTCATCAATCGAAATCTTTGTTGGCAACATTCATAGAATACACCTGTGTCCACCTTTCTGCTGTATTGGCTGAATAGACACATCAATGTCTTTTCAGGGTTAGTTAAACCGTAAACATTTGTAAAACAAGGTATATTTGATATCTCCCGAAAGACGTCAAAGAATATAGTCACAGGAAACAATGAGATCATTACTGATGATAATATTTATTTATTTGATGCTTACTTAACTTTTCATAAAATATTTTGGTATAAGTTCAGTTCTGAGTGACCAATTGGTCGAGGTGTTTGATACACCTGACATCAAGTGTAACAAGTAACAGCTGTATTCTGTCAAGGATTCAACATTGTTTATTTAGCGTGGGAAAGTTTATTTTTCATAATGTTCATGGAAATGCCAATCTTGTAATCGGATATTCAAACTACACAGATAAATATTTTATTCGGAGCTCGGCTAGAAGCCCGTGGGTAGATATGATTGACGTCAATGATGTTCAAAATTAGCTGGAACTGCTTTGGATTATGATGGCATAATATTGATACAAAACAAAGTATACAAGATGCAGTTTTTTGTTCCACAAAACGTTTAAAATGGTCGTTATACAAGTCTCATAGTTTTATGAATCCTTGAGAGCTTACAATGTGCGGTTTGAAAGTGGAAATTCGTAAATTATTCTTTTCATGTGGGTTAGACCCTAAGGTAGTAACACTGACACCTTGACCAAATTTTATGCAATGTAAACATCAGTTACGAAATAAAATTAGTGTTATCGTATAGTTAAGCATCATTCTGGCTGCGCGCCAGGAATCTGCTATGACGAGCGCCGTCGTGTCGTGTAAATAATACGTGTTCCACATGATTGGCCGCCGAATTGTTCAATACTTTTAGTTACTTAGAGAAATTTTATTTATTTAATAATTTCATTTACAACTGATTTTACTTTCAGTGTATTAAGGAACGTATTAATGTGTTTGTTAATACCTACGGTATGGCCGGCTACCAATGAGCATTAAATGCAAGATACCAGTAAATGGCCTGATTTGCTTCTTGTTATTGTATTGTCGGTTCCAGTATATACCATTACTGCAAATTTATGTATTGTCTAGACCTTTTTTATATTTGCAATCAAAAGCGAGACGAGCTTGCCAAACGCCTGATGGTTACCGATACGACCGAGTGACTGAGAAATAGGATGTTCAGGGCCCCCGCTACCATATGTGCAAAGTGTGCAATGTACACGGGCGCCATCTTTTAGGGGCGCCAAAATCTAGGGCCCAAAAAAAAGTTTGCCAAAAAGAAAAAAACAAAGATCATCCATCCATCCATCAGCCAAAGGAAGTCCACTGCTGAACATAGGCCTCCTCCAATGATTTCCACAGAGACCTGTTGAAGGCAGCCTGCATCCAGCGACGTCCCGCGACCTTTACCAAGTTGTCTGACCACCTTGTGGGTGGACATCCTACACTGCGTTTTCCGCTGCGTGGCCTCCATTCGAGCACTTTTCGACTCTGCGCTATGTGCCCTACCCATTGCCACTTCAACTTGCTAATCCGCTGGGCTATGTCGGTTATTTTAGTTCTCCTACGGATCTCCTCATTTCTGATTCGATCTCGTAGAGAAACCCCGAGCATAGCCCTCTCCATAGCTCGTTTAGTGACGTTCATATTCTGCTGCGTACACTGAATTAATTGACGAATGTCAGAACCGGTCGGATATTTCCTCAAAGGGGCGTCACTTATATCAATACTTTCCGTCCGTACGTGATCGCTTAAAACTAATCATACCAAGACTTACAAGATACCTATTTCTACCATAGCGGGTCAAATGACCCGACTTGATGTTTCCTGCTTGAATGTATGAAATAAGGTTGTTAAAAAGGAATTATACGTTTCACTGCAGGGCATGGGCCTTCTCTAAGATCAAGAGTACGATTGAGAGTGGTTCGGCCATATACTCCCCCACGCTGGCCTAATGTGGATTGGCGGACTTTACATACTAAATTTTTTTAGCATTATACATCTCTATGATATGCAGATTTTCTCACGATGTTTTCTTTCACCGTTTTAATACGTTGGGATTGACTTTCTATATACACATGACTCCAAAAAGTCTGAGGTGTGTCCTGGGATTCGAATCCGCGACCACAGTGAATATGTTGGCAGCCACGTCTGGCCCGTTTACCAACAGGCCACCACGCACAGAAAAAAAGGAAATAAAGAAATAATTTCTTATAATAACACAAAATAATATATTGACTATTACAAACGTAAAAAGTGGATTCCAAATTTTCCGCCTTGGTAGGTCTGTAAATCTACATCTTACTTTAGTCGGAAATAGCTGTTCGTATATACAGTAATATTACCACCTGGTTTGTAACAATTTTGGCTGTTCTCAATGAAAATATTCCAAATTGTAGATACCATAGCGAATTTGTCTGTTTTCAAACGTTGGCTTTGCTGACTAATTTTATCATAACAAATAAATCTAAGAATTTCGGTAAAATTATTTCTGCTCATTCAGTTTCACAGTTTTAGAAAAAAAAAGTATCCCACAAACATGATATTCCACAAAAATGAGATATTCAAATTATTTGCTCCATATAAAATTGAAATATATGCATCTAATTTTTCTTGAGATGAACACCATTGGGATCCTAACACTCCCTGGATAAAAACTACTTTCAATTAAAAAAACATGATATTTTCTTGATATTGTTCTCACCTATTTTGATTGTTCTACATTACACAACAGTCTTTACAGAATGTGTAACTTACCGACTGCAATACGATAAGCAAAATGAATCAAAATGCTCTCCGGGTCATTTGACCCGTTGTGGTAGAAATCGGTATACTACAGATATTACTCAAAATAAACAAAACAAAAAAAACAAGAAATAGGAAAATAAATGTAGATTAATCAGTAAGAAAAAGTCATGAAATAAAAATGTGCAAAAACAGTACGGTAATACGTTACTTTCAATGCTAAAGTTCAAAATGGGTCAATTGACCCGCTATGGTATGTTTAGTGTTAAGAAAATCTTGGCAAGAAATTGATCACTGTGTATCACAGTTCCTAATGGGACATGGCAACTTTAAGAGCAAACTATTCACTTTTAAGCTGGTTGAATCGCCTGCGTGTCAATGCTCTACACCTGACTGTAAGTACGAACAAACTGCACATCATATACTTTGGGAGTGTGATCGCTGGTCTGATGAACCCGGAATAATGGTGAACAATGTGCAAATAACATCTGGTGTTGCATACTATACGGACATCGTGGAATCTAGGAGGAACTTCCGTGCTTTCCGGAGCTTTTGCCATACCTATTATTGGACCCAAATTTAGCAGCTCAAACTATAGGACCCATGTAATTTGTTTATCCCGTGGTGCTTAATACATCTGGCTTCTCCAGTTGTATATCTTTATATCAGAGGATACATACCTCTTAACTCAATATTTTTTGTCACCCGCTTTGCTGCGGAGAGAAGTGGACAACTATTTGTTTCCAACTCCTCCTTTTGTTTTTCTGATTAATTTCGATGCGGGTTAAAGACAAGCTAGTGTCCCTGAGAGATTCGGCGAGCTCCGGAGCTCGGTGTCAAATCTTTGTGTGCCACTGTTGATCCTGGCTGACAGGAGTTGCAGTGGCGGGTGTGAGGGCGGGAAAGTCTCTCAAAACAAGCTCGTTTAGTGACTTTGAGATTCCTAATAAGGCCCATAGTGAGAGGCCACGTCTCGGTGCCGTAAGTCATCACTGGCAACACACAACTATCGAAGACTTTCGATTTAAGGCACTTAGGTATTTTGGACGAGAAGACGTCGCGTAGTTTCCCGAACGCTGCCCAACCGAGTTGGATTCGACGATTGACCTCTCTCTCGAAGTTGGACCTGCCTAACCGGACCACTTGTCCTAAATAGACATATTCGTCAACAACTTCAAGAGTCGAGCCCCCAACACCGATGGGGGTGGGCGCAACATGGACATTCGACATGATCTTCGTTTTTTCCATGTTCATTTTAAGAGCCACCTGTTGGGAGACTCGATTGAGGTCTTTGAGCATAGTGCTAAGGTCTTTCAGCGATTATGCCAAGACTACAATATCATCGGCAAACCGAAGGTGAGTGATATACTCGCCGTTGATGTTGATGCCGAATCCTTTCCACTGCAAGAGCTTGAAGGCATTTACCAGCGCGGCAGTGAACAGTTTCGGAGATATGACACCTCCCTGTCTCCCGCCTCTCTGTAGTGGAATAGCCTTCGTACTTTGATCCTGTACTTGGACCGACATGGTGGCGCTGTTGTATATACACTTCAACACTTCAATGTACCGATAGTCGATATGGCACCGCTGCACTGGAGAGACTGTAGCATAGCCCAAGTCTCGATCGAATCAAAGGCTTTCTCATAGACAACAAACGCTAAACAAAGCGGCAAGTTATATTCCTCGGTTTTTTGTATAACTTGCCGAAGCGTATGGATATGGTCTATGGTACTAGAGCCTTTTCGGAAGCCAGCTTGTTCGGGAGGCTGGAAGTCATCAAACCTGCGTTCGAGACGATTTGTGATGACTCTTGAAAACAACTTATAGACATGGCTCAGGAGCGAGATGGGCCTGTAGTTCTTCAGCAAAGTGTTATCACCTTTTTTGAAGAACAAGACCACCACGCTCCTGCTCCATGCCTCCGGCGTTGAGCCCTCGAGAAGAACAGAATTGAAGAGCCTCTGAAGGACCTTCAATATTGGCGTTCCGCCCGCTTTCAGAAGCTCTGAAGTGATTCCGTCCTCGCCCGGCGCCTTGTTGTTTTTAAGTTGCTTCAGGGCCATCTCAATCTCACACAGGCTGATGTCCGGGATATCATCGCTAAAGTGTCGGATCAACTCGGCTCTCGGGTCTTCGGCCGAGCTAACAGCAGGTTGGGCAACCGAGGTGTAAAGCTGTCCGTAGAACCTCTCGATCTCCCTTAATACCTCTGCCCTCGTCGATACCACGCGGCCGTCGTCCGTCTTCAGCCTAGACAACTGGCTTTGCCCAATAGACAAGTCTCTTGCAAACACTTTGGAGCCTCCGTTCCGCTCAATTGTCTCCTTAATGCTCACAGTATTGTGAGCACGGACATTGTGTCGCAAGGACTTCCAGATCTGTCTATTGAGCCGCCGATATGCTTCGGCGTCATCGGAAGACTGCAGCGCTAAAGATCGACGTTCGGCCATGAGGTCAAGAGTGTGGATCGAGAGTTTTTGTGGTCTATCTCTATGGCGAGGTCTAAAATACTTAGATCCCACCGTATGGACAGCTTCTACCAAACCGCTGTTTAGCTCGTCCACTGCAGGTTTTCTTCTAAACAATCAAAGCGTTTTGTCAGCTCGAGTTGAAAGCTCTCGGGGTTTTGGATATGGGCGCGAGTAGGTCGGAGCGTAGATTTCATCAAGCGACGCCTTTCTGATTGGACATTGATATTCAGTGTGCCCCTAACCATTCGGTGATCACTGCTGGTTTTCACCCTGTTGATCACAGAGACATTTCTGAACATCCGTCAATTCGTCGTCAAGATGAAATCTATCCATTTTCTCCTAGAACCGTTAGGACTCAGCCAGGTCCATTTCCTGTGAGGTGGCTTCTGGAAAAAAGAGTTCATCGCAAAGAGTCCCTCTTTCTCCAGAAAGTCGGCCAGCCTCTGACCCCTGGGGTTCCGCTGCCCATGTCCAAATTGCCTCACTTTCAACTCTGCATCGCTTCTCTTGCCCAACTTTGCGTTGAAGTCCCCCGTAACAACATTGAAGTAGGTTTTGGAAGTATGTATGGCCCGACTTATGTCCTCATACATCTCCTCTACTTCTTCATCTGGGTGTGTCGAGGTCGGTGCGTACCTGTATGACCTTTAACGAATATCTTTTTGATATTTTGAGTATAAGGTATACTACCCTGCTCGACACACTTTCGATGGATACGATGTTGTTGATGAGAGACCTGTGGACGAGAAATCCGACACCTGCTCGGGACTGTTGGTCGTCCCCCCGGTAGAAGAGTAGGTTACCAGACTTCAGGGTTATCGTATCCTCCCCGATTCTTCGGACTTCCGATAACCCCAGAATGTCCCAGTGTAACCTGCTCAATTCTTCTTCCAGTTCGACAATATTCTCGTCGGTCCTCAATGTGCGTTTGTTCTTAAAAAAATGTGATTTTTAATTTTGTGTTATTTTCTAGTATTTATGAACAACATATGAACAACCCCACTAGTTAAGTAAATATTTTAAAATGAATGTGAACAAGAATTCATTATTATTATTTCATTTTGATATTTTAGTCTACAAATACATATGACTTTAAAAGTTCAGTTCTTTGCTTTATTTCAAGCACCTACCTACCATAAAAAAGATAATTCAAAATGCCTTAAGGGGCGCCAAAATCTTTTTTCGCACACAGGCGCCAGTAGCCCTTACGGGGGCCCTGAGGATGTTAATTCTCAATATGTCTAATAGTTACTCTTGCTTAAACGTCCTTCAAATTGAAACGCAACAGTGTATTTACATTGCTGTTTGGCGGGAGAAATAGATATTGCGATGGTACCTACCCAGGCGGCATTTTGCCTACACTACAGCAAAATGAATTATCTGACGTGTCGCGTGAGATGCGACGCACTTGTCGGCACAGTTAATAAGGCCAAGTCGTGGTTAATAGATATCTATTATATAAACCTTATTAAATAAGTATTTGAAATGGTATCCAATTTCGAATCTGATGACGTTAACTACGTTCCAATAGATTTTTTCAAAGACGAGATTGATTTTTGGCAAACTACCTGCCAAGCAATGGTGGTAAAAGTAATGTTATTATAAACTTAGTCACTTGAGACAGAGAAGCTAATAAAATAATTCCTTAATTCCAGGTATCAGACTGCCCAAAGGGAAGAACTAGAAAAAGCAGCAGCAACGCAGAACGGGAATGGTCTCAAGAGAGAATGAGTCAACAAGTTACAAATATTACTAGATGATGAATGAATGTTACACGATTATTTTTTATTTGTAGTCAAATAATGTATGAATCTCCTTCTGTCTACAAGTCAGGCGAAACGCAATTAAATTTTTGCTATCGCACGGCAGAAGTGTACATCAAACACGCTGTGATTTTGCTAGTCAAAGTGAATGCGAAGCCGACAGTCGATACGTATCAACGTATGTACTATGTACGTAGTAAACGTACATGATGAGTGCGCTGCGCTGGTACTGATGGAAGTCGACGCGGCGACTGGAAGCTACAACATCTGCTTGTTTAAATTTAGCCCGCGAACCCGGCTCAGTGTTTGCTCCTGTCGGCGATGGCGCCTCAGATAATTTCTAATTTGTACCTTAAAGTGATATTAATTTAAGCGATACATGCTAAGCTCATTCTGTATGTGGTGTGTGGATTGTGTGTTATAAGTACGTAGGTTCGATTGTACTGCCACCTTGTATTGTTAAGCTTAGGGAATATTAATTGCACGATATAGATTAACAAGCACTTTAAATGATGAATATTGTTTGCTCAATCATAGACATAAACGTCATCGCTTCTTATTAGTCTTTATTAAACTTGGAATACAACAGTAAGTTAGTAGGTATTGTATTCACTTTGGATATAATTAAGTAGTAAAATATTTTTAAATTAAGCTTATAATAATTACTTAATATCTATCCATAGCTATCTAAATATAGTTTGGTTAATTTGATCATAAAAATGACAACATGCGATAATATCATTTCTTTGTTAATGTGAGTGTGATGTGACGTATTCCAATCATGGTAAATTAATAAAATGGAAATTTATTTGTTAGTTTTATTTATAGTATACTTATATTTTTCTCTCTTTTTCATTGAGCTATATTAGGTTTTCTACTGTGATGTAAGACCGTCATTAAGTTTTAAGTATCGCGTAAGTGAACGCGTTAATACCGATATGCGATATCCTTCTAATAAAGTTTTAGGTTTTGCACCTTGCCTCTTAAATTAAATGGAAAACTAATGAAAGTTTTAAAATTAATACAATATATTGGACTCGGTAATCGGTATGTACGAATCACAGACATTGTACAAAATCATATAAGGTCAGAGTGGCAAATTCCATCTATGGGGCGTAATCTTCTACTTCCAATTATGATATAATTCTATTACCTAAGAACTGAAAAATACATAATTAATAGTGTTAATAAACCATGTTATATGAAGTTCAGTGTGCATTTAAGTAATTTTCTTTTTACTTTGCTGGAAAACGCAGTAAATAACACAAATATTCGATGCAATAAACTTATACCCTCAACTTGAATAAGTGCCTAATTCCGTCTATGTTAAAGGGGGCAAAATCGTAGTATTCCGTTAATGCCCAATTTCAGAATTCATAAACAATTTTCATATACAGAGTGATATTAACATATAGTATTTAATTTAACCCATATGTTTCTCATAAACACATATGACATTGTGCAAAATTTGTAAGAAATATGTTTATGTATGTTTTTTTTTTGTCAAAAATCGTGATTTTTACTTTTCACGATTTTTGGGCCCTTGACCTTGACCCTTAAAGATCCGAGTATTTTTATCGTTTAGCTGAACTTCAGTTCGATTCGGTAACTTACCTGAGCCATAAGAGATTCATAACCTAGTGGTTACTTACTCTATTTTCATAACTATGTGGGTTGATCAAAGGCCATAAAAATTAATATTACGATTTTTGACAAAACTATCCGGCAGTTTATTTTTTCAAACTTGGTACAATACCTATTATGTGGGGTTGTAAGGAGTTTGTGGTTTAAATTAAATGCCGTGTATCAATATCACTCTGTATAACTGATTAAAGAAATCCCGATATCTAAAACTCAATCCATAACTATTTCAGTTATCTATAAGAAACCTAATCTAATTACCAGCGACGTATGGATATATTTACTTTGTTGATTCTCTATTTATTTCGTTACTATTCTTTATGTTTGACAGGAAGGTACCGTTTGAGTTTAGTTATTTTATATCATGAGACTCATTGTTACCTTTTGTAACATTTTATTAGTTCTGATGATTTGATTTTAAAAGTATTAGGATTTAAAAAAAACAACTAAAAGTTTTGTCAACTTTTTAACACTGATGACGCAATGTCCGAATCATGTTTTTAATGGGTGTCTTTCTTCAATCCTAAGCCTGAAACTAAACTAACTGCTTACTTTTATCTAAATGGTAAACTACTTCATGATCTAGATATTGACAATATCTTATGTTATTATGACTAGTAGAAATAAGTGTAGGCACCTCCATCCATCCATAATATGTTTACCACCCCTGACTTCACCATTATGTCGGGATAGCCCCAAAAACAGTTAATTACTAATAAATCGTGAACACCACTAAATATTTAAGATCCCGAAGTTAATAAATGATCCTCTTCCACCAATGACCAATAGCATTGCGTGTATTCTTAAAACAATTAATAATTTCTATGAAATATTGATGTTTGACGGATTTTCCCGATTTTGAAGAGAAAATCCGTATGGTATAAATTTTTTCCAAAAATACTTTTATCTTATTTCTTTGTTTAACTAAATAACATGTGCTAAATGCATGTGAAAGTTTAATACTCTGTTTATCTTACGATAAAATTAAACCTTGGTAATTTTTAAGCAAACAAATGTGAGTTTAATATAATAATCGTACGTATCATATAATAATCGTACTAAGTGATCTTGTTTATTGATCTGTGTTAAGAAACACAAGGGAATTTAATAGTGATTATTGTTAGACTCTTGTTCAATGCTTTTATTCGCATTAAGATGGAAACAAGTTCTTGTGTATGGCACTCATGAAAGCATATACAATAGTGAATAGACATATGAAATGTAACACACTTGAGCCTCACTGTGGTGATTTTCCACCATCAGGAACGGCACGATGGTTCCTCACCGGGCGGATAGGAACATACCACCACCAGTTTTTGGGTCTCTACCAATTTCAGTAACCGAACGAAACGCGCCATTAAAATTATTATTTTAGGTTTCTTTTCAAAGATTTGTCTTGGAATTTTCCTGACTTCCTTTTCGGAAAAAATCCGAATACATTCTTTTTACTGACAAGCGAACATACGGTTTACTTGATGGTAAATGATCACGGCCATAGGACATAGAGATGCGGTGCCGCGTATCTGTTTGGATATGCTACTGTTTGCAATTGGTTCCAGAGATTCTTAATAGTGGAAGGAAATATCGGGTGCAACAGATTGTGATGGATTGCCAGCCTTAGAGTTGATGTGAATGGAATGTGGAGGTTTGCCGCGTTGTACGGCGATGGGAGAGCGCTTAAGAGGTTTTAAGTCCGAATTAAATACTTACTTAAAATTATTAATCTGTTTATTACGGTTTACGAGGTAAGAACTGTAATAATTATGTAGCAAAATTGATGTGGGTAAAGAAATGTGGTCTTATTTAAAATTTGCTACCGTAATGTTATATTCAATTTAAAGGTATGGAAGCGTATAATTCTGTAATAAAAATTATATAATTTTTATAAGCAATGATTTATTTCAGAAATAACGTAAAAAATATATATACACAATGCATAATTACAATCGAAGCATCGTTTAAATATTCTGTACGAGTTCGGATAGATTTGGAATCTAAGTATAATTATTTAATAACTTTGTTCAAAGGACGCTTTTAATCACACAATGGTTAATGCATTTTAGATACACCCGAATTATATTTTATTTCAAATATTAGTAAGCACCTATTTACAATTTCGTAGTTTTATATATTTCAAAAGAATAATATCTTTTTCATCTTATTACATTGTACCAGTATTCTATAAAATATTAATTCTAATTTGAAAAGAACAGAAAACGTATAATAATTTATTAATAAGGTCCTTTGGGGTAAAACCGTAATGCAAGGTTGGAAGGGTAAGGATATAAACTCCTATAATTGATACGAGTTTATCTTCTGAACTCTTACAACTTTATATAATCTGTACTTATATGTATCATTCGTCCCCAAGAAGCTTATACCCAAATGGAGATTGCATTCCGTATAAAACACTGAAGCACAAAAATTTGACCTTGAATGACGACGTTAGAGTGACAATGAATGAAAATGACATTATGTTCATTCATTGTCACTCGATAGAAAAGGATAGAAGATAACAGCGACGTCATTTAAGGTCAAATTTTTGTGCTTCACTTTTATATACGGAATACAATCTCCATTTGAGTATAAGCTTCTTGATTCGTCCCACTTCACGACACGGGCCTCCTCTTCATTCTCGTATGATTAAAAGCGGTTAGGCCGTATAGTCCACCACTGTATATAATGCCCTTAATATTTTCGGTATCATTAATTTCAACTAAAAAATATGTTGCGGTTGTGTACTCGCAGGTATAATCATATGGGGGCAACCAAGATATTAATTAGAATAAAAACGTTTTTAAATATTATGACATAATTGCAACAATTATTACACATTGAATTTAAATTCATTTTGGATATATTATCTTACTTTGTGGCCAAAATAGCGTGATATAATGAGTTACAACTTTTAGAAGTTTTAGGTACGTTCTATTGAAACCCGTACTATTTTTATCACGTGTCTGAGTCACAAATATTGGTATTTAAATGTTCGTGTTCGTATTGTATGTGTGATTGAATAATATTCAACGCGATACGACATGCGTTTAAGCTTTAAAAATGTAATGCGAAGTCATATTACACAGTAATTACAGGGATGGATCGCGGCCAGTCTGAAGCAACTCCAAAGCGTTTCTTAGGTTGTTAATCGCAGTCTTGACATCGTCGTAATTGAGAGCACTCCCAGCCCACTTACAATACTTCTGCGCTTTAGCGATCTGATCTGGCGTGAGTTGCGGCAGGTTGGAGGAGCTGTCTGCGTACAGGGCGGAGGGCTGCGGCGGCTGCGGCTGCTGCGAGGGGTCGTAGGGTACGAACCCGCCGGGGCTGGGGTCGGGCGTGTAGGGCACGGGCGGCAGCTGCGACGCGGCGCGCAGCGCGGCGCTCGGGTCCGGCAGAGAGCTGCTGAAGCTGCTCGGCGGCGCGGCCGGCGCGGCACCGTCTGCACCCGCGGGGAAACCCGGAGCTTGAGGCGGGTTTGCTGAAGAGGCTCGGTCGTCGCTGCCCGTTCCCTCCTCGCTTTGATCCCCTTCTTCGGACTGCATTGGACCTGAATTGAATTAAAATATTTCACGTGAGTATCTCACACTTCCGAAAGCATACGATATGGTAAAACCGGAAAGTTTTTTTTGCAAACGTTCGTTTAGGCTCTAGTGAAGTAAAAGATTATTGGTGGTAAATGCTATTTGAGTAGAAGCATTTTTACTGTTAAAGCTATGCAATGTTTTCTATGATAAAGACCTGGGACAGGAGTTTCTCCGTTTTTCAGACAGTTGTGAATATATGCCGCTTTCCATTTGGCATATTTCCTGTTCTGAGCGGCTTCGTCGGTTAATTCACCAAAGGTCGTGAGAACGTCGTATATCATACCAGCTGTGTAAAATGCCTTAACTGTGTTTCTGAAAAAAGACAAACATTTAAGCACATTATAAATAGCATAATATGGCAGAGTCAAAGGCAAACGTCTGAGAAGCTAATGTATCATGAGATGGTCGGACCGAATCAGCTCGGCCTTTAACATATTTTATCTTGACGTTGCGCTCCACTATGCCAAAGATTGTAACATGTAGAGCATGGTTAGAACAAGGACTACTCATGTTTAGGGATCATGACCCTCTGTAATGAGAAAAACCGGCCAAGTACGAGTCGGACTCGCGCAAGAAGAGTTCCGTACCATCATCTATAAAAAGAACGCTACAACTCACGTTTTTTCTTGTTTATTAAGATCGATGCTTAAAAATTCCGTTTTTTGTATGGAGCCCTTTAATATTTATTACTTTATTTTTTATTTTGAAAGGTATCTAAATATTCTAAAAAATTTAAACGTATACATATTACCGTTATAAATACTGAGCAAAAATACGAAAAAAAAACACGTTTATTGTATGGGGCCCCCTTAAATATTTTCATTTTTTTATTGTAATATTTGTTGTTATAGTGGCAAAGGAAATACATAATTTGTGAAAATTTCAGCTTTCTAGCTATCACGGTTATGAGATACAACCTGGTGACAGACAGACAGACGGACTGACGGACTGACAGACAGACAAACAGCGGAGGCTTAGTAATAGATTCCAGTTTTTACGTTTTAGGTACGCAACCCTAAAAACCCTTTTTATATATTGCATGTAATAAACTTGACTTAATTATCTTCACTATAATTGCGTTGAAAAAAAAAATTATAGATACAAACTATGTAGTTGGAACGTGATACTCCACCACTAAAAAATTGCCATGTCGACCTGTCGTGTATTATACATAATATATACATTAAAATGTATGGGCAAACTCTTAAAAAATAATACATACTTGCTAAAATTCTGTTCACGGTCTTGTTTGTCTGCAAATAAAAATAATCTCAACGCATAGTTTTCAAGATGTGCCTGTGCTGCAACTTCATTTGTTATGGACTCATTGTCTTTAAATGTTTTTTTCGCTTCCTCCAGCCAGTTCATTAAGGCTTAAAATAAAAGAAAACATATTATTAAAGTAAATTCAGATGCTATGTAACATTATGATTGGCGAGACAAGCATGCAGTTCGCCTGATGGTAAACGATACAACCGCTTATGGACAGTAACATAACTAAACAACACCATGAATTACAATGCAATGCTTGGCATTCCAATGCGCTCACCATCCAGAGACATAAGATGTCAAGTTTCAAGTTGTCCAGTAATTGCTTTGGCTACAATTTCCTTCAAACTGCAACACACTTCATTTAGGTACATACTGAATGGCAGAAAAAAAGACATTACGATGGTACTCAAGTGGCCTCTCATATATGAGAAACCTACCACAAGTTTTTTTTTAATGTTTTGTAACGATCTAGCCTTATGACTAATAAGTTATTTAAATTTAACCTAAACTTCTAAAGAGACTACGACTAAGAATATGTCCAATAACACGTTTCTGATTGTCTCTATTAAGGGGAAGACACAATGTTCGCATGTTCTTTTTCACTAGCACTCACTGCACTATGTTTCACTAACTGTTCATCACTAACTCGAAAGGTTATGTCCTTTTCAGTCTTCTCACTAAGTCCGTGTTATCAAGGAGCTGGATAGCCTCGACTTTCACGTGATGGTGAAGCCTATGTTCATGATCTTCAGCATACTTTTTTACAATATTTCTAACAAAGTCTACCTTGAGGTCTATTTAAATTTCATGTGAAGTGTACAACACAAGTTATTGGTACTTATACTACATTGGTTTAGGTACTTAACTAAATGTAAACAAACCAGAACATGTAACGCATGGTTGTTCAACTTTTATTGCAATGTCCAATTTTTTTATATAATATAATATAAAAAAATATTTTCTTCTTCGAATATTTTCTTAGTCAACCAAGTAACAGGTATTAACAGCAGCTTGTAACAAATGATAACTAAAACAGAGTAAAGAACAACAATGAACACTTCCAAACACTCCACCACTTCACAAAAACAGTAAGTACTAACACAATGAAAAATAATTGGCTGCCATAGATAACATATGATGATTCTTAGTTATCTAACCTAATGCATTATCTTCCATTTAAATGGACAGATTGCATTATATTAGATAATTTAATTATGATCTTACATAATCCTTCCACCGTGGTGTGAAAAGGCACCTAAGCAGGCCGGCATAATTGTTTCCATTGGCATGGGACTGCCGTCCGATGCCAAAGGATACTCTGCCTGGGCGGCATTGGCACTTTCCATCAGGTGCAATGCCGCCACTATGCCAGGCCATTATAAAAAAAAAAAAAAAAAAAAAAAATTTAATTGTTTCCAAGCTCACACATTCATAATTATAGTCGTTATAATATATTTGAACATGCAATGTAGTTTTACATTTATGTAAACATTTTTTTTGTCTTCAATTTATTTAGACATAAGAAATGGCAATGTTAAATAACCTTTTTTATGGTACCTAAACTAATGGAGTATAGATGTAAATAATGCAATAAAAAAGCTTTGAATTGGGTCATAGCCATATGATATTAACATGATACAGTGAAATATCCATTTAAAATGAAATAGGTGGTATTATGTATCATTATTAGTCTACATTAATAATTTAATTAAGATATCAAATAAACACACATTTGAAGTCTTTGAACTTGAATATTCAACAAAATAAGAGATTAAAGCGAGAGTACATTCATAAAATTAAAATGAGATAAAAGGGTTTAATTATACATATAATTATTATGCATATTCTGGATATTTTGGCAGATATCGCTTTAAAAATATTTCTATTTAAAGAGCTGTACATTAGTCACAAACTTACCCATTAACATTTTGGTTTCTTCTGGAGTTTTTTTTGTAGTGAGTTTGAGTCCTGTTTGTAACGCATGAAGTCTACACCAATAAGCTACGACAGGATCTCTGGTGTCATGTTCTGTTGCTGTTTTTAAATAATGTTGTATGGTTTTTAAACTCGGCGGACACTCAGGAATATTAGCCATTTTATAATGAGATGAAGAAGGTAAACCTGCAATACGCGACCAAATGCTTAATCCACTTACAACTTGCAAATAGTATATGGTTTGTGGTCATACTATACGCGACTTTTCTAGAAATACACACCTTAAGATCTCAAATACAGGAGATTATCCTTAAAAATAAATATGTCGATGAGTAATTTCATAGAATTTATTTGCGGTGAGCACAGCAAACAAATGCACAGACGACTAAAAATACAGACGGCCAACTCCATACAAATTTTTTAACACGTTATGAAAACTCACACAACGAAACCAAACATTCTTTTCTACATATATAATTCATTCAATCTTCATCGGATCTTTCTTTCTTTTCATTGATAATTTTGTCACTGACCAATAGTATTTAAGAATTTTGTTCATCGTATTTGAGCCATCTCTTTCGCAAGTTATACGTATATATATTTAGATGCGTTTCGCACCAGAGCTGGAAATCGGTACTTTACCGAAATTACCGATTTTGAAATATTTAGGGATGTACGTTAAATTTTCAGCAATCCGATTTTTACTACCGAAAATTTACCGGTTTTTTATTTGGGTTTCATGCTTATATGTTTAAATATTTGGATTTAAAATGAAAATAACAAATAAAACCAAGTTATAATTCGAAACCTTTACTCAACAATATATTCTTTGATTTATTTGATTTTATTTTAACATTCTTATCTTAATGAATATTATACCTACAATAGTTTTTTATACATCTTCAGATTCATTTAAGCATTTCCAATTTGTAAATATCAATTTTCTATATTTTAGGAACAATAAAACAATGCCAAATCTAAGAACATGACTACAGAATTGAAATATACATTGACAAATAAAAATTTAAATGCAAAAACTAATTATTGCAAATTATATTTTACAATACCATGAAACAGCACAAGATTGCTTTGTTTGTAAATTTTATCCAAGACAAAATTAATATAAAGTAAACAACAAAGAAAACGATTTGGCTTACTTTTGGAGAAATGGAAAAGCAAAAACAAGACATACATAATTAAAATAAGCTATCAATTAACAAATAATAATTAGTCAAATCATGGAACACATTCAATGCATGACAGCTAAATACTAAAACTTTTTTGATTCATTATTATAATATATTAAAGGAATAGGCATAAAATATGTTTGGAGTATAGTCATTTTAAAGAATGTTAATGCTATTACTATTATAGTATGCACAATGTAGGTCTGTCATATATACTTTAATAAACTACTGCATTGCACTGGATTTGAAAATATAACAAAAATCTTTAGCAAATGCATTTTTATGAGAATTTTAATTATTATATCAAGTATAAATATTATAAACAGATTATTAATGGACATACATAATTACTTCTGTTGTAATTTAATCTTCACCAATATTAACATATAAACCTACAGTGTAATGATCCTGCAGACACAGTAGAGACTTTCTTTGTACTTCCAACGATGAACCCATTTGCCTGCGAATTGCTTGGAAATTTGACCCGAGTCTAGCCTAGAAATTATAAAACAATTAATTAAAAAATAATTATTATAAGGGCACAATCTGTTGAAGTTGACTGCTTTCCTGACTTTAAATACATGTAATCATAAAACTTTGAATAACTATCAATTAATATGTTATGAACTCGGAAATACCTTTACTGACAATAGCTTTAATCTTGCACTGTACTGTACTGGGTCGACTCATATACTTTCCACTGCAGAACATGAGCCTCCTCTACAGTCGAGAGTACGAATGAGAGGAGTAAGGCTACTTAATCCATCACTCTAGACACTAACAAAAAGTTAACCTTATCACATGTTCAGAGATCTAATAAATCTGTATTTTAATAGGTATTTATTTCAACTCATTGTTATTTCTTATATTCCTGTAGCAGATTAAACTAGAAATAGGGTCACAGCCAGTCACAGCGGAATAACAAATTATTATATTTACCTTCAATAAGTCAGATGAGGTTAGATTTATGTTTTTCAATAATATGGTATTTCTTGCTCCGCCAACATAGCTGTTCACTTATTAAAGTGTTTGTATATTTTGTTTGTGAAGGCTGCACAGATATTTCTATGTTTTTTTCGTTTGTGCACTCGGGAACAAAACACATAA
This sequence comes from Hyles euphorbiae, assembly GCA_023078785.2. Lineage (NCBI taxonomy): Eukaryota > Metazoa > Arthropoda > Insecta > Lepidoptera > Sphingidae > Hyles > Hyles euphorbiae. The sequence goes on from CM041050.1 coordinate 13,104,614, forward strand.
CTAAAATTAATAATTATCACGTAAATCACAAGTTTTTAGATACGATTTACACAAACAAAACTATATCACGTTTGTACTGTTAAATATTTACGTTACTGATTACAAAACAGATGAAATAACATGCAATTAAAATAAAATAAGCAAATCCAAACTAAACAACAATCGACTGTTGAAAAATATGGCGGCAATATGGCGGCCACGGCGCGCGCCGGCACACGCACACATTCATAAAAGTGAAAGAGATGGGGCGAAAACGACATATGAGAAAGCGAGATAGAAAATTGGGTTACTTTTTATGCCCGAGTTAAACCGGCCTGAACAAATGTCACATCTTATGTCAATGACCAATGTCAAAAGTCATAACGAGAGTCAAAACTAGTGGCCATTATATATAGTTCCGATCAATCGACTATGTGTTTTAATAGCAATATTAGAATCTATAGCAATTTATAGTTCACTAATTTAATTAAATTTTCACTAATACAGGAGCGTTTTCCAAGACACGAATGTACGACAGCACTCCCTTAATATAATAAAATAATTTAATTAAAAATTAAAAGACCGACTTCAATGTGCACTACAAAGCAGGGACCGAAAACGGTTCCGGAAATACCGGTATTTTTTGGTATCAACCGAAAAAAAAATACCGGTATTTTTAAAGGTAGCCCCTATACGCCGATTTTATTAGATTCCTAGAATTTAACCGGTATCATACCGGTAACCGAAATAAGGATTACCTCTATGTTTCAAGCGTCGTCGGCAAAAGTCAAAGCGTCGATGCGCCGTGTGTCGACCAAACACGACCTCAAGGCCGTCGCCCCGGTTGGTGCATATTGTAACTTGCACTAATTCGACGCAAACGCGTTATTTGCGATTTTTGAATTTTGAGACTCTTAATTGATATTTCATTCAGTAAGCACGTCGCACGAGAGTGTTGAATTATTTGTTTGGTTTGGAATCGGATTACCTATATACTTTAAAAAAAATAAGATAAGCGACGTCCCGAGCAAATGACCTTGAGCATTTATGACTTTCTAATGCCTACTATACACGACGCCGTATTCGGTTGCGTCCGCCGACGTATAAAGGAGGTGATTTGTGCGTCTGTTATAGGTATTTAACGTCTACAGATGCGTCCGCCTCGAATCCGATTGTTGTCGGTTTTTGTGGCACGGATCAAAGGGTTTTGTTGCGAACGTCCGACTTCTGTCCACAAGTCTTCGCTTCTTTTACCACCGCACCACACTTTACCGCAGTAGAGTTCATTCGAGGGGGTTAACGTCACTCGCGTCCGTAGGCTTTGACCCTAGATTCCCGACCCTTGACCCTTGGGTAGTGCCAAATGAGTGATACAGTTCGTGGTGGTAGGACTTAAGTGTCCGCCCGAGTAGCGACCACCGTCCACAAAGGCGTAAAGGCCGTCATAGTGATCTCCATAAGGGGATCGCGTTGCGGGATCAGCTCATGGTTTTCCGTTTTTTTTTCGAGGGGCTTGAGTCCAGGCATGAGGTTGTACCGTGTGGGTATTTTCGGTCGTTTGTCGAAAGGAGGAATGTTGATCCGCCGGCCAGGGAGACCCGTAGAAACGGTTGACCGCTGGCCACCTGCGGTATATATAGTACAGGGGCTAACCGCCTTAAGAGGCTACCTCACCATGCCGCGCATAATCTTGGGTGGGTCCATCATGCCGGTTGGTGACCGGAAGTGGGGTCTCGGCGGCCCATCCCGGGAGGGTACGGGGGCCCTTCCGTCCGGCGGATCAATTCGCTTCCTGCCGACCCTTTCGTGCCGGTGCCCATTCGGCCTTCTTAGTGCCCGAACTTAAGCCCTTCGTTGCCTCTGCACCAATCCCATCCTTTCAACCATGACAGTGCAATTAAACCGGACAGGTCCTTCAGCGGTGCATAACCCCACCACTGCGTTCACTATGGAGTTAACTAATATCCGCGGACCCCATACGAACCTCAATGCCGTCCATCACCATCTCGAGACGGCCCAGCCTGCTTTGTTCTTTTTGCAAAGAGATTTGCCAGCAAGGCAGCCTTTTCTTGCGGCTTGTGGGCCAGCGACCCTTCTGGGTACCTCAGCGGTGGCAACGCTGGACGGCAGAAGTTAGATTGAACGGCCCCGGCCAAACTCCAATAAGCACGACTGCTAGTTGGGTGATTGGCCAACGCACGCCCAATCCTGCTAACGCGCTGGGCATCCGCCCTAACGTAGGCCTTCTTGCAAGCCATGGTTGTAGGCTTCTTTGAGGGAACTGATATTGGGATCCTTCATGGCGCGACTCCTGATCCAAGCGCGGTACGCCGCATGTTTGTCACTGACAGCATCGGCGCATGCACGATCGAATCAGGAGCGTCCACGGCCCTTACTGGCGATCTCAAAGGAAGGAATGTAATATTCCATTCCAAGTCTGATCTCGTCAGCAATAGCGTTGACACTTGCTGAGGGATCTTTACCCTCAAAGCAGCGCCGCCTCCAAGAGATGAATGTGAAATATTCCCGCATACCATCCCAATCTGCCACGAATAATGCCAGACCCTCCGCTTAACCTGCACGGAACGTGGTGGTGATGCGAACGGTAATGACGACCCAACCAGGCAGTTATCAGAAGTGCCAAGAGGCGCACTTTTTTTGACAGCCTCCGTAGCGCAGTTGGTTAGACGCCGCCTGTGAAACGAGAGGTCGCGGGTTCGATCCCCGCACCGAGAGAAATGTTTGTGCGGCCCACAAATATTTCTTCCGGGTCTGGGTGTTTGTGAGACCGAAAAGTCTCTCGTAGTTCCTGATACCCACGACACAAGACTCGATCTTAGTGTGGGGTCAGGACTATGTATGTGACTGTTGGGTGTTATTTATTTATTTATTTTATTTATTTACTAACGGTCACACGATACCCGGCGGGGTGACCTGCCAGCAGAAGTTCCAGCAGAGAAGGCGCATGACTCGCCACATCCGGGATCCTGGTGGGCTGATTCAGCAGTTGTGTCATGTCATGAGTCAGAGCGAATGCATGGGCAGCTCTGTCAGCATGATCAGTCTTGGAGGATCCCAGCCACAGTTCATGATGAGCATTGAAATCCCCCAAGACCACCATTTCGGCTAACAGGAACTGCGCCTGCGCGTCATTAGCTGCCTGGCTAAGATACCTGAACAGCCGAGTCGCCTCATCGTCCCCGTGGTGAGAGCTGTAAAGGCACACGTAGATGCGGCTCAGGGAACCTAGATCCACGTGCACCCACAGAGCGGAGAACGAGGGGTCCTCCATGCAGTGCAAACGGCGACAGCAGATGTCCGACCGAACACACAAGCATACCCCGGCTTTAGGCTTGAATTTTACTTCAAGCGAATAACCGGGATACAACAGGTAAGAATCATCGGCCGGACAACGAATCTGCGTCTCCGTTAGTAAGAACAAAGCAGGCTGGGCCGTCTCGAGATGGTGATGGACGGCATTGAGGTTCGTATGGGGTCCGCGGATATTAGTTAACTCCATAGTGAACGCAGTGGTGGGGTTATGCACCGCTGAAGGACCTGCTCTGTTTAATTGCACTGTCATGGTTGAAAGGATGGGATTGGTGCAGAGGCAACGAAGGGCTTAAGTTCGGGCACTAAGAAGGCCGAATGGGCACCGGCACGAAAGGGTCGGCAGGAAGCGAATTGATCCGCCGGACGGAAGGGCCCCCGTACCCTCCCGGGATGGGCCGCCGAGACCCCACCTCCGGTCACCAACCGGCATGATGGACCCACCCAAGATTATGCGCGGCATGGTGAGGCAGCCTCTTGAGGTGGTTAGCCCCTGTACTATACCGCGAGCGGCCAGCGGTCAACCGTTTCTACGGGTCTCCCTGGCCGACGGATCAACATTCCTCCTTTCGACAAACGACCGAAAATACCCACACGGTACAACCTCATGCCTGGACTCAAGCCCCTCGAAAAAAACGGAAAACCATGAGCTGATCCCGGAACGCGATCCCCTTATGGAGATCACTATGACGGCCTTTACGCCTTTGTGGACGGTGGTCGCTACCCGGGTGGACACTTAAGTCCTACCACCACGAACTGTATCACTCATTTGGCACTACCCAAGGGTCAAGTGTAGGGAATCTAGGGTCAAAGCCTACGGACGCGAGTGACGTTAACCCCCTCGAATGAACTCTACTGCGGTAAAGTGTGGTGCGATGGTAAAAAAAGCGAAGACTTGTTGACAGAAGTCGGACGTTCGCAACAAAACCCTTTAATCCGTGCCACAAAAACCGACAACAATCGGATTCGAGGCGGACGCATCTGTAGACGTTAAATACCTATAACAGACGCACAAATCACCTCCTTTATACGTCGGCGGACGCAACCGAATACGACGTCGTGTATAGTAGGCATTTGAAAGACATAAATGCTCAAGGTCATTTGCTCGGGACGTGGCTTATCTTATTTTAATGTTTTATAATTTAAAAATATAGGGTTTTTGTACTAAATAATATTATTTATGTGAATTTAGGTATCTATCTATTTATTTATTGAATTAAATATACTGAGATATAAAAATGTCTTTACTATACAGTACATTACACCAAATCCTTGCCTTTACTCATTTCCTTTTATTTTCAACACTATTACATCGCAAGTAAAATGAACCGATTCCAGGGATATTGGGTAAACAACACGCCAAGTATATGTTTCACTTGGTATGCAATATGGAAATGAGTAACTATTCTCCAATGCGCTCTCTTTTGCCGTCAAGGTCTTTTTTAGGTTATCGGTATTAAATCGGTTCCCGTATATAAGGGTAACCTTTATAATTTGCATTGGTTACCGTCATAACGGGTCCCCAAATCTTAAAGGTAACCGAAATTGGTCGATACCGGTACCGTTATTTGCAACCGGTTTCGATCCCTGCTACAAAGTAATAAATAATATATATTTCATTGTGCTAGTACACATTGATTAATTTTCTTATTGACTAGACTAGCCAACAAATCTTAAATACGTAGGTAATATTTTGAAGGCGGGTCGCCAAGTGCCAAACGAGAACAAATTCAAGTAATGTAACACACTTGAATATTACCTACTTGTAGATGTATCGTTGGCGCTCAGTTAGGTCCATAATATGTAAACTAGAAACAAATTAATTTCACATATTGATCCTACGTGTACATTTGTTGAAATTTTAATAGAATTAATATGTATCATATGTGTGATCTAATTTTAATGTATTGCATACGATCAAAGATACAGTGGTCAAGGGTTTCAACTCCAGGGTACACCATTGACTTATTGGAGTCACTTGCATATTTATATACAATTACTTTAACAGTGATAGGAATCATAGTGAGGAAAGTATAAGAACGGGAAGGATTGTTAAGTTTGTATGCTTCCCTCGATTGTAAATAAGTCCGATGCTCCACAATGTTGATTAAGAGCTGTTATATTAAGGACGGGCGATTTTTCTATTAGTTATCTGGATAGGGACTGGAATTTGCACCCGATATGACTATAGACTCTCGCCCCCAATCACACCGAGGGACAAAACACGCAAGGCGTAACGTGGGTGTCCTAGTTGATACCAGAAGAATCTCTGCATACCCCTTCTGGGAAAATGGCGTGAGTTTATATAGATTAAGAAAAATTAATATTGCGTGTAAAATTGCGTGTTTTTCGCTAGGATGTTTTCTGTATCAGCCCATTTGCGTCCCATTGCAGGGCACGGGCCTACTCTACAATCGAAAGTACGATTGAGAGTGGTTAGGCCATATAGTCCACCACGCTGGCCTAGTGCGGGTTGGCGGACTTACATACCATAGAATTTTTATAAATCGCTATGGTATGCAGGTTTCCTCACGATGTTTTCCTTCACCGTTTTAGTGCGTGGTGATTGACTATCAATACACACATGACTCCGAAAAGTCAGAGGTGTGCCCTGGGATTCGAACCCGCGACCACCGTGAACGTGTAGGCAGTCGCGTCTAGTCCGTTTACCAACAGGCCATCACGCACTTAGGATGTAGGTGATGTAGGTGTAGGATGTTTTACACAAATTAAATTTAAGTGTAGGTCGTCGTGTTCGTCACTTGGCGACCCGCCTTCAAAATATTACCTACGTATTTAAGATTTGTTGGCTAGTCTAGTCAATAAGAAAATTAATCAATGTGTACTAGCACAATGAAATATATATTATTTATTACTTTGTAGTGCACATTGAAGTCGGTCTTTTAATTTTTAATTAAATTATTTTATTTATTACTTTTTAGTTTTCATAAGCATTGTAATGATGCCAAAGGTAATCATATAATGAAAACTGGAATCAATGTATATAAAAAATGAACCATTGTGATCCTTTATAATTTCAAAAACGAAAATTAATATTTTATGATTTTTAAGGAAGCTACACTGTTCGTTTTTATTTTTTATTTCGTTTTTATGATAAAGAAAATACTAAAATCGGCACAACCTGCTGGAGATATTGAGTACACTTATGCGTGGTAATCATTCGTTACCCCCTCACCTTTACACCTTCTTCACTTCCTATTTTAATAAAACACATATACTTAACCTAATGGACAAAAAATCATTGCGTTTCTGCAAAGTTTTGTGGAGGTCTGCTCTCCAGATATGTACCTATTCATCAGATTGTCACCATATTTTATGACCCCAACATTATGTATAATTCGTGAAGAAAAGTTATTTAAAATCATTTTTTACTGTCGCAGATATTTAGTATTTATATTTGTATATATCCCCCCCCTTCCCACGCCCCTTTCTACTTTCCCCTTTCCATCCCCCCCCCCTTGTAGTAATAAACTTAAACTGAACCTAATGTAAAAAGAATTATTGCTGTACTGTTCAATTTTGAGGAGTTCTGCCCTTCAGGTCTAAAGATATTCATCAGGTCTTCACAATACTTTTTTTGGTCTAACTTATCATATAATACTCTTTGACAAAAAAGTTATTTTTAAGTCGGTTAAAAACTGCCGGAGATATTGAGTATTAACAATTGTACCTATTTTATACCCCCCTCACCCCCCCCCACCCCCACCCTTTACCTATTTTCACCCACCCTTTGTAATAATATACTTATACTTAATCTTACGCAAAAAGAATTAATGCTGGATCGTTTAATTTTGAGGAGTTCTGGTCAGCAGATCCTAAGATATTCATCAGGTCTTCACCAATTTTATATGGGACCAACCCTGTATATCATGCTTTCCGACAAAAAAGAAATTTTCAAAATCGGTTCACAATTGCCGGCGTAATCGCGTAACAAACATACAAAAAAAAAAAAAAACAGTCGAATTGATTACCTCCTCTTTTGAAGTCGGTCAAAAATACTCTTAGCATCTACTTTACCCATTGAAGATTATTTAGTCGATTTTTCTTTTTCCAATGTTACCACTCCCAAAATATCACACGAACTCCCAAGTCCCAACTCTATGACTAGGTGATTGACTTATGGCAAAAATGTGCTGTCAAATCAAAAAATGTCAAATTTGTCAAACAAACGAAGTCGAAGAATTTTGATTTGACGAGACTTAGAATTTTGTAAGTTTAAGGGTGCAATTTGTGTTATAAATTTGTTTTTAACTATTTTCCAACAATGCCGTTTAAACAGCGAAAAATTGCGATGATGGGATATCGCTCTGTGGGTAAAGTTATCGTTTCAATTCTTTGTGCGTCTTATTTAATATTTCGTGACATGATGTTAATAAAAACCTATTTCAGGTAAATCATCCCTCATCATACAGTTTGTGGAAGGTCAATTTGTGGATTCTTACGATCCCACAATCGAAAACAGTAAGTATTAGGTATATTCACTCAGATGCAAAAGTTCCTTTTTTCATAGTTAATATTTTTTATTAAAAATAAACATATAGTCAAAGTACACATACGCATGTATTATCAACAATTGGAAATTAAAAAATTGGAAACCTTTTATTCATAACAATAAATGTTATTATAATGTTGATTATTAAAATCAATCATGTTTTTTTTTTCAAAGCATTTACAAAGTACATACGATTGAATTCGACGGAATATGAGGTGAAACTCGTTGACACAGCCGGGCAAGACGAGTACAGCATATTTCCACTGCAATACAGCATGGACTTTCATGGTTATGTTTTAGTTTATTCAATCACATCAAGCAAGAGTTTCCAAATAGTACAAATTATTTATGACAAACTATTAGATATGGTGGGAAAAATACAGTAAGTATAGTTTTAATATTAAAAAGTTTTTTTTAAATATATGTTTTTTTTTGTATACATACATCAATATGAAGATCATATTTAAGGAGTTGTTAGGTAAATATCTATATTAATTTATTTAACTCAATTAGACATAAATGGTGTCTATTAGTTAAACACCTTGCTACTGAGAGTTTTGAATATATTGTTTTTGTTTTGTTCACTTTTCCAGTGTCCCAATAGTCTTAGTTGGCAACAAAACGGATCTCCATTTAGAAAGAAAAATAAGCACTGAGGAAGGAAAAAGATTAGCTGAAAAATGGAAAGCTGCTTTTGTAGAAACCAGTGCTAAACGAAATGAGGTAAGTTTCAATGTATGTTTTTTGCCTCAATATTTGTCAAACCAAAAAGTCTCTCATAGCTTCTGATACCCACAAAATAAGTCTTGAAATTAGTGTTTAAGGAGTCAGCACTATGTATGTGACTGTTGGATGTAATTATTATAACTTTTATTATATATTTTTGAAAGATAATAATTTATTTTATTGAACTTGAAACTTGAAAATCACAAACCATAAAATATGTTACAAGATGTTGAGCAAAGTTATTATTAGATTAGACCCATTAAAATTGATAACGATATATTGGCATCTTATAGTATTTATATATAGAGGGAGCACTGCCATACATTTGCAACTTTAAAAACGTAGATATTTTTGTGTTCGTAATGTTGATAGCACTTCTATATTAATGTTACCAATAAATGACTTTTCCGTGAAAAATATATAAATAAATGGAAATGAACATATTCACGTGACATTCTTTTTAGCTATCATAATACAAAATATGAATAATAAATGTAAAGTAAAACTCACTCTTGCCTTAGTATAATTTTTTTTCAATCCAAATTCCAATATTTTATATTTTCTACATAAAAATTATTCTGGTATTTTTACGGAATTTGAACAATTTCATTATTTGCAACATTGAATAAAAAGGCGTTCGAAAATTCAAAAATATGAATGTTTTTCTGTAAAATGGTTTAAATTTTTTCTCGTTAATTAATAAGAAATTAGATTTATTGTCAATGATAAACGAATACATAGTTAATAATTAACACCTAAAATAAATTTGGATGGTATTCGATAGCGCTAAACTACATTTTTTTAATTTTCTTTTTCATATAAGTCATGCATATTCCAAGCTGTCACAATTCATACTGGATGTAGGGAAGAAAAAGGTGGCCCCAGCACCACCATTTTTATCTACGTTTTTGAAGTACCAGTGCTCCCTCTATATTTATATACTCTTAGAATGGCATATATTCTATGGCTTGGTTTATTGTCATATAACCAAGCATTCTGTTTTGGTATGGTTGTGACTTGTGCCTTAAAGATTGTATGTATGTATATGTTACCATATCCATATGCTTTGGCAAGTTATACAAAAAACTGAAGAATATAACTTGCCGCTTTGTTTAGTGTTTGTGGACTATGAGAAAGCCTTTGATTCGATCGAGACTTGGGCTGTGCTACAGTCTCTCCAGCAGTGCCATATCGATTATCGGTACATCGAAGTGTTGAAGTGTATATGTTACCGGAAATGTATGAAGTCTAGGAATTGTATACAGCTCCTAGGAAATGTATACAATTCCGAAGCTATTTAGGAAATGTACAAAATATTCTTTCAATAATTATTTTATACATACATATCCTGGGAAATGTATACATTTCCTAGGCATTGTATAAAATTCCAATATCATATTAGGAAATGTATAAGAATAATGGTTTCTGTAATAAAACACGTTGTTCAAATGAGAGTTTAATTTTAATTTTAATTATTATTTTTTTTAATTTTTTATCACAGGAAACAATCATAGCGTTAAATTCTATAATACTTAACTATTATAGAATTTATATTATATATATTTTTTTTCTATATTACTAACCTAACCTACCACTTTACTGGTGGTAGGTCTCTCATGTGTGAGAGGCTGCCTGGGTGGGTACCACCGCAATGTCTATTCCCGTCAAACAGCAGTTTAAATGCACTGTTGTGTTTCGGATTGAAGGATATTGTAGCCAGAGTAACTACAGGAATATTGGGACTAAACATCTATATGTCTCAGGATGGCGAGCGCAGTGGAATGCCAAGCATTGCTTTGTAATTCAAGGTGTTGTTTGGTTTTGCTACTGTTCATGAGCGGTCGCATCGCTTAGCATCAGGCGAACGGCATGCTCGTTTCGTCTTAACAGCAATTAAAAAAAATAATATAAAAAAATCTAACCTAACCTAACCTACACGCATTGACCTTTTACGATTACCCCTTGATATCTTAAATATCTTACATTTCCGATTCCTATTTAGGAAATGTATAGATTTCCTAGGAAATGTGTCTAATGTAATTTATTTTACACATTTCCGGGCGATTTTAGGAATTACATAGATTTCCTAGGAATTGTATACAATGACGGATTACATACATTTCCGTTAACATATATACAACAACGTAACCATGTCGGTCCGAGTACAAGATCAGAGCACGAAGGCTATTCCACTACAGAGAGGCGTGAGACAGGGAGATGTCATATCTCCGAAACTGTTCACTGCCACACTGGAAAATGCATTCAAGCTTTTGTAGTGGAAAGGATTCGGCATCAACATCAACGGCGAGTATATCACTCACCTTTGGTTTGCCGACGATATTGTAGTCTTGGCAGATTCGCTGGAAGACCTTAGCACTATGCTCGAAGAGCTCAATCGAGTCTCCCAACAGGTGGGTCTTAAAATGAACATGGACAAAACGAAGATCATGTCGAATGTCCGTGTTGTGCTCACCCCCATCGGTGTTGGGGGCTCGACTCGAAGTTGTAGACGAATATGTCTATTTAGGACAAGTGGTCCGGTTAGGCAGATCCAACTTCGAGAGAGAGGTAAATCGTCGAATCCAACTCGGTTGGGCAGCGTTCGGGAAACTACGCGACGTCTTCTCGTCCAAAATACATCAGTGCCTTAAATCGAAAGTCTTCGATAGTTGTGTGTTGCCAGTGATGACTTACGGCACCGAGACGTGACCTCTCACTATGGGCCTTATTAAGAAGCTCAAAGTCACTCAACGAGCTATGGAGAGGCGTATGCTCGGGGTTTCCCAACGAGATCGAATCAGAAATAAGGAGATCCGTAGGAGAACTAAAATAACCGATATAGCCCAGCGGATTAGCAAGTTGAAGTGGCAATGGGCAGGGCACATAGCGCCGGGAACTGATGACCGATGGGGTCGGAAAGTGCTCGAATGGAGGCCACGTAGCGGAAAGCGCAGCATAGGACGTCCACCGATAAGGTGGTCAGACGACCTGGTAAAGGTCGCGGGACGTCGCTGGATGTAGGCTGCCTCCAACAGGTCCCTGTGGAAATCATTGGGGGAGGCCTATGTTCAGCAGTGGACTTCATTTGGCTGATGGATGGATGGATGGATGGATGGATGGAAAGTAGTAAATTTAATTATAATATATTTATTATTGATAATAGATATTTATAATTTTATGCAAAAAGAGAGGCTAGGTGTTAACATGAGAATATTGATTTTTCAAATATGTATGTACTCGTATGTATGCCATTTTAGTTTTCTTCAAAAATAGATGTAATGTGCATGTCGTATAAAAAATGGTGTATTTTATCAAAACCCTGAAAAAGTATTAGATTAAGTAAAGCATGTGAAATATGAAGACTTATTCAAAATAAAAGTTGATTCACAAAGATTAAAAAGAAAAGCTGTGGAAAATTACGAATTGTAGTAACATTTTATAATTTTGATAAAACATGCCAATATTTAATACATCATGCCATGCAACTAGAGGACATATTTTTTCAGTACAATGTCACAAAGTAGTTTAATCAAATTACAATTTGATCATATACAGGGTATATCAAGACTGCTACCGAAAACGAAGACGGGTGGTAGTTTAAGCGATTTCAGACACAATGCAACAGAAAAAGTTGGAAAAAAAAGCGACAATATTTTTTTTGTTATTTTTTCGTATGATCATATTTGGGTGGTAAATACATTTTTTTCCTAAAATAATAGTGTATACCCTTTTATTTATAAATACTCTAAGGTATAAAAGAGTTTTTATTATTATATTAGCAAAAACTATGGATTTACCACCCAAAAATGAGATATTTAAAAAATCATAAAAAATAATTGCGGCGTTTATTGCGAAATTTTTAGTTGCATTGTGTTTGTAGTCACTAAAACTACCACCCAGCTTCGTTTTCGGTAGCAGTCTTGATATACCCAGTATATTTCTTGAAAAATATATTTGTTTTGATTTATTTTGATAGGCAGTTCTTAAATTTACATGTATATCACATTGCAAAATGTCAATTAAAATATTCACAATTATGAAAATACTGATCAAAATGCTACAGTGTTGTCAAAAGTATATTGATTTGAAAGTAACAATTATCCTGGAAACTGTAAGGGATTGGACTATGTATATTTATGTATTTTAATTACTATCACTGTAACATATATAACAATACAAACCGGAAACACAGTTCTTTATATGAAATATTTCCATAAATAATTTCATTGTGCGGTCTTTAGGTACATTGTTGCTTTATTAATGGTATATATTTATTAATTGTGCACATAGGACTCTAATTTGTTTAAGCAAGAAATATGTGTATGTTGTTATTGTGTATATGTTATTATGTTTTTTAATATATTTTGTATTTCTTTTCAGTCTGTAACTGACATGTTTCATGCCATATTGTCCGAGATAGAGAGATCAGATGGACATATACCAGACAAAAATGGATGTGTTGTGTCGTAATGCAAATGTTTATTTAATGAACAAAGTGCTTTTTACTTAAGCTAAAGTGATTTAGATCTAGTGTTTGTATGTGCACGGCTATTGTCTAGCAATTATTTTGGGTGACCAATTTGTCTTATCACTGATAATGTTAGCCACCAAAGTTTAGTTTGTATTTCAAGCAGCTTTTCTATATAATGAGCCTAAAAACTGCTCAAAATTTATAAATAAAGTCACAAGGATAATATATAAATGCAGCACCTTCAAGTACATAATACATAAAAAGGATACCTACTATATCACAAAACAACTTAATATCACATGCAAACTCAAAAACATGCAAATTATATTTTTAAAAATAAATAGTCGATCAGCTAAATTCCAGTAAATATTGCTGGGGCATGCTAGCTACAATGTAAAATACATTAGACAATTCAGTTTTATGGTACTGGGGTTGCTGCTATGCATATAATTGTTAGTCATATAGGTAAATTTTGTGGAAACAAGAATAAAAAATATAGTTCAAAAAACAAACTCCTTGTATTATCCCAGTTCTCAGATTTATTAACAATATTTTTATTCTGCTTTTTTTGTATAATAAATATAATGAGTATAATGTACACATAATTTTTAATGGCTTTGGTGGCTGATTAGAATTATTTCATTGACTGCATCATGCGACCAAAACAGTGATTTTCGATGTGAAGGTTTTATGAGGAGAACCATGTTGCAAATCTTGTATATTTTTATGTCAGTGATAGATATATTTCACTATGTTGTGATTTGAAATGTATGCATTTCTGGTTATTTTAATGAGTTTATGTACCTCATATGTTCATCATGTTACTTTAATTACAAATTATATTTTATTTGTATCGAGAGTGACGAAAAATTATTTATATGTATAGCGCATCCGCCTAAATGCGAATCTCGGTAAATTCTGATCATCACTAAATTTTTATTAATAATTCCTATAAAGAAATCTCGTGTCAACCGGAGAGCACGAGCGAACTGGCATGGTGGCAGTTAGATTAATGTTGTTGTAGCAAAATATACCTACCTAATGCCGTATTTAGGATAGGAGAGTTTAGTGATTATCGTAATTCGCCGACATTCGGATTCAGGCGAATATACTATAAATCGTAGTTAAGTTTTAAACATCTTATTTTTATCAGCATAAAAAAGCTGTGCACTAAAAATAGAAAAGTTTTCAATTGCTTTAAAACATCACAAAATAGTGCACTAAATATTTTTTGTAACGCAATATTAAATGAAAGTTAAGGATCAAATACCGGAATTAATAAATAAAATGCGCATTTGGGTTAGTATGACCTTATACTTCTTTAAGTATACACGCTTCCAGGGTACCACAGGCGCAATCTAATTTTATCGCATACAATACCTGATGCCGCGCTGGAACGCATTCATTGTATCCTAAATCATAATTCTGGTAAAAAAAACATCGCCTGCTCTGTTTCCAATTGTTATTTTGATTTCAACTTCTTAGAAAGTCTGATGTTCTACCAAATACTGCATAAGTACATGAAACCGTATAGAACCCATGTGGAAACATTTTTGTAACATATTCTACATGTGCTCGTAATATCTAATTTATAAAATAAGTAATGAGGAAAGCCGCGTCGTTTTTTTTATTATAAATTGTCACATAAAATATTGTCTTATATTTTGTCACGAAAAATAAAGCCAGCTCTACGTAATTTGTTAAAACCTGAAGGTGCATCCACACCGCAGTTATTTTTAGGGAAGTGACGTTTCCAAATGTTACTCATCAAAATCTGATCTGAGAAAATATTATTTATTATTAGTACATGTACCGGCACATGGGAAAAAATAATCTACGCGAATAACATGTTTGTTTTTAAGAACCATCAGTTATTTTGCCATTGTGCACCAAATACCCTTGAATAAGTTCCTCGTTTGATATTCACCATGCATACAATCTGGAAGTGTAAATATTAAAACTTTACAGTTAAGTGTGACCTTTGGCTATATATACAGGGTTATTTTCCACTAAATATTCAAATTTTCACAGAAGGTTCAAAATCATGAATGTAATCCATGAGTAAAATAAAATTACAGAAATATTTTCTTCAAAATCCTTTTTATCCTCAATAAAATTTTAATCCATAGACAGTTCTTAGAGCCCTACCTCATCGAAGACGCTATGCTATGGTGATGTCGCCAATTTGGAAGTGTAGCCACGAACAACGGATCATTTTGTGGAGTAGCTGGAGACGTAGCCATGGCGCAGCGTCACGATGAGATAGGGCCCACATCATATCATCATCATAATGGGATATTTTGAAATGGAAATTCTTACCTAGTATGTGTAAGTTTGAATATTTTGCACTATGCGTTAATGAGTATATTCTCTTGAGTTCAATAAAAAAAGAAATGTGCAGTCAATTAAAAATAACGCTCTATAGGTAACCCTGGAATATAACTTACACAAGGGCGATCTTGTTCGCTACGACAGATTAATTAGTTTAATATTTTCGTATTGATAAAACTATGCGGTTAACTTTATTGCAACTGGAATAATTTATGACCACCGATGTACGAAGTTATCTTACTCTTTAATAGTTAAACTATTCGAGGCAAGCTACTATCATGATAAACGAGACCAGTTATCTGTAGTTGGGTACCTGACAACTGATGAACGCTAGGCCTAACGAAATCTCGCTGGTACGTAACATTTGTATGGTCTACCCTACATTTTATATAATTCAGCTATTTATGAGATGTAAATTAATAGTGATGTAATTGTTCTGTGTGAGATTGCATTTAGGTGTACGATTAATAATTTATATAGTGTTTAACATAACGATGTTTCGATATGTAATATCGAGTATTTAGGTGGAAATGTAGTTAATTTTGTTAAACTCTATATAGATATTATATTTTTCATGTGAAAAATAAAATAGTATGTAAAGACATTACATTATCTTATAGTTACTATAGTTTATTTGTATCGGATTTTGTGTAGTTAGTTCATTATTTCAGATTCCATTTTTTATGTAATGTATCGGGAAAATGTTTTTTATTTACATACGTTGAACAAAACTGTTAATGTAGATAACCTTTAGCTTCTATTTTGCACTTCTGTTGAACTTACTGTAGTGTACATTTATTTAATATCATTTAGAAATTACAACTTTAAAGATATCGATTTTAAAGACGCAGTCACTGGAAGTTAACATCCATTCCGACAAGTAACCTTGAAAGAATAAAGGTCGATTATGAACCTAGCATACTTTTTCCTGTAATAAAATATTACCTAATTCTGATATGACTTCATGAATATTCCACCTTTCTTGGTGCATCTATTTTTTAATCCTACAATTTTAAATGTTTAAAATGTTTAGTTTACAATAAACATGGCGTGTTAGTTCCGGCGTCCATAAAAAAAAAACAACTAATTTAATCATGGTTTCTTATATTTAAACGAATTTTACACATGGAAATAAAATTAATTTTACGGATTGTATCGCGGGTTTGGTTACGCTACAAAAAGTCGCCGTGGGCGAGGGGCCTTACAGCTTTCGTGATCACGGGGCGGATGAAGGCAATAGCCATCCGCACAGTGATTGTCACAATTATTACAAAATAAAAATAGCTCTTTTTATTTAATTGACTTACTAAAAATGTTTAAATAGCAATACTAAATAACAATGTATCAGTTAAATATTAAGAAGTGACATGTCCAACTTTAGTACAGTAAAATTGTGTTTCTTAGTGGAACATTGCTTTCTATTCGCCGGAGTACATAATCGTTTTTAATGTACATTGATATAGAAAGGTTTAAATTATAAAGATTAATCTACTCTAAAATATATTGTCGGCCGACTGATATGGATTTTGTAAAGCAAGCTATTAAACAAAAGCGATGCAAGGCGGAGTTATGTGGCCCACCGCATAGAGCTTCGCGGGATAACAGACTTCCGGTCATAACAGCATATACGGTTTTATTTACTATTTAAAATCCTTTTGTCACGTACATTACATGCAATTGTATTAAAGCGGAATGCCTATTATACAATGAAACTTAGTATCGGTGCGAAGATTTTTGTCGGGATGAATATACATTCTCAATAAATACAAACATAATTACGACCGAGGCCTCTTGGTAAGTTTTTGGAGAAATTATCTTGAAGTTTAATAAAAACGTTTTTTGCCTTCGGCTCTGTGAAAAAAATGTAAAATGTAATGATAATTACTTTATTTTTTAAAAATATTTCGCTTAACCATAACAGTGCTGTAATAAATTTTACGCAGTATCGGTATCGGGATTAACGATGTTTTTTTTTGCGATACTATGATTGGGCATTCTCCTTTGAAGTCAATTCCTTCATTGTTAAATAGCTGTAGTGCGATTCACGTAACATTTGACGCGCCGATCAAGTTGCGGTGCGGTTACAATTAAGTTTACGCTTTGGTACAAAATGGTATTCTTGTAAGTGTTTAGCTGCGCGTGAACTGCGCGTGAGCTGCGCGTCAACTGTACGTCAGATAGGCTTGGGCAAAAAATATCGATATATCAAAATATCGATATTTTTTCAGAAAAATATCGATATAAATTAGCGATATTTTTTCCCGCGATATATCAATTTTCGATATTTATTTTCAGATATCAAAATCGATATATTTTTTAAGCTCTGCTGTCTGCTCATGCGTCACATCATGTTTTTGACCAATCCGATTTCTTAAATTTAGAAAATATGGGTGGGTCCTCCATCTGGTCCGGACATGAGAAATTATTAAATCTGAGCATAGGTTCCAAGCAGTAGCTGTGTCCCCAATGAACTGAAGCAGTATCACTTTTAGAAAGAAAATCTGATCCAATATAGCTGGGTAAATTGTCAACATTACACGCCGGTTCCCTCGGATATCGCTCAAAAATATTTGATTTGTCAAGCATCTTCAGTGTAATCTGAAAGAGTAGCTTCAGTGGTAAATTTGGCTGTGCCAAATGATAGGAGCAGATTAACAGGGGAACACATCAAACAAAGAGTGCTCCTGATGTCAATATCAGAAAAATTCTGGTTTAGATAATGTTTTTTTATTTTGTTTCTTTTTTTATGTCGAGCAATTCGATTTTTTTTTAAATAATAAAACTTATGTTGGAACAGGCCAGATGTGTATTTGCTTTAAAATTCCGATAATTTTGGCAATTTTTATAAATAATTGCAAATTGGGCAAAAAATATCGATATATCGAAATATCGATATTTTTTGGGTGATATATATCGATATATTTGAAAAATATCGATACGATAAATATCGATATATTTTTTCCATTTGCCCATCCCTAACGTCAGATGTATGAAATTTGTTTGACATTGACATATACGCGCAGCTTGCGCGCAGCAGTAGAATACGCTAAAACGTTTGCGTGACGCGAACTTGACGCGAGCGTATTTCGAGTATACGAAAAGGGCTGTTTTGATCGAAACTTAACCGCAACTGCACTACAGCTGAACTTATTTTATTACGTGAATCGCACTACTGGTCTTAATAACGAACTGTGTTGTCACGAAATATACCTACTGTACTGTATTTTGTTAATTGTAAATATGTATGTATTTCCTACTTAGATTTTAACTGGTTATGATATTTATACTACTGGTTTTTATAACTACTGTAACACCGGCCCACCTTAACTGAATGCGGACATTCTTCGCATGCGTATCATTTACACAATTTTCATTTTTATTGAGTTATATTTCTTTCATCGGGTAATATTCTAAGTGTAACTGTCTTGTTTTATGTCGCAGATAGTAAAGACTTTAAAGGTAACAGGGAAACACTGTATGTTGTCTGTTGATTTTTTGTAATAAGTTATCATTGATTTAAAACACTTAGATTATTAAAAAAAAATTATTAATCCTTTAAGGTTATATTGTTTTAAAAAGAACCACACGATTATTCCAATAATCCTTAAATTCACTAAATTGAATTAATAAGATATGGTGTAGCTTAATGGTATTGCGCCAGCTTATGTGCTTTCCCGCTCGCATATAGAACATCTCTGTTAACTTTGAACATTATGTGCGCGATGATCACGAAATCGTTTATTTTTTTGCTATAATCCTTACCTTCATGCGTAAATTTGAAAACATTATGATTTAGCTATAGATGAATTATTCATTTGTAAATAACTTGTGACAAGTTAAAATAAATAACTGCCGATATTATTTAATAATGTATTTTATTCCACCCAATTACGTGCTTAAAATGTCTCTTAATACGTACATGTTTGCTTTCTCTTTATACATATGGGCAGTACGATTACGTTTAATATCTGTTATAAATACAGAACTTAAAAAACAGTTAAACTGAAAAAAAAATGTATATTTAAGATGGATTAATTTTGATTTTGATCGTACTAATATGTTTTACTTATATGGTAAAAATAAACGTTGATCTGGGCTCCTTGAGTAATTCTTAGTGGCTAGTAGCAAGAAATTTGCTGTTAACACCCTTTGTCGCCCATTGAATTTTAATTTATTGATTTCGCGGACCCAGACTTATTTTGACGATTATTTTTGCATATTGTATTACTGCGTCTATGCATAAACCTTGTATAAACTTATTACTGACTTAGACGGTCAATACATACGAATAATGTACGCACTCAGGCATTGTCAGGAAGGAGCATCTATCCAAGAGTGCAAGGGATGCGGAGCGCATGTTCCTGGTGCACGCAAGCTTTATCTCTTATCTCGTACTGCGTACCTACACATACCGTGAACAAACTGAACGTTTTGGAAATCTTTGAAGACTGTCACGACCTCTCGACTCTGGGAGGTTATTCCATAAAAACGATGTGAACTTCGAATACTCGGATGCTGTACGAAAAACTTCACTAATGTGCCTAGATACATATATTCTACAAAATGTTGGATTCCTCTGTCGTATGTCGCAACCATAGACTAAGTTCGAAGAAGATGATAAGTATAATCATTGACGCAAAATATATGGACGGGGCGGAGAGCACGAAAAGTGTTGTCACGAAATTGGTCCGCAGCTCCAGTGCAGCGGTTGTGACGTCACAGTGCACGGGTATGTAAGTCGTCGACAAAATGCCTAATTGTATCGTGCGTGGGTGCAATAAAAATCACCGAAAGTTTACAAATAAAAGATAACATTTCTTATCACCGGTAAGTAAAACTTATATTACTTTAAGTCAATATAACATTTATTTTAGCATTCTTGAAAAACGACTTCATGGCCGCCATTGACGTAAAAATCAAACAGATGGCACGATTTTCACAGGCATCTTTTTGACGTACCCAATGTACCGAAGGGCCTATCCTTAGTTTTTATATCAATAAGTTTGAGAATAGTATTAATTTTAGAAGTGGATATCTTATACCGGGTATCTCAAGACTGCTACCGAAAACAAGGCCGGGTGGTAGTTTTAGTGACTACAAACACAATGCAACTAAAAATTTCGCAAAGAAACGTGATAGTTATTTTTTATGGTTTTTTAAATATCGTCATTTTTGGGTGGTAAATCCATAGTTTTGCTAAAATAATAATTTAAACACTTTTATACCTTAGATTATTTATAAATAAAAGAGTATATACTGTTATTTTAGGAAAAAATGTATTTAACACCCAAAAATGATCATAAGAAAAAAATAAAAAAAAAAAAAAAATCACTTTTTTTTGCAACTTGTTCTGTTGCATTGTGTCTGAAGTCGCTCAAACTACCACCCGGCTTCGTTTTCGATAGCAGTCTTGATATACCCTGTATTTTACTCCGGACGTGGAACATTCGAAGTTCGTATCGTTTTTATAGCATAGCCCCCCAGATTCTGGTGTATGTTATTGACTCCGGGATAGCTTTGTTCCCATTTTGTAGGGAGTCAAAATTCCTCCCACCAATCAACCCTAAATAGGTATTATATCGTAGAGCCGGTAGCAATTCGCACTCAATTTATGCCACTGTGAGCACCAGCTAATCTTCGAGGCCCTGAGAAACAGTACACGGATTTTTTTCAGGGCCCATAGCAGGTACATGCAACATTCAAGAAATTGGCACCTTGGATCACAGATGGTGATTGATTTTATAATAGAGCCCAGGACCGATCCTTGTAAAATGCCGCGCCGCGTCGCCCGCGCCGCTGGTTATTGATCATCGATGGGTGATGCCACTACATCCCTAAAAAGTAGGCAGTGTGCCGTTCCGCGCGGCAGCGTAGATACAAAACTGCTTTTTGTTAGGTCACACAAACGTGAGAGAGTCACTGTTATCGAATTTGGTGTTGACATTAAAAATAGATATTACAATAAAGTGGGTAATGTAAATTTTTTTCAATCCCATCAATAGTGTAGGGAAAATGAGTGGACCAGTTTCATCTGCATACTATTTTTTCTTCACAAGATTTCTAACAAATTGCTCCCCAAACCCTTAAACAAATGCATCTGTATCAGCCCATATACGTCCCACTGCATGGCACAGGCCTCCTTTAAAATCGAGAGTACGATTGAGGATGGTAAGGCTATAACACAGGCCATTTTACTGGTGGTAGGTCTCTCATATGTGAGAGGTCGCCTGGGTAGGTACCACCGCAATGTCAAGCAGCAGTGTAAATGCCCGGTTGTATTTCGGGTTGAAGGATATTGTAGCCAGAGTAACTACTGGACATATTGAGACTTATCATCTTATGTCTCAGGATGATGAGCGCGGTGGAATGTCAAGCATTTCTTTTTGTAATTCAAGGCGTTGCGTTGTTTGGTTTCGCTACTGTTCACGAGCGGTCGTATCGCTTACCATATATATATATATTCACGTTGGTTCACGTGAAATTTATTTTCAAAAGCAAGCGGCTACACTTTGATAAAAAAATTCGATGGGTATTATTGGCGCCTGAAGACGCTTTTCTTCTTTCGTAAAATTTAATATCTGAAGCCTAACGTTCTTACCGTTTCTTTTTAAAGATTTCGGCATTTGTCAATAGTTTTAAATATTGGTTAAACAACCAATGGATATTTCAGCGAATGGCAGGTAGATTGACAATTCTAAATGAACTATAAATCATGTTCATTCATTTTCACTCTAAAGAAAAGGATAGCAGGCAATAGCGACTTCATTCAAGGTCAAATTTTTGTGCTTAACTTTTATATACGGAATGCAATCTCCATTTGGGTATAAGCTTCTTGAGTGAGTCCGTCCGACACTTCGGTCCTCGTCACGAGACAGAAATTCGGGGCTAGTCGTTTTTGGCTTCATTAGCTTTATTTAAACGTTTACTTCCTAAGAGTCACAGGACAGGGTGCCAGGACCAATGCTTTATGCTTACCATTAAACCGGCACCTTATCTGGCATATCTGCCGACAAGCGAAAGTCAAAGCACTGTGCCAGTCATAATGAAAGCCGTCTCATTGGACAGTCCAGTAGTCAATGAGCGGACTGCTGCGCTCTTCGATGCAGTCCCAAATCCTTATCGATGCCACAGCCTTACAACGGTATCGATTTAAAATATTAGAATTTAGGTATGTCCTATTTCTACCAGATGAAAACCCTTTGTAAAAAAACATCCTTGCCATGCTTCTCGGTGTGCGCTGGCCATTAGCATTATCAAATGAGCAAAACAATTTGCGATGGAAAATTAATTGCTCTACAAAAAAGTTTCTTATGTTTTTTAGATTAAATTAAGCGTTTCAAAGATTGATCTTGATTAGTGTTGATTATATTTGATAGAAAAATCAAGAAAATTTCTGGTCAGCAGAAACTTCTATTTCTGGGAGCATAATTTTAAAATTAAGCCAATGCTAGTGGTCTATTCTTTGCGCCAATGTAATACTTGCTTCACTGTGTGTTGTGCAGTGGTCACCCGCCTTTATTGCTTATTTTAAGTCTTATATTAAACACTACAAAAAATAAAATAATGTATATGCGTGTAAAATATTTAACTTTCTTAGATTACGTATTACGTGGTAAAGGCCCATATTAAACTAAAATAAAAATGTTTATATTTTCAAATATTCTTTTCATGTTCGTCATAAAATTATAACAAGCTTTACAAACTCTTTTGTACCGTAACGTCACACTGACATTTTATTGTCAACAAGTTTATTGTGAAAATGGCGACTACCGGGGTTGGTTTTCGGTGGTTAGATATTCTAGAAAAGGAATTCGATAAAGCTTGTGTCGAATTGGACACGTCTTTGAGTAAGTTTATTTAAGTGGAACATACGCAGTTCAGAAATTTGTAACCTGCTCATCTCTGTTGAGTGTGAATAACTAACGAATACTTCTTCCTTTTGTCATCTTAGAAGAGTACTCCGATATTTTTTTGTTTGTTTCATTATCTGGATGTAAAATTTAAATCATGAATATATAGCTCATAGTTCTATATTATAAAAAAACATGCTACTTTTGTATCATCTATAGTTTGTTATAAAACATAATTAGTCATTGCAAAACAAAACATCAGCATACAACAAACAATCTTTTAGATTTTATAACAACCTTAGGTATTTATTATTGGAACACCGTAGTACCGTGTAGTTGTTTATAGCTTTGTACACTTTCCATTGTAATATATCTTCCAAAATAATATGTAAGAGTTTATATAATACAAATGAATAAAATCACCCCTTTCTACATGAACACGCTGTGGCGCATTATGTAGAAGCATTAATGGGTTTTAGGTTATACAAAATATATATTCCTTTCAATCAACAGGCTTGTAGTCCTCATGAAAATACTTTCTATGTAAAAAATACATATTAAATATACTTTTAAACAGTGTTTAACTTATGAAAGGTATACTGTCATTTCAGTCTTTTAATGGTTCCCTCCAGCCTTTTCATTATTCATATTTCCCTGAGCCATTTCATTAACAAACAAAATTTCTTTCATGATATCAAAATATTACTTGTGTATTGTAGAATAGAGCTTTATTTATCTCGGATACTAATACTAATACAGATAAATGTTTGTTGTTATTCTTTATTACTGTATTAAATATTATGTTCATTACATTGCAGCGGAACTGGAAACAGAAGAGCCAGAGGTGGTGTTCAGTGCTCGACAGAAGATAGCTACACTGAGCTCATGTTTCGCACAACTCACTCACAAGGCACTTACTATATTCCAGAATAGTGCCAAATTAGAGGTATGTTTAATAATTCCAGGTTCATTGCCTTGAACTTATTCAAATTATGCTAACTTCTACATTATCACAATTTATTCCATGTTATACACAATATAAGACTAACTTTCTGACATGTTAAGTAGGAACTATGTTCATATAGTTCATATCAATGAGCTGCAACATGAAGTAATTCATTTATAAGTATAAAATTAAAATTTAAAAAGGACCACAATAAAAAAAAAACACATTGCTCTGTAAAATATGAAATTGACAAAATTGAATGTTTTGTTTATGGCAACTTGCCAACAGAATAGGTAACAATATCAAATATTTATGTTCCCGGGATCTAAAATGTGTTTATTTTAATTGAATGTTTCTTTGCCATGTCTGTAAGCAGATATTGATTTTTACCATTACTAAATATATATTTTACATAAGTAAAAATATAAAAGCTGTTTATAAACTAAAAATAAAACCATAGTATAATATAAAATCCTGCCTCTTAGCCTAGCTATGTGACACTTGAATAAAAATTAATTTTATTCAAGTGTCACATATAATTGCAAAGGGTATCCATTGTACAATTATTAGATTTTGCTTGTGGTTCATGTTATTATCTTATCCTACATATGTTATAAATCGGTTTGGTGTAACAATCCCTTTTGATAAACTTATTATCAAGGTTATTTTACTTTTACACAATATGTTTATCTATATGTAAAAATCTACATATTGTCTTGTATGATTATTTGATGATATTTGAATAATGTGGTTATCTCAGAGAGATTGGAAACGATTGCAGCCACAGTGAAATGGCTTCCTAAGCTTCATAGCTACATTAAATTTTTGTCAAAATTCTTTTCGAAGGCTTTTCAGATAAGTCTATCAACCCGCCAAACCACAATCAACCTCATAACACACTTTGGGTTATTAAAGACTTCTTCTAGTATATCACTAACCCAATTTATTTCATAAATGAATGTTTTCATAAATGAAACCTTAATCTACTGTATTTTTTTTATTTAATAATTTCAATAATTATTTTAGGGCTTGTATGAGCTATCACTATTTAAAAATTTAAACATGACATTACTTAAAAACCATTAACTTTGTGAAAGGACCTGGACAGTTTCTGCCTAGTTACTTTTTATCATGTACAAAAACAAGGCAATAATTGAATGAATATAAAAAATCAACTATTAATTTAAGAACATGTCATATTTCTGTAGAAGTTTAGGGAGTAAAATAAAGTTTAATAAGATTTTGCATTGATACCTACCCATTTCCGCCATTGTTGGCCCCGCATAAACGTTTCGTTCGCAGTAAAGCAAGTGCAGGAAAAAGATAATAACTTAGTCTAAAATATTCCTAAAAATAATCTATAAGTAGGTAATAAGTCATAATAATTAACAATACTAAATATATATAAAGCAATGTTTGCCGTATATACTTACACATATATTCTTCCCATTTTTACACACTTTCATTGCAACAACTAAACGCTGCAGTAAAATACTTGACACATGACAGTTGCTTGACAGGAACCATGCTTTGTTTAATTATCTTTTTTTTTTATTTGTTTACATTGTGGTACAATTAAAATACGTCTCGGTGTATATTTTGTGTAAATTATAAAATAATAGTTAATGTAAATTCCAAATTCGATGATAAAGCATTTTTGTAAACGTATTTTTATTCGATTCAATAAATTACAAAACCTAACCTACAAAACCTAACCTGAAAATAAGATATGTTTTTGTAAATATCTAAAAACCCTGAACTTCCTAGGCTTTGTAACTTTTCTGTATTAATCTTGGAACAAACCTTACCCCAACAATGCAAAACTAATTGATGTAGACGAGATTCGAAGTACTAGGCACAGCGCCATACAAAAACTGGCCATGTCCTTTACAGTCATTACTCATAATAATATAACACTAAAATGAATATTCAAGAAAAAGTGTTTCCTATTATAATTTTATAATAGTTTTAGACATAGTATGTTTATTGTCCCGTTAATCTATTGTAATTTTATATTACATATTATGTTAATTGATTTATCAAATGGTATATTGTGTGACAGGTTTATTATACATTATGTAGCTATTTTAAAATACATTGCTAAGTTTTATTACAACTAACATTTAATATAATTCTATATTTTAATGGAGACCTTCTATCAATTATGACCATTAATAATAATGTATGTGTTTATTGATGGTATATTTACGGCCCGGCATTAAAACATAGTTGTATTATAAGCCAAGATTTGCAATGAAACAGTAGTAACTTGTTGTATGGTTTATAGGTTATTACAAGCTTAGTTTATGTTGATGGAGTCTTTGAGCGAGGGCCGCGGTCATATGGGTGTTTGTGCAGATGTCTCCGGTGTGGGGACCTCGACGTGGCGCTTTCGCTCTTTTTCCCCTTTCGCACGTATGCGCCAAGGACTTGCTTGTCTTCTTCCATGATGTCTCCTCCTCTACTGTCGTCAAAGTATCCTACACTGTCATCTTCCCATTCAAATTCATCACTAGACTCTTGACCTCCTCTGCAAAACAAAAAAATTTTTTTTGTGGTATTATAATCTCTGAAAGTTTTGACATTACTAACAAAATAAGATTATGAATTTCTTAGTTCTCTAAGAATATAAGTACATTCGCTACATTGTAGTGTTTATTAGACTGAGAGTTGACAAGTAACGTTAATTTGATGTTACGCATCATACATATACATAACGGCTTTTTCCTAGAAGGGATAAGCAAAGGTACCAGGACACTCAAGTTTCGCCTTGTGTGTTCCGTCACACGATATGACAGGGGGCGAGCCTATCGCTATATCGGGCAGAAGTACCTGATTCCGGGCTGATATTGAATAGAAAAATAATATAATATCACAGTTGTAGTCGATCGTAGGACAACTACGCCACCAAGGCAGTTACGCATCATATAATAGAGAAACATCTCACTTGACTCCTTTGAGTTTGAGGAAGAGCCTGTCAGCCTCCGCAGTGACGTCGGAGGGTGGCGGGTCCTCGGGAACGTCGGAGAGCTGGGTCTCTAATCGCTGTAGGGCCGCGTCGGCTCGGTCGGTTAGGGCGACGAACTTTTCAGTTAACTGTCGCAGTTCGTTCTCTTTTAGAATCGTGTGCGATGTGTTTCGTATTACCGTCTCTAATCTTCGGCAAGTAGGATCCGCCTGAAAAATATTTAGTTTCGTATTAAAATATTGTTCTTTAAATATTAATTGACTTAATAAAATTAGTATTTTATTTCTTTCTTATAGTAATATGTATATAATCGTAAAACAGATAGCCAATTATTATATAACGAAAGCTTACGAGACCGATAAGCTCCAAACATGAAACATTAGCAAAGCAATCGTAAAGTGTCGGTTGTAAGAGAAACTTTTAATCAAGTCCGACACACAATCGGATAGTTTGATTGATGTTTATCTCAACACAACAGATATAAATGTACCTGCGGCATGCGTATCTGGTTGAGGAACTTCATAACTCTGTTGTCGTGATTGCGCATGGTGACCTGAATATTTTGTAATTCGTGGAATGTTGACGCAGTCCTGTTAAACAGATGAGTCATTTATCGGAAATGTACGAGATGAGAATTTTGGATTTTGAAAGCTCCGTGTTGTGTACACTTACTTATTAATTAAAGAATCGATCAGTTTGTCGAGAACGTCAGCGACATGTGTCGGATCGTCGAGCTGTACCCGTTGACATGAGTCGATGAAATGCTTTTGCGCATCCAAAACTTCTTGCATCTGTAATTGATTGATTAGTGATTACGAATGAATGTTGTTGAATTTCATGATTTATAGTTGATCATTATAATAAGTATGATTATAATAAGTGAATCACAACCATCGATCTTCACTACATGCACAATTGATAATTCACGGGCAATTATAGTTTCTTGCATTAACAATCTACATTTAACATATTTTACACATTACCTTGGGTCTAAGTATAGTCAGATCAGACGGTTGTTAGTAATTGATCTGTGTGAATATTATTATAATTAGTACCTTCAAATCAATCTTATAAGTGTTGTCATTGAGTCGCCTAGCGAATTTTTCCTCTAAGTCTGCTGACGTTATCCTGGCGTCTCGCTGCCGTCTTGCTAATGCTCTCAGTCCGTCAGCCAATTCCCGCCGAGTCACATTGACGAGAGATAGCCCATCCCTCATTAGAGACTCGAGTATCAGTCCCCGGTGCCACGTGTCTGCGTAAGCACCGTTTACCTAAATGTAAAAATATTTTTTTTTTATTTATGTTATAAATAAACAAGAATAATTCCACATGTTTACGATCTATGACTAGATTTACACCGGTCTAAATATTATCAATTTATGATTATTATCCTTCATTTATTTAAGCAAACATATTATCCCAACTGTTCAAGTATTTTGCCTTGGGTATAAGAAACTATGTCAAACACCTATCTTGCAACATCTAGATCTCAAGAAAGAAAAATATTGGTTATATAAGCTTTTATCTTGGAGCAGGCATCGAACCCGCGACCACTTATTTTATGGTCGGCTGCGTAGGCTGCTAAAATAAATCTTATTAATACATTTTAATTAAATGTTGAATCTTTTTATACCTTTTCCAATAAATGTCTGTGTTTCTCGATGTGGTTTGTTAGATTTACAGCGAGCTCTGTAATTTTGACTTGACTGCGTTCCAGTTTTTCACTGCTCTCTTTTATAGTGGCCTGAAAAGAGTTTAGCCATGAAGATTTTAATTTATTATGATTTCTTAATCTCAAAAATTACTTAACGTCAGCGATATTCAATTATAATGTCACTTAACACGTAATTCACACATTTTATAGCTTGTATCATACTGCATCTTATAATTCATAGGTTGATTTCAAGTTTTAAATTTTATTTCTACTAAGAATTTTTACTCATGAATCTCAAAACACAGTCCTTTATACCTAGTCAGGTCATAAATTCTGTCACATGTTTAATATAAAATAATTGAAACAAGTTTATTCATTATGTAACCATTTATATACCAAAATGAACTTAACAAAACATAGATTCTTATGACATTAAAGTTTATTCAAAATGACCTCCGTGATTTTGAATACAGGCCTTCAATCTGCGCGGCCAGTTGTCTATCGCAGCACGAACGAGGTCCATGTCAATATCGGCGGCTGCCTTAATCAAGGATGTCTTGAGTGACTCCAAATTGGGATGAGGCTTTGAGCATGCCTTTTCCTCCAAGTGTTGCCATTTCTTGTAATCTAACGGATTCAAATCTGGACTGGACGAGGGCCAGTCTTCGTGCCGGATGAAGTCGATTTCACGCGCCGCCAGCCAGTCTTGTGTGCTCTTCGCTCTATGAGCTGGCGCCGAATCTTGTTGGAATACCTACTACCTGTTATTGAACATGGTATGAGAAACAGGTTCCACAAGGTTCGTCAGGACTGTATTTTGATACACAACTGCATTCGTTTTTACACCTTTCTCACAAAAATGTACCTCTGTTAAGCCCCAATAAGAAACTCCCAACCATACCATGAGGGAGAATGGAAAATGACCTCGTTGGACACGCGGAATACGGTTGCTCGCTTCTTGACTACTGTGTGCGTACACCTTATCATTTTGTTTGTTGTAGCTCTCTTCTACGCTTAGAGTATTTATATATAGAGGGAGCGCTGTCATAATTCGCGATTTGAAAAACGTAGATATTTTCTTGTTCGTAATGTTGGTAGCGCACCTATATTAGTAAAAATTGAATTAATTATTTAGCAATAAATTTCTATAAATTCCTTTATTTTTTGAGTGGAATTAAATAGACCTAAACTATTTATTTTTAGTATTTTTTTTTCAAATAATTTATGTATGTTGCACAACCTGTTCCAATATTAGCCAATAGGAGGGCAGAAAAAGGTGGCCCGGCACCACCATTTTTATCTACGTTTTTGAAGTACCAGCGCTCCCTCTATATATATATACTCTAAGCTTCTACGGTAAAAAAAATTTCATCTGAAAAAAGAATTTTCCGATA
This sequence comes from Hyles euphorbiae, assembly GCA_023078785.2. Taxonomy (NCBI): domain Eukaryota; kingdom Metazoa; phylum Arthropoda; class Insecta; order Lepidoptera; family Sphingidae; genus Hyles; species Hyles euphorbiae. Next base: position 13,134,776 of record CM041050.1, read on the forward strand.
TTTTTTTCCCGCGTACCGCTTCAACAAAGCGCGGCATCTCTTCAGTCTCAGGTCCATTAGACGAGCATTCAAACGATGTCCTATTTGCTTAACCCCATCTGAAGGGCCAACAGTTTCTGCTTACGTTTGGGATTTCTTTGAAATCGCGCCTTCACAGCTTTTATCACTGCTGGAGTCCTAACAGACCGAGGGCGACCACTTCTTGACCTGTCATCTACACTAGAGTCTTCATTGTATCGTTTGATGGTACGATAAACGAATATTTTGGTTATATTCAAATTTTTCAGTATGTCAAAAATTTGAATTGGCGCGCAACCGCAACGATGCAACGCAATAACTGCAACACGGTCTTCTTTAAGCGTCCACTCCATAATTATGTAAACATGAGTAAAATTTTAAAAAGTATACATTTTTATTTTCATGAACAATTCGAAATTCGAATTCAATAAACTTTTTTGTGGCCAGCATTCTAAAAGAAAAGTTTTTACTGTGTGACAATACTTATGACCTGACTGTGTATATTAACGGATTCTGAAATACCCTTTTGCCACCTCTTGCAAACCGCCCATACATCAACGACTGCAATAAACAGTGGCGTCACTAGATGCGCGTTTGTTTCGAAGCATCAAAGGCCCTTCAGCGAACACCTGTATTGAATTGCGAATGTCCATCCGACAAGTGCGTCCACTCAACCTCGTTGCAGATCACGGATGCGGAAACAATGATTTGGTCTTACTTGTATGTTTGTTTGGAGCATGTGTAAACGATGTTCTAGCCTCTCCGCTGCCAATTGTGCCCTTTCAAGTTTTAACGTCACTGTTGTCTCCACCCGATCTGTAATAAATATAAATTTTACTTTTTATTTATAGACAGTTTTAATTGATGTGTAGAACGAACGAAATGCATCGGGTGATGTAGTTAATTCAAATCCACTGCCTGTTACATGTTTGTAAACTGGTTTGTTGCGCTTTAGTCCCTTTACCAATTGATTAAGCCCATTTTACTAATTATGAACGCGATGACTATTGCGAAAGTTGACCCAGCAGCGTGTCCGTTACAAAATAGGATATGACACAATAAGATTACATGTTTTAACTCTCTGTATCCTGAATATGACCGTACATAACAATACTGTAGGCAGTGCACCTGACTTATTTTAATCGATAAAAGATTTTAAACATGTAGGTATTGTTGGATTTTATACAATCGTCATTCCATTCAGATGATAAGCAATAACGGTCGTCGAGGGTGTTGTGTGGCGGTACCGAGTTTGTCCTGGATCGCGTCGAGCCTGCGCGTCTGCTTGGCCTGCACCGCGCTCACAGTATCCAACACCTTGAGTCGTTCTTCTATACTGGCCAATATATTACTTATATCCTGTGACAAAAACAAAGAATGTAATGATTATATATTTTATTTAAAAAAAAATATCTATATAAGTTTACAGAATTGCATGTTAGTTTTAATATTATACTTGTTTTACTATTTTTGTTAGCCTTTTGTGGCCGCAATTTAATATCATTTCTAACGGGTGGACGAGGCTCAAGCGACTTACAAGGCTTGCAGACTACTTTTAGCCAACTAACGCCTTGCGGGCAAATGTAGATGGTTCGGTAATGTTACTAGCGAAGCAAAACCAAGTTATATCTATGTTGTTAGTCTACGATCGAAGCAAAGAAATACGGTGTACCTTAGGATTCTGAGTGTTGAGTGAGTAAGCCCGCAGATTGTAGGGCTCTGCGGGCGAGGCGCGCGCCAAGAAAAGGCACGCAAGCGCCGCCACAGCCACACTTAACATCGCCCTGCCTGGAAAAATTCAAAATTTATCAACTATGCCAACTATGAATAGCATTTTTATACCTGTCTGTATCAGCCCATATTCGTCCCACTGCAGGGCACGGGCCTCCTCTGCAATCGACATTACGATTGAGAGTGGTTAGGCCATATAGTCCACCACGCTGGCCTAGTGCGGGTTGGCGAACTTACACACCATATAAATTTTTATAAATCGCTATGGTATGCAGGTTTCCTCACGATGTTTTCCTTCACCGTTCACCATTTTTATACCACCTGTTTTCAAAAAATATAAATGATGTGAAAGCTTAATAGCCACCGGTTGTAGTTTAGGAAATCTTACATAGTGCCTCTTTATAAAGCTACAATATTTGTTTATGGCAGTTATTCCCTTTCTTTTGTATGGAATTGTCTGTTATGCTAAGCAGACGCCGCGGGACTGCGTGCGTGGAGACGGGGTCAATGATATCGGTAGAGCGGTTCTTTACAAACAGGCGACTTCGCCAAAGTAATTCCTCCGGGAATGTTGATTTAATCCTTTATATCAGAACGGTAATCAATTCGTGAGATATCATTCAAGACTACCATGCAGGACTTTTCCTTTGCTTTTTAATAAATGCGGTCGTTTTTGCTTGCAAAACAGTGTTGTCTTCATTGAGGTTGTCTTGATTTTTTTTTATTCCTTTTTGTTTTGTGCATATCACCATTAGCATTCAGCATTAGTCGGCACAAATAAACATGTGTTCATTTTTTTTTCGAACATAAAATGGTTTATCGAGTATATTTATTATGATCCGTTTTTATTCAGTCGGGCATTTCCCAAGTGTGAATTAGATATTCACAATACAGTCGGTGAGTGTGGAGGATGCGTGGATGCGATTCCGTGAAACAATGTGTCGCGATGGTCAGCCGTCGTACGTCGCGTCGTGCTGGATCGTTGTTTGTGTGGTGACATGCTTTGTTTATATTACATCCATCAGGGACAGGTGTGTTTCGTCCTGCCTATGTGAATCTATTTATTTGCATTCCGGTGCAGTTCGTGTACCTCTGCCTGTCAGATTATCATTGTCTAAGTACGCCCACACGCGGTGGGGTCAACCTTTCGTCAGTCCTCTGTCTGCCCCGTCTGCTTACGTAATATTGCTACGTCTTGGTATTCTAATGTCAGACTACGATCGTATCTTTTTGAAATGTGTTTGAGGAGAAGGCAACAATGTCTTGTCAAATAAAATGCATACAATAATACTATTTAAATAATTTCACTCATCGATATTAACGAAATTGGATGTTGTTAATAAGCAAGTTTTATGATTAGTGTGCGTATAGTAGAATTTGGAATTGATGCCCGCTGCCATTTTAGTAAAGCTATAAAACTCAATAAAGTTGGAATGATTTAAAACATCATTATTAATGTTATTATGGCTCGAGATTTTCGAGTATAGAGACACCTACAGGTTTATATTGAGGACTGGTGCGATTTGTTACGGCCCTTATTGTCAGATATGTATCACTGTTAATTTTTATAATTTACCAACTACCAAACGGTTGCCCATAGAGGCCGCGTGGTCCAGCAGAGTACCATGTTCAACTCTTGATCTATGACAGTCTAATAATCATGATCAATGAATATCGATACAGCTATTTCGTTAATGAACATTCATGAAACAGCATCCCGCATACTTAAAAATCGATAAAGAAAGCGCTCTTAAATCAAACTCGACTTTACACAAGACTCGTTAAGCATGTCAGTTACGTTCATAAAGAAAAATGATCAGATGCGATTCAATTGATGGAACCCCGATATTATGTTATTGCTTCTATTATGTACCTGGAGGTATTCGGAAATTCAGTGGGCATGCATTTATTGGAAGTGCGTTGACCTTACAATACTCGAAAGTTGCGCCACGGTTGTGCAGAAACACAAGAAATTTGACTCGTATGACGTATGTGGGAATCAGGAGTCGTTTTGTAGCGCCGGGCAATAATTGTTTTGTGACGGTACATGCGGAATATAGGCGTTGATAAACGCGGGCCCAGGAAGAGCGCGCGCCGTGCACGTGTGCTTGCCCGCTGAGTGCTGGAGACGGATGCGTTGCAATTTACCGCTTCGGCTTGTTGTCAAAGTTCAGTGGAGCTGGAGAGGAGCCAACGCGGCTACCGCGCCTACTTCCAGGTGCTCCTTGCTTTTATTTCTTTTACTGGGATGCATATATTTTATTCAAATTTAATTAACGTCTTGAAAACTTTGAGTCTGGACAGTTCATCATTATATTCACAGATACAAGAATAGTCATGGCTGAAATGTAACGGACGAAAGATAATTCTGAAAATACTCGCGTAAGTGTTTATTTTCACGAAGTCATTGGCCTTTTTATCCTTCTTTTGTCCTATTATATATCAAGACTTCCTGATGGGATCATGTTTATTTCTAAGCTGCGTGCTTTCTTTGTAAATCGTGGCGTCGTCAGCCCCTTTTGTCTACAATTTGAAGTCGGTTCGTTATGTCGGAACTATTTATTTCGAGGTATAGCGCGCGCCCCGGCCGGGACGCTGCGTCGTCCACGGTGGAAATTAATCTGATTCCTTTCTTGTCAAGTCATCGCGCTTCCGTTGTTAAATTAAAACCCAGCAAAGGAAGATGTCCTATTAACTTTTTTTTTGGTGTAACCGGGCACATGTACAATTTCATTGTGCCCGCCTCGTGTCGAACGCGGGAGACCACCCGAGATAGCTCGCAAGTCCGTTCTCAAAATTTATATTAATTACGGTCGTATAACAGTTATAATAATATTAGCTTTAGGGTATAAAAATGATTAAGTCGTCAGTCAGAAGTTTCACTTAACGTTACCATACATAATGATGACGGATAGTGCGCGTGCTGGACATAGGCACGATATGAAACGCAAACCTTTCCTTAGACTTACTGCGAATTATTTACGCAAAATTCTCCAGTTTGTTTGTGAAACGAGTTAACGTAAGGTGAAATATGTGTATTGTGCATGACGTTTTCGTCTCCTAGTGCTAGACCGGCTCGGCTTTATTTGTACGACGTTTTACAATATCTGTGAGCTAGTAATCCGTGTTGAATATCAAATCAATAGCCCCACCAAGCTTACAAATGTCTTAAGATAAATGGCTGATCAAGTGGAGTAGTTGCTACACAAATCCTTTAGGTTAACTATTAACCTAATAACGACGTCCCTCCCGGCAACTTGGTATGTTATAATTTATAAATTATTAATAAAAAGGTCGGACAAACCATACTTCACTGGAAAGCCGGTTAATAAATGTGGAAGACGTGTAAAATAATCACTCAATAATATTTTCGGGCCATTATATACAGTGCTTTAAGACTATGCACAGTATTATATAGATACGAAATTAATTTTAAATACTTACATAATATAAACTGTTATCAATATCGCAACAGCGCGGAGTTCAAATGATACATACACACAGTACGTTTAAAACGCGATGTCTCTAATTTTATATCGGGATTAGCTAAACAAATATAAGTGTTATAATTGATATTAATTATAATTAGACAGTGTTAGTGTGCAATCCGCGGCGGTATAAAGCGCTCCGCCGCACTAGCAGCTAGCGCTGACTGCCACCTCTACGGAATGTCGCCGAGTGGCTGATTATAAATTTGTCATTACTCATTCTGTTGCAATTTCATGGCTCACCTGATTGAATATTTTCCCTTGCCCAAAAATCAAATGGAAAAGTAATCTCGTGATGGGCGCCGTGACAATCAAAATTTTATCTCGTCATTCACGTTTAACAAGTTAATTGACCACTTCGGAGTCAAAAATAAATTTGTGCTCCAATCGTACTCGCTTAATTAAGTGGTCGGTTGAGACTTGAGAGTGATTATGAAAGAAAGTGTGCTGACATCACGTTTCACCACTACCGGCGAACATCAGAAGGACGAGAGACGCGCAGCCGTGCCCGCTGCCATAACATGCGCACATCTTGTTAATCCATTCGACGACGTGATTTCAACAACAAGCAAGCTCAAAATATTCACACTGCATTTATTAATTCCAAGCGAAAATATGCGTATATCGTGTCATCCGTTTACAACCCTTTATGCCACTAAAACTTTACCTAGGCGTTATCTGCTTGTTTTTAGTATCACTGGCCCCGTTTCGGCATTGGTTGCGGATTTGAGTCATCTTTAAAATATGAACTGCGACGGGTATAAAATACATGCCTAGTGTTACAAAGCGGACGTCATTTGTATAATTTATGCCTCATAAATTTATTGCTCGATGATTAAAAGAAATGTAACTCTAAGCTTCTGGTCAGTTAATTGAAATAGAAATAAATCTAATATTTTAAAGAAAGTAACATAGTTTAAGTGGTGAGTGGCGGCTGGCGATGTATAAGCCTATATAGTATACTGATTAGAGTGAGGTGGAGGCGCGACAGACGGCGCGGCGGCGCGTGCCCAGCGCCTGCCACATGCTGCAACTACATCGTACCGACCAAATAACCTGACTAAAACTTTAATGCTAATTATTCTTAAACGCTATAAATAAACACGTAGGCGGGATACATGCGTGATGCATTCCGTTTATAGCATTTGGTATGTAGGTAGTACATTTATAATTGATTAGAAATTTTATGTATGAAAATATTTGTTAATGCGCGTAATATTTATCAATAAATTAACGTATAATATATAAAAAACATACAAGTAGTGATAGTTTGGCCTTTAACTTTTAATACGTATTCAGAAAAAAAGTAACGGTGATCCGTATGTTAATTAACGATGTTGTATTCAACTTGTTATGATTTAAACTTTTCAGAAACGTCTCGACAATACAACATGAAGCTTTAAATGACGTCCGCCTATGTGTGAATACGAACTATTGGCATGCAGTTAGATATTGTACTAATGCATGCCTACTGTACTTGAACTATGGTCCATGGAATATGAATATCATAACCACAGTACACATGTTGATGTTACATCACTGTTAAATATTCTTAATATTGCGTGACTATTGTAGTTCTTTCTTTTTTTCTTTATTGTTGTATATACAAGTTTATTTTTTATGTTGAGGGGGATGTGTTAATGTTGGGTTGACCGTAAAGGAAAGTAGTCTCTCCGAAATATTTAATGGTTCCCAAAAGTGTCTATAAGTTGCGTGAACCTTGCCTTCGGCAACAACAGAATTGTTACTTACCTCTGACTGGTAAGGCAATAATGGCTATCATTTAATTTTCTAACATCTTACTAAGAATGCAATCAAATCTTAAACGTATCTTGACACGCACAGTACGTATCGTAATATTTTAGAAGTTAAAACTGTCAGTTAATGATATATGTACTTCATTTATAAATGTTTGTTTCAATGGCATTTGTTAAGGAGCACTGTAAATAGTCGACAATTCAAACGACAACAGGCTAAACAGACACCGTTTATCTCGTTATCAAATAATTCAAAAGCGGCTAAATGTCCCGGGAGAGCCGTTTACGCGACGTATTGTGCAATGTCGAGACTGCATATTTAAGCCGCTATAATCTGGGTGCAACTCTACCCACATCACGAAACTAAATCAAGCGGCGCACGCGTGCCCGCTGCTGTCGCCGCTCCCTGCGCCGATTCCGATCAAACATACCCAAAACAATACCTAATGCCCATTGCCCAACATTACAGCATACAGCTAACGAGCCGCAGTATTCAGTTATTTACTTTAATAAACTCTGCACCCCTATGGACATCGTCCGAGGCAAATGTTTAAATTGCAATATTTAGATTTGTCCAGTATAAATAGCAATGATATCATTGCTTGGTCTATTGTCGCGAGTGAGACGAATGTTTAGAAAGGCTGATTCATTGTAGTGGTGTACCGAGATTCGAGACGCGTGTTGCTCATGTCACGAGGGTTACCACTCGAAAGGTTCAATGTCTGCATGTTAATGCACCGTGATGTAGGAAACATTTGAAACAATGCCCCATAAATATTAAAAAATAGATAAATAAGCTTTAAAATTTTAGTGCTCCAAATTCCATAAGGATTAAATGACGAGTGGCAATCGGAATTCGGTGCGGTCGGACTGTGTCAGGACTAAAAGCTTTTATTGCACGACACGTAACACGTTATATGTTGCGTTGTTAGTTGTTATGTGTGATGTTTTTGTTTTAAAATGATGTAACAAAAGCTAAAAACGTTATAAATAGTATTGAGTAGTTCTAGCTAGGTGGCATCTTGGAAAACCGGCTGAGATATCATCTTAATTATAAAATTAGCATGATGATGTTTCGACTTGAATACACATTAGGCGACGCAACGTGTCGCGACAACGACATTTTGCGCTTCTCATGCAAATAAATGAGGGCGAGTGCGCGAAGTGACGTGCGACGTGCGCCACCTTCTTGTACTTGATTTTTATTGATGATGATCACTTCAAAGTTGCAAGACTGTGGAAGTGCACACTGCTCGGACCACCCTCGTCGCCCTGATACCGTTAGCGATATTGCGGTCATAATGAATGTCTTGCAACGCGGGATGATCGCAGTCGCCACTCGGGTGGCTAGTTTTCTATACCTACTCTAATGTTTTATGTCTTCTAATGCCGAGATGAAACCCAAGTGGTTTTTTCTCGTAACAAAACGCTGATTTATAACCTATATCATATGTTTTCTAAGAAAACGATTTTCGATTTTCTTACTTGTCTCAAAAGCGAGGGTTACGAAATGTAAATGGTACTTTCTCTCTGGTCTCGCAACTGATACACGCGGGTTGTATGGAGGTTAAGATAACAAAGTCTCGTCTTCGCTCAGATTTAGGATGCAAAACCCTATGTCATGTTTCACGCTCGTAAACACGTCATATTTTGTAAAGTTATTGATACGGATTGAATAAAATTATGGCCAAACTGGTTAGTTTTGCAACTTTTATCCGTGGATTATTATAATTGGAAGTGTTAAAGATACCAAGCGAGGGAATTATTTTAGTTGAAATGGTATTAATCTCGCTTGTTAGGAAAGACGCGTGCGGTGTATAAGGTCTAAAGTGAAATCTTGTTTGGTTTACAAAACTGGCGCAGTGGTCCGTTTGTCCTTATGTTGTGTGTTATTATCTATCTCGCACTTGTCCGGGACGTGTCGGGAGCCGTGTTTGCGGAGAACAAATACGAGGCACTTGTGGCATACTGCACACACTGTGCCGCACACGGTACACGGCACACCGCACGGCAGCACTGGCTTGTATTTAGCCTGTTTGCTCAAGTTGATATGCATACCTCCGATTTAATAACAGGATCCTTGGGCCCTACTATATTCATCGAACGAACGAACGAACGAACGAAGGACCCTACTATATTCAACGAAACGAAGTTCGAAACTTCGGATGATCAAAGTTTATATACGATACGAATGTACCTACATAAAACTTATGGTCGTTATTGATTTATGGTCGTAACCATAGACTTATAGATACGGTGTACGTTATATATATACATTCGTATCGTATAAAAAACTTCGTTTGTCCGAAGTTTCGAACTTCGTTTCGTTGAATATAGTAGGGTCCTTCGTTCGTTCGTTCGTTCGTTCGATGAATATAGTAGGGCCCCTTGTGTCAACGCCTGCCACTGAGAACTATACCACGCGGCGACGACAATAAACCGCTTAGCGTACCTTGTGAAAATTAATCTTTCTTTAACGCACGCGTGACATGAGCTAATCACACATTCCAGTAGCGTTTCATAATTAATCAGTCAATATTCAGATGCTTGGCTTTGTTAGTTTGGATTTATTCTTATTTTTTGTTGTCTCTGTTGTAAATAGATTGCTTCGATAGTGTTATACCATACTTTAAAAATATTGTAATGACATTTTACGGGAGTACTGACATGATAATGGCGCAGTAAATATAGTATTCACTTAGCAGTTAACTGTTACTGCTATTACGTGATTGAATGTTAAGAAGTCATGAAAACTTTTTGTATTTTTGGGTCAGTGAGAGGTCCGGCCCGAATAAAGTTTTAGGCCCTTTATAATTGTGCAGTTACCGGAGTTTACAAGCGAAAGTTCATTGAGATGGTTGATCGCGGCTCCGTTGGAACGCGGTCTCGTTGTCTTGTTCCGCGTATCAACAATATTTATGGGCCTTAATTATAATTGTAAGCTGGTTGTATTGAATTTGCCGGACAACCTGATCGAGCGAGCGACTTCCTCCCTATGAAATGCAATACAAGTTTGACCACGAATAACTGAATGATAGCATGGAGTTACTAAGCCAAACACCAACGTTGTGATTCATTCATTTTACAAGAGCCAGTTTTCGAACTTTCCAAGTTTGAATGGAAAGAAAAGGTTTTGAATTAATTTGCCTCACGGACGTGATTCTAAAGAATATTCCGTCCAATGAATAAGATTCCAATTCATTATTCGCATTACGTAAATATTAGATATCCAAGTAAAGGCTAGCGTTTTACCTCGCCAATAGGAATGCTCAAAGTGGTCTGAACGTATTCATGGACGTGATTATTAAAGCGTGTTGTCCTAAAATTAAATAGTGGCGCAGTGATTATTCAGTAGCTCGAAATAGTAAACAGATGAACCGGCTGCGTTCACTCTCGCTATCGCGGACCTTACCTAACCGACACTCGCGCTGGTACCATTCGAAACGACACCCTTCGTGCTATCACCTATATGAACTACTTAATACGACAATGCATTATAATAGCATTATCATGCTATTTTTAATGACAAATATTAATGTAATGTTATATCAAATCTATTAGGTTTTAGTTTGAGCATTTCCCTGACCAGTATGAAATCATCAGTTGTGAGTGTTTACACTGTTTGCACTCGGCTGCCCTTCACTCAACAGCTTTGAAGTTATGCAATGATAGGGCCTCCCTGCTTGAAGCCGCTTGAGGTTGATTTCAGCGGTCGCTAGCGTCGCTCGCTTACAGTTAATTAAAGTCGCTTATTGTTATAATGTGTATTGTGGGCTACGTCATGTCACCATTTAATTAAGAGCTGTCTACTAAAACAGTGATTTATGCAGCGCGTTGTGGGTTCGTTCACACATGTTTATGTACTAGATGGGAAATACTATGTACTCCACACATAGTATACTTGTCATTAAATTGTGTGATTTATTTGATTAGAGGTTGTTATCTTGCCAAAACCGCCTCATATATGATTGAAGAATGGATAAAATACGATCATATCTACATTTTCTACATAAAGATTTCATATTTAGATTCCCTGGAGTTAGGAACAAAGATTTTCGAATTCGGGACTTAATACAAATTTATATAGAACAAAAAAATGGATGGTCGGTTATTAAATCAAATATCACCTGCCATCGTACGGAGATCATGTAATCATGCATATAAATACTTAATTTATTGAAGAAGTCTGGCCACCTTGATGTTTTAAAGTCTAAGATATCAAAAAGGAATAATATGTCCAAATGTTGTAACACCGCTGTTTCTGTGTGTGCATTTGCATTTGTGCGGTGTAGTTTGGCAAGTGGCCGCTTAGCGATCAAACGGCAGGCGTGCGCTAGTGCAACCTCTGTGTTTATTGCTCTCATCGAACTCATCACCACACGACATAAATACTTAGTATCCTACAGGAAATACACCAGCATGTAAAAAACTTTCATAGTAGAGCAGTATTTTCGGGCGTTCCGATTTTATTGCAAGTTCACTTATTGGTGATACAAATATATGTTAATGCAAAATGTGATATTGTTGACTAGGAGTGTGGAATGCTGTGCCTGCAATATTACTGACGTCGAGTACAGCCATAGATTGTTATAATAATTATATACCTGTTAACTGTAGACGCAGGTGTTTTTGAACCAAGGACAAGTCTCCGAAACGCAGTAGAAATGTCAATAAAGTACTCAATCTTTAAAGCAAAATGTTCCTTGACCTTGAGTAGGTAGGCATACTTTAGGGCTTATGTCTGCTTGAACAGTAACCAACTGATACGTGCCACAACTGTCTGTTGACCGTCTATGCATTTAAATAACATAAACTGCCCAATGACGACATGCTATTGACTGGCCAGAAAAGGATATGAACCGTGTGTCCTCTGAATTCCACGTAGAAATAATTATGTGACAGAAAAAATATTTCGTTCATTAAGGCACGTATTTTCCATTAAATATTTTACAATTGGTTTATTAATTATTATATCAATAATAATATTAAAAATGAATGTGTGTTGTGTTACCTGCAGAAATATTTGCTTTCCAATGCTGGTTAATGAAGATATTATGTAGGTGTAGAAAAAGAGAGCCGAATATCTAGGACTTGTTTTAGTTTTTTAAGATTTCTGAACAAAAGCTTTAACATAGTACCTATTAATAATGATAATTTTAAACTAAAGCGACTAATATTGATATTTGCACGGCGGATATTGCATGCGCAATCAAAACATGCGATAGTGTGATAAGAAGATAAAACGTTGCGCTACCGACCTAGGGTTGATCCAGAATGCGCAGACGGCGATAGCTCTGTAGCTGGTATACAGTCACTGTCACTGAACTCTCACTGGTAGTCATGTCACAGAGATAGGAGGAGTGTAGGTTCGCGCAGCACGTGGTGGTCGCGCGCGGGCCGCGTGCTGTACGCCGGTACTGGAGACAGGTGCGCTCGCCGCAGCATCCGCAGCGGCTCTGGCGACGGCGGCACCACGCCCCGTGCGTACGCGCGCTGCGCACCCGCCACCACCCGTCCGCCCGCCCGCCGCGCCAGCCCGCCGGCCGCTGAAGCCTTGTCCCCCTCTTACCAACTCGGCTTTTCAGCAGTTTTTCACAAATCTGCAATGTTACTTGATGCAAAGTTACCATTCAGAACTTGCGCACTGCAAACAATGCTTTCAGTGGCGCCTGAGGAAGCCTGATTAAAGTTACAACTGAAATGCTTTTATATACAAAAGCGTTACTTGTACAATATATGTTAATTTAAACTTAAATGTTCAACGTACTCACCTAGTATGAAATTTCTAAGAAAAGCACCGAATGGCTAAAACAGGCTATAATAAAACGAAGCCGGCTGAATCTTGCCCGTAAAGCGCGTGAGAATGTTCTCTGTACGGCGCTCATAAAAACGTATATTAGGTTCTACTAAATGAAGCCCTTGATTGGATGCTAATTAAGAGAAGAAGAATTTCTTTGTACCTAGTCATGGCTACTTTGCGGTGAAATGATGTCGTTTCGTTCAAGTAGGTACGATGTATGGTCTGAGTGCTCAAAGAATCTTTCTGTTGCGTCACATTTTCAAGAATCATCCAAATCAACATCTATCATCGTTAATCAATATTGGTTCTATTGGTGCTTTCAATTGCATAATAAATGGACTTTCCCTTCAATGACTCCCTCGGCAAGTTGATTGCAAGTGAATTTTATTCGGCAGCTTTGTTTGCATTGTACCGTCGCCAACGTACGGTTTTGCAATTGTCAACAGAAGCTTGTATAAATATGATGGAAAGCTGGCTTTTGTTGTGTCTTCGGAGGCAACTAATTGTTTATTCGATACCATCTGCAATAAAGTTTAACATAACGAAGGAATATATTATGCATTTGAGTTTCTTGTCGCGAGTGTCCAAGTCATTGAACTGCATAATTGAATATCATAGTGAGTTCGCTATGATAAATTGCCTGTTTCCCTACACACGAGACATTCGCGTGCGTGAAGGTTGTATTAAGTGTTGACGCGTCTGTACAAAAATTTGCCGATATACAATATACATAGCACATCGCCTATACAGTGTTTGCGGAGGTATAAAGTTTATTTCCGTCGGTTTACCGTTACTCGAAACACTACACTCAAAGACACTTATCGCACCAGAAATCTCGACGTTTGTTTGCTTTAATGAACGGCTGATAAGCAGTTTGCCATTCTTGTATCATTTACTTTGGTTTAAAACAGCACCTTCGCGCCGATCTATATTTGCGGGAATATTAAAAGAGCTAGTTTGCAAAGGCACGCTTCCATAAAGAGTGATTACATTGAATAAGAATGCGGTGGAGGTTCCGAGCCCTGGACAAATGACACGAACCGGACCCCGGCCTCGAGTGGCACGCATTATGGTCATACAGCAATTAACCAATTATAATTTTCGATTATCTCGAAGCATATCAGTCCATTACGGAGCACAGTGTCTGGTCGCAGACTGACTCCGTTCGTTTGATTCTTCCGTATCGCGCGCGGTATATGTAAAAAAATCAAGTGTTAATTATGTTTCAATAAGTTAATTCTATTCACTGTGAAGTACAGATTAATAGTATACAGCATAGTATCTGAAGATTTTTAAATATTTAGCATGAAGCGGCGATCTGTTTCTAAACATTTTCTTGTGTGCATTCGCGCACAACTTGACACAACATAGGTCTGCATCTCTGTGAGTCACGATAAAGTCGTTCTTGTTAGAAGTTTATTATTAGCACTGACTTGTTGCTTTAGAAGGATAATATTTAACAAGCTGTTCATGTCCAATTTACATTTCAATTCTTAGACGGCCGTGCTATCCCAAACATGACGGCCAGTGTCAAACAGTGGAGAGTGCTGAGGAAACGGTTTATCTGCACACTACGCCACCGCCGAGCCCGCCACAAGTCCTTCTCACTTTTCGACTTTACAATGATGTACTTATTTACAATATTGTCACTCGCCGGTTTGGAGAGTGACGTTTGCTAATGATCGATTATAAATAAGATACATCAAACCGTTATAAATACCGTGGTAATGGCAACGCTACAATATATTTTTTTCTTTATTAGTAAACTTATTGGCCCTTCAAGCGATCAAATATACATTTTGATATTTACAGTCACGCTTTAGAAAGCGAGTATTAACGCTTTGTTACAGTCCTGATGTATATCTTCTACAAGTATTATTCGCAACCACGTATGAATGGACCAGGTTATTTTTTCACATTAATCTTTTCTGGAGTTCTATCACGTAGTTTTATTGCGATAATAACACATAAAAAGAACATTATTTTTAACGTCATTGAATTTTAATTTAGAAGGCATTAGTATACCGGTTACCAGATGATGATGTAGGTACGTGACCTGGCACATTTCCTATTTTTGCCATGTCACATTATTTATCATATGTGCCATTTGAAATACGTGTAGTTAATTTAAAATATGATCTAGCATTCAACATGGGTACGTTTATTGTAGATCAGTCTTAATAATATATTTGAGCCATAATATTCGATTAATTCAACGAAAGTTCCAAGAGTTGACCGTTTGTTTCAATTGTGAGTGATTCACCGATGTTATCACAGTCAAGAGTTGACACTAAAACCGAACGAGCCCCACTCGGACGCGGTATTGTAATACTTAACTCGGCCAAAGGACAACGCTTAGTCGTGTCTAAATTGACGTATGTGTACCGCTTTCCACTATAATGACTGTTAGATTTATGACCCAATGTCTATCATCTGTTCTTCTTAAGTAAAATAAGCACTGCGTTCAGAAAGTCCATTAGGTTAATGAAGGCAATATAAAATGCGTTTTACTTAATCAAATTGGCATGTGTGGCCCGAGGCTGCAAATTTTAGTTTTACGGTTCAGTTGTATCTTCGTGAGGTGAGTGGATATATATTAATTTATAGTGACTCATATTTCACAGGGTACGGTTTCTGTTGATAAACGTCATGTTTTTATGGTACTCATAAAGCGAGTAGAGAGTTTCCTGATTGATATTGCACTTCGGTTTATTGGTTCACTTTGCTGCGGCCAATACAAAGTTTCAATGTGGTCTTCGCAACATTAAATTGCCGCCACGATTAAAATAATGCATCCCGTGACTTAATTCCACCAATACATCCAGAGATATCAGGTTGGTATATATATTTTCCATTCAAGTGATTACGCTAGTTGATCAACTTGAAGTTTAAAATTGCATTTGATTGATTTTTAAGCACAGGCTACAACCGTGTACCAATGGAAAAATAAACAAGATACATTGAAACTCTGAGACCGAGCGTGAAGTAAACCGGCCAAGGTCCAGCCTTACATAAAACATCATTTTAACGTATGTGTGACGTTTGCAGAAATGGGCACTCGGTCACGCCTGTGTACGCTGTGCCTTTAATATGATAATACGACAGGTCTGCGTTTGCGTCGTTCGTGGGAATCGGTCGCCGTCGCCGTCGCCGGCCGCAGGACAAACTTTAACCGACATTTAATTATAATCGCACTGCTAGCTACTAGCGAGCGCCGCCACTGGCTAGTGGCACCTACACGAGCGCACATCGACCAGTTCTACTAACTCACTGCGCCCGGTGCCGACTCTCGATCGAGTCATAACTATACACACTCTTCATGTACAAGGGTAATTTTACGACAACAAGTAATTGCTTATAGTGCAGCTACAAACCGCCACGTTTACGAAGTGCCTGTAATTGTTTCACTTACTCGGAAATATCGAGCTTTATGCACAGTATCCGGCTGTATAATGAAAAACTAATTTCTGTAATAGTTTAGGACGCTTGGCTAGTGAGTAGCAGTGCCACATTATATTTAATTATTTTTAGAGAGTGAAATATAAAACTATACTATACCATTTTACGACTGCTGACTCCCAGTGAATGCATTTTTATTTGCATTCATTATGTAGACATGTTATTAATTCTTTATGGATTCAAAATCGTTAAATCTCGAAGTCGTTTTGTTGTCTTGTTAATTTTTGATGAGCCGCTAGGGCCACACCTGACGAAGGGTCGAGACCTTAATCATTGAGTGAGCTTTTGCAAGTAGCAAGATTAAAATTTGAATGCGGCGTGCTGCGTGCCGAGTCATGGTAATTTCTATTCATTATTGAAAGTTGATGTTAGCTAATTTTCATCCGCGTTTTATTAGCTTTTTTAATACAAGTTTAATTAAGTTAAAATTGACCCTTGCTCACATCAAAATAAAAATGCCCATGTAGAATATATGGCATATTACAGTGAAGTGTTTCATTTATTAAAGTATTTCTAAAAACAGTTGATGTAATTGATTTGAATATTTTAATTATGGAGAAAAGTTCCTCCAAACTTATATTACATTAGTCCAATGAACATGGTTATGTTTCATTTATAAGCTAAGGCTTTCCTTATGTTCTGTCCTGATAGCATTGCCATTAAAACAGAATGAAGTAGACTGAAAGAGAATGCATCTGTATTAAGTTCACCTCTGTACAATGTGTTTGAATATGTTAAATAAATAAAAAAAAGAGATTTTGGCCGATTTGACTAACAGGACTCACAGCTCCACCAGCTGCGATAAATTACCACTTCTCCTTCGGTCTGCCCTTTATCCTACATTTAACTCATCATTTTCAAACATATTTAAGATTGTTTTAGTTTTATTTTAGAACAACTTACTTGACATCACCGTTTGGATGTAGCCCGTTGAGTTAACCATGCTGATCTAATAAGAGCTTAATCTCAATTATTGGTTTCTACACGATATATTTTTCTTCAGCATTAAATCAAAAACGTTTGGAATCTACACGTAATATCTTATAAAAAAGGCAGTGGTTTGTACTCATAAGTTCGAACCTGTGATCGCTGGTTTGATTTTGCGGTGTTCACCCAATGAAGCAATAATAATAACTATCGAACCCTCAATTTACACTTCGGATATAATATTCGATGGAGATGCCTCAAAGCCATTATAACAATGAGCAATCATTTATGATATAGTAAAATTTATTGCTCTTGCAGGCGGGGACATAAAGGCGTAATGACTTAGCGAACCTCGTCCCACACTAATCAATCGTACACATTGACTATTTTCACTGTTACCTCACTGAGGGAGATGAATTTTTTATAAGCGTGAACTCATCTATTCCGCTTTGTCTACTAATGTACTACTGTTATGTTAACTATTTTTGTCTGTGTATTTCAATTCTTAATTGTCTAGCTAAAAGTTAATGATTGAGTTTTATTATTTATAAATAATTTGACCGAATGATCCCGGTAAAAATAAAAGTACGTAGGCTTATCAAATCTTTTGCAACCAAAGTTTGTTGCATGTTTTGCTTGAAAAATATTTCTAAACGTGTAAATGTACAAATGACTATGGCAGAAAAATGTACACTTAAAATCAACTTTAGTTTGGATTTTTTGTAACTATTAAAAATCCAGTTCTTTAATTAATGAAGGTGTTGTTCTGATCGTATTGCATGATAAAAGTAGATGAATTTGCATATTGTCGCTCAGGAAAGAAATATTTCGCGTAATTTATAATTAATCTAACTCTAGATGATGACAGCCGTTACCGTGTGAATCAGAATTTCAATTATACGCCTCCGATCCTTTCTCGAGGAGGCGTAGTGAGAACTACCGTGCGAGGTCATTCCACGTAACGTAATTCTAGTTTTCGCTAATCGTGTGGGTCGACCGCGATTTAGGGTGACGGACGTGACTGCTCAATAGCTTCGGACTTAGTATTGGCAATACGGATACTCCCATGGCTCTTTGTGTGTTTATCTTGAAAAGCGCCCGTCACGGTCATTACTATGCCTCGAGTTTTCGGTCGTTATTCGATACTACGGCGCGAGCGTTTACAATGTCCATGTTTTGAGGTGTAGCGTGTGGTGCGGCCGAGCAGAACACAGAGCGGCGGCGCGGCGGCAGGATGGCTCTGCGGTCCACTTTGTGGTCTGCTCGAGCGTGCCACCATCTTCCGACGTCGTGACCGCAAACATCTATCCAGCCACGCAAACCTGTTTCCTAGCTTTCGGTTTAATCTGCGATGAACTCGCTGAACATTACCGCGCTCATGACAAGCGGCCCGCGCTGCCAGTCGATTATGACAGGAAGTGCATTCAATGTGCATTCTCAATTGAAACTTATTCAATGTGTATCTGCTTACACAAAAACAGCTAATGGTGCGGTGGCGCTACTCGTGTATATTTTGTTCCACAAGTTTTAGAGACTAGACGCAATTTTGGTAGAGTCTAATTACTGTGGGAATTTGTATGAGGCAATTTTATGAATTAATTAGGTGATTTTATGTGGCATAATCCCGATGATAGGCTTTATTTTTCATCACTTTTAATTTTATTAATTCATAAAGCTTTTATTTTAACTGTGGTTACTTGTTGTTATAATATGTATTGATTATCCGATATCTCGATGCATCTGGGTAATCTCTATTTGTACAGCATGGATGTTGGATAATTTCACTTGTTACGTGGTTTACGTTCAAGCGGTTTCGGTGCGATATCATTATTTAGTTTAAAGTGTATTCTAAACAGTAGGTACTGTTTGCACAAACTTTTTATTCTTAATGCTAGATAGTAAACGACAGTTGCCAGGTTAAACTGCATTATTTAAATCTTTTGGGGTTTCTATAGTCGATGACGATATTTCGGAAAAAAAAACATAATATTGTTCTGGGTAACCGTGAATTAAAGAAACGAGGGAAATACATTTCTCTCGTTTCTGAGAATTGCCCCGATGCTGCCATTTACATTTGTTAAACGCCAACAGAAACAATAGTGACTGGGTATAATGAAAATGTTAACACGACTGATCATGGGTCGACAATCTATCAATTTGCATTGTGGACTGTGTTTCAAACGCACCAATGAAGGGGTAAGGCAACCGTGGCGGCTAGGACATTTGCAAATATTTTTTTTCATTTTGATTGTGAGAGGAAACGAAACGACTGCTGTGTTTAATATATCTTTAATGTGTTGTGTTACTGTTATGGAAATTGTTACAGTCATAATAATCTGTAGTAATGTTTTGTTTTGTTTGTTCGTCAAAGGATTAAATAATAAAAAAATAACCCTTTTTATACTAGCGTACTGAATAGCGTTTTCCTAAATTCAGTTGTTTTAATCAAGTATGTAATTATAAGTTCTGTACATCGGGCAACAAGGCGAGGTTTGTCAGCGGTGTAGTTACTGAGCAAATCGGTCGGTATTGGAAGCACCAGTGCGCATGTTTTACATTGCGTTCAATCGCATATATCGTTGCTTATTCCCTATTCGTAGAGGTAACGATAGAAAAACATCCTTTGCCATAGGGAAAAATAAATCCAAATGGCAAATAGCCTTTTCGCCAACGATACCGTCGTTATATCATTATCGGTATCAGCCCATACACGTCCCACTGCAGGGCATGGGCAACAATCGAGATTACCATAGAGAGGAATTGAATGCCATATTTATTATTACACCTCTACATATTTATGTTGGGATTTCTTGTTAACCTTTAATGTTATAATAATATCTTGTCATAACTAGTTTCATAATATAAGTAAATCTATTGATGACATAATTTGGGAATATAGGTTTATTAACGGCCACACGTCTAAATAAACATTCCACTAATGCTTGTTGGCATTTACCGTGGTAAGAGCCCAGAAATTCTATTTCCATTGCGACTATCTTTTGCATGATTATCCGCGAGAGATTAAAGAGCGGCGTTCTGATTGGGCCGCATATTCATATGAAATCTGCTTTAGTATGTGTCCCTATAACTTGCATGGACCTTAACTATAATGTTTCTGAAATACTTGCATAT
This sequence comes from Hyles euphorbiae, assembly GCA_023078785.2. Taxonomy (NCBI): domain Eukaryota; kingdom Metazoa; phylum Arthropoda; class Insecta; order Lepidoptera; family Sphingidae; genus Hyles; species Hyles euphorbiae. The sequence goes on from CM041050.1 coordinate 13,155,088, forward strand.
GAAAATCGATATTACTGACGCGTTTAAGATATTTGTTTGATATAATAATAGGGTCATAATTCATGTTCTATGTCATTCAACCTTCCAACCTCAAGTTATCAACATCCGCAAGTTTACTAGTGTTAGAATGGCAATTATGATTTACTCTATTATTATACAGAGCTTGCGAAACTGACTCATTTTCAACCGTGTGGACAAACGACTTACAAAAGCGTGTAAATTGAAGGGTCCTAAAAAGAACAGTGCCTGATTAGGCCAGTCAATAAAGCCTCAAACCCCTAAGTAATTCGTAACTCGTTCAAATTTTGAGGGTTTGTTAAGGAAGGTAAAATAACTTACCGTGTGATTTTGCAGCGTTCTGGGGTGTACGGAAAGGGTTGAAAAGGGGTGAAAAGTGTTTTTTGTTAATAACATTGCCAAAAAAATTACTAACACGCTGCAAATTTGTAACTATGTTGGTCTCACCATTTTGTAACATGTATTAAATTTGCAGCGTTTTGCAACATACGGAACATTGTTTATTATCAAAAAACAATAAAATTTGTTAATAACATATCCAAAAAAATTACTAACACGTTGCAAATTTGAAACTATGTTGTTCTTACCATTTTGTAACATGTATTAAATTTGCAGCGTTTTGCAACATACGGAACATTGTTTATTATTAAAAAACAATAAAATTTGTTAATAACAAGGGTAAAACAATAAGTAAGTCGCTGCAAATTTAGAACTATGTTGTTCTTACCACTTTGTAACATGTATCAAATTTGCAGCGTTTTGCAACATACGGAACATTGTTTATTATTAAATAACAATAAAATTTGTTAATAAGAGGGGGTAAAAAAAATTAGTAACTCGTTGTAAATCTGTTATTACCTTGTTTACACCTTTTATACTTTCTTAAAGAAAATTCTTGATGAGATTTTTGTTCCACAGTGAGGATAACTATTTCCTTTCACTTTCTAGCGTACCGAAATGCTCCTTCGGGATCGTAGCTGTACCGTTAGACGGTCAGCGTCCCGCCCCTACTCTTAGCAGCTGCCTAAAGGAGATGTTTTATCTTGGGCCGTTTTGTGTACGTCTAATACAAAATCTAGAAAAAAATGTGGAATTCAAATAAAATACATTTAGATTTCTTGGACAACAGGGGGCTTTATACAAAAATGTGATTGTTTTAGTACAGAAGCAATATTTTCTTCGATAATCTGTCCTCCATGATGCCTAATTGTCATTTCGTTCAAAAATGCGCGAACCCATTATCTTTAACTTGAATATGTCTTATTTTTAAAAACCCCCTACAAATTATAATTATTGTCTATATTTCTTTTTGTATATTCTTCGCTTTTTAAAAGACGATATATGTTGTTAAAGAAGTCACTTTTATTATTTTATTCATATTACATGATTTTAGTTTAAGAACGAAAATGTTTAACTTGACAGCAATTGCAAAACTCTGTGTTATCCATTGGCACAGTCCATTGGTGATAACAGTCTACGTTTGTGGCCGTAATTCGTATTATTTTTTATTATTCGCATACATTTTGCAAATGTGTATTTGCTTCTCTGTTGACCCGGCTTTGTTTTATGGATTCTGATTCTCGCAGATGATATGTCTTGACGTTTAAACGCAATTACTAGTTCGTATTTTGGTGAGTAAACATGTATATTATTTATAATGCCACATGTAAGTAATACTTTTATGTTTTTCTATGTTCATATTTCTCTTCTAACCCACAATTCTGCTTTTCAGCACATCAAAAGTGGCGCTTTGCTTGAATTGCACTTCTGCAATTGTTGTGAAATGGTTGAATTGCACTTCTGCAATCAAAAATTGAAATGAATCATTCAACAGAATCTTAGTAACTACATGGGATGCCTATTCACTCTCGTGTTGAGTATTTCAAAACGTTTTATTGCTGAAATGGCAGAACAAGAAGTAAGTATTCTATTTTCTTCATTAACTGAAATGTATGTTTTATGGCAATTAATCAAGGTCAATACAAAGTATTACAAAAGTATGCATGTTAGAGCTGAATTGCATTGTGTCCACAGGATACTAGTACATAAATATGTAAGAAGTGATATTTTATATATTGTTGTTTAAATTGTTAAATGAATTACATTTTCTTTTATTTCCCTCTGGACACAGATGATCTTGTGTTATGTATCATATTATTATTATTTCCATAATAACAACACTATGTCTGATGGTAAGCACAAATGCCGTCCAGGCGGAATATCTAATGGCATCAGACGACTGTCCCGAGACATTTCATACAATTATCCGGCCGGACTGCTACGATACCTCTTTAAACAATAGCGGAAAGACCTGGGATCATAAGAAGGAGGGAACACATGTGACTATTGTGTTGTTGTGTTATTTATTCATCATAATTCTTCGATATCTTCAATATTAAATCTTTTTTATTTTGTTTTAGTTATCAGAACAAGCAATTATCTGTACAAACTGCTGGCTGCAAATAAATCAAGCTGTAGACAATGAGCTAAATTTTATTCCAACTCCGCCGTAAGAAGATTGTATGAATTTCGATTCTTTTGGACATATATAACACCTACAAGTGCTTCATGTTGAAAGGAACATAGCTGGACACTGGACAGTGGGTTGCTGTACTCATACCATGATCATACTGTGGTATTTAGCCTTTAGGTTGGGCTAGGCAATAGTACAATATGGGAGCACCGGCATTGTTCCTAGATGTTTTGACTGGAGATTATTTTTAGGCGAATATAAATAAAAAATATAAAGCAAGATCTGGTTGTACTTTATTGTCCTTATGTTTTGTTTGATTTTAGTTTTCTTTCATCAATTAATCCTACTTTTTCCTTATGTGTGCTCAGAAATAACCAGTTAGAATTAATGTCAAATACATTATTTGAAAAATAATATCTTAGACCTTAGGATAATATTATTTTTAAGTATGCGGAAGTCTAATATACCAAAGTATATTAGACTTCTAGGGGTAGACCAAATATAATATTTAAAATGTTAGCTTGTACAGAAATAATTGCTAGTAAGTTCTTTTACTAGACATTAAGGTATAGAAATAAACATGGCTGCTATCAGATTCGATTCCATTTTTATAGCGTATTCATTTATATGGACTATAATAATTAAGAGCTTATTAAGTGCATATGCCTAATAATAAAATTTATTCATATGCACATAGGGCACACCTCTGACTTTTCGGAGTCATGTGTGTATTGATAGTCAATCACCACGCACTAAAACGGTGAAGGAAAACATCGTGAGGAAACCTGCATACCATAGCGATTCATAAGAATTTCTATGGTATGTAAGTCCGCCAACCCGCACTAGGCCAGCGTGGTGGACTATATGGCCTAATCACTCTCAATCGTATTCTTGATTGTAGAGTAGGCCCGTGCCCTGCAATGGGACGTATATGGGCTGATACAGATGCTAGCAGTCGCGACCAACTGCCGTGAGGACACGGCCCAGCACACGCTAGAGGAGTGCCCAGCCTGGGACGAGGAGCGCAGCGCTCTCATCGCGGTCGTCGGAAGAGACCTTTCGCTGCCGGCCGTGGTCGCCGCCATGGTCGGCAGCCGGAGTTCGTGGCGAGCCATGCTCTCCTTCTGCGAACGTGTCATGTCGCAGAAGGAGAGCGCTGAGCGGGATCGGGAGCAGACCGATCCCGCTCGTCGCCACAGGAGACGTAGGAGGCGCCGGGACAACAACTAACCCGGCGCCGCAGAGGCCACGCGGGGCCGCCGTCCCTACCTTGGCGGCCCCCGAGACGTGACGCTACAAGCGTCTATGCCGCGTCGCTAAGCGGCGGTGCACAAAGAGGCGGTCTTGGCGCGTCCGTTCATCGGTATCCCGGGGCCGTCTCTCAAGTGCACCGATGGTGGCCGACGCGGGGTTTTTAGTCGGTATTTCGGCGCGTATTGTGGTAGGGACCCGACCCAGCGGCCGCCCGTCCACATCCACGGGCGGCACAACATCTCGCTGGGCTCGGAAGGTGCCGGTGAGTCCGACACACCCTCGCCCCTTCGGGGGTGGGATGGTCCGTAAAGGGATTTTCCCCGCGAGAAAAAAAAAAAAAAAAAAAAAAGTGATCAGTCTGTGCCGTGCTGTATCTCATGCCTATCAGACTTTTATTGTGGATTATTTAAATAGGTTGTTTAGCAGGTATTATGCACCGCACTTACGGCCAGATATAGGTACACTTTCTTAATATTAAATCACTATAAACATGACGAGATTCTGACAGACTTGTTGCAATTTATTGCATAGACATTATGTTATATTATATTAGATGATCAATAAAGTATGATACTAATTCCGTTGACGTAAAAACATTTACGAGTTATATAGAGTACAGTAATTTATAGCACAAACGACTAAAAATAATATTTGATTAATAGGAAAACGAATTACGACTTCATATTTCATAAATATCAAGTTTTGACATCGGTTGTCAAACATGCCATTTCAGACGCCATATTGTCCCCTTGTAGTGTTGCTGTTCTTGGCTTATTTATTTTTGTATAAAGCTAATATGCAACGTATAATAGTATTTCATACAGAAATCGAATGCCAATTTCACTAAGTAAATTTGGTGTAATGTACTACAAACGGCCCAAGGTCCATACATTTCTGGCCCATCTCCTTTCTATGCAACTATTTGGCCCCTCATAAAAGAAAATCTAGCAGTCAACGTTAGTTTCAGGCAAAATGTCGGTCGAGGAAGTGTGTTTCGTTTGTGACAAATTGCAATTGTAATTTTGCAAAGTTAAAAAATGTTTTGAAAAGGTGTAAACAAGGTAATAAAAGATTTACAACGAGTTACTAATTTTTTTTACCCCCTCTTATTAACAAATTTTATTGTTATTTAATAATAAACAATGTTCCGTATGTTGCAAAACGCTGCAAATTTGATTCATGTTACAAAGTGGTAAGAACAACATAGTTCCAAATTTACAACGAGTTACTAATTTTTTTTACCCCCTCTTATTAACAAATTTTATTGTTTTTTGATAATAAACAATGTTCCGTATGTTGCAAAACGCTGCAAATTTGATACATATTACAAAATGGTAAGAACAACATAGTTGCAAATTTGCAGCGTGTTAGTAATTTTTTTGGATATGTTATTAACAAATTTTATTGTTTTTTGATAATAAACAATGTTCCGTATGTTGCAGAACGCTGCAAATTTAATTCATGTTACAAAATGGTGAGACCAACATACTTACAAATTTGCAGCGTGTTAGTAATTTTTTTGGCAATGTTATTAACAAAAAACACTTTTCACCCCTTTTCAACCCTTTCCGTACACCCCAGAACGCTGCAAAATCACACGGTAAGTTATTTTACCTTCCTTAACAAACCCTCAAAATTTGAACGAGTTACGAATTACTTAGGGGTTTGAGGCTTTATTGACTGGCCTAGATGAAGGATCTGTACTTACGAGTCAAAACTAGAATGAATTCCATAGTTAAAAAAACTGGTTTTGAAGATTAATTACTTTATCATGTGCTTTTGATTAGTTACAAAATAGAAGATAAGTTAAAATATTGGTTTTATATGAAGCTTAAGATTAACTAATGTAATTTTAAGGAATTTCTTTACATGATCGCGCAACGAGCTTTGCGATAAGGAAACGAAAGGAAGTGGAAATGCCACAAGGCAACTCGCGACATAGCAAACAAATTGTAGAAAAAATATTTAACTGCACCGCGACACTGTGCCGAAATAGAAAAAATAAACTATGAAAACTTTATTTAATATTATTTAATATTTTTATCCTTATGTATATTTACAGAACATTGCAAAAGTAAACAAACGTAAGGATTCACTTTATCAGCTGTAATTCATGAACAGGCTTTGGAAAAGGTTCTTCACCCTGCTGTGCGAGTGAGATCGTATGAAAACACATTTGTCTCTGTTCAGTCGGCACTTGAGTTTGAGTGCACACATTTGAGAAAACAGTGTTTCAGATAATTCACTTTTGTATGACTGCAGTGTAAACGCAGCAAACGTTTACGACAACATTATATTATTGTCTAGAATTAAGACCGTAATTTGTAAATTATCTTAAAAATCATACACCGTTAAATCGAAATCGCGCTGAATGCTGATTTGAGGTCAATAGTGGCATCCTAGCATTATGATTGACTTTACTTCATAATGACGATGGATGAATGTGATCTTGGACTGACGTTTTCCAGATTGTAGCTATTCAACGGACAACAATAACAAGATTAAACGTAAACCACATTGATATAAATCAAGAAAACAGTTATTAGGCTCCTCTCTCCTCTGTATAGTTTCCTCTCTGTTTCCGCTTGCATCTTCTAAAATAAATACAAAGCTGCTATAGTTAAATAATACACGAATTACAGGATTTATGACCTTTATAGTCTACAGATTTCAGCTAAAGAATTAAAAGTCAACTGTGCACGACACGAAATAACTAGTTAAAAATAAATAATTATTCCTGAAGTGGTTTCATTTTCCCAAACCTCACACTATGTGCCTACTGCGCATGCGCGGTGCGGCTCCCGAGGGGGTGAGAGGGCTGGGGGGCGCCTCGGTCACGTGGTACAAGCGGGGCGGGGTGACGTCGAACAAAACTCTCCGCACCCAAAACCCAGCCGTATTCACGCCCCGGGAGTCCTTAGGGATGGGTGCATGGTGTGAGGGGTTGCGCGGGGATGAGCCCCACATTGTTGTGTGGAAATCGAGATGATTGTAAGGAAATTGTAAAAATAAGTGAGAAATAAAGATTATGACGGGTGCTGAAGGGTGAGGGGCTAGGGGGGGTGAGCGTGGACCGAGAAAGGATATAAAAGAGGGGCGGTTTGGCCGTATCGGCAGCTTCGCGCCGGGCCCCGCCAGAAGAGGACCTCTCCAAAGGAAGACAAGAAACGAACCGCTGCTCCACGCTCGCCCGCCCCTCGCTCGCTCGCCCGCAGGCCCGTCAGCCGTTGAAGAAAATTGGTGTTTTGAAAATTGAACCAAAATCCCTAGGAAATCTATCACGCACATTCGTTGGTCCTTCGCATCCGGATTATGAAGAAAAAGCAATCGTTGATCATTCGCAAACGAATTTGAAGAGGAAATATCAAGATCGAAGACTTGGAAATATTGAAGAAATTTCGACGAATCTGATTGGTCGAGAAGTCGTTCGAAGTCTCGGAACTTATGCCTGGTGCAAGATTCATTTGGAAGTTTCTAACAGTTTGAAGACTTGGTTCCTGGAAGATTGTCTGAACATTTTTTAAGCCACAACGCGGAGAAATCGTTCGAAGTCTCGGAACTTATGCCTGGTGCAAGATTCATTTGGAAGTTTCTAACAGTTTGAAGACTTGGTTCCTGGAAGATTGTTTGAACATTTTTAAGCCACAGCGCGGGATTTGTATTTTTTCAGAACAACCGCAAGAAAGAAAAAGATGCCTGTTACTCGCTCGAAGAAGGGAAGTGTGATCGACGCGTCCGAAAGATTGAGCCCGGCCGTAAGGGTGCCCCGTACCGAGGTTGGTCCGTCCAGTGCACCACAAGTAATCACTCAAAGCACTGCGGCGGCCGCCCGAGGCGCGGGTGCCACGCCCACAGAGAATGCTGGCCCATCCGTGAAGACAACTGCAACCTCTGCAAGAACGACGACGACCTCCGAGGATACCGCGACTACTTCAGAGACTGCATACACGGAAACAACGGCGAGTTCGAACACGGCGACCACGCAGGCAGAGAAGGACGACGGCGACACCCTGAAGCCATCCAAAGGCGCCAAATCACAGCGATCGCAGCGCAAGAAGCTTGCTGAGCTCGAGGCACAGGAAAAGATAGCACAACTAAAGCTGGAAGAGGTGCGCGCCTCGCTTGCGTTGGCCCAAGCGAAGTTGGAAAAGGAACGCGCCGCAATCAGCGACGATGAAGAGGACTCTGTGGAGTCCGGAGATGAGCACGACCGATCCAGTCGTGTACAGGAATGGTTGGAGGGTCAAGAGGAACCACCAACAAAGAAGCAGGACTCACCAGACGAGGATGATTCGAAAGGACAAGGACAGGGAGCTCGCAAGAACAAGGAATGCGAGCACCGGGAGCGCAAAGATGAGCCCCGGCCTGCGCGTCAGCCACCGAACGTGGACGTCACCTCACTGGCGACAGCTCTCACCAAAGCCGTGAAGATGTCGAGAGACGCACCGAGATACCTGCAGGAGCTGCCCATGTTCGATGGGCGAAGCAGCGGCTGGCTCGCTTTCGAAGCTGCCTACTATGAGACTGAAGCTGTATTCTCAAGAACTGAAAACGTTTCACGATTGAGGAAGAGCGTCAGGGGGGCGGCGAGCGAAGCGATTAGCGGTTTACTGATTAGCCAACCGGAGCCGGAGACGATTATGAAAGCTTTGAAGAGAAGATTCGGTCGTCCCGACGCGCTAGCCATGCACGAGCTGCAAAAGATGAAGACACTTGGGAAGTTGACCGACAGCCCAAGAGATTTGTGTATATTTGCTGACAAAGTGGCAAATACTGTGGCCGCTATTGAAGCATTGAAGAGGATCCATTACTTGTATAATCCAGAAACAGTCAAGACGACTATAGAAAAGTTCACGCCCACGCTGAGAAGCAAATGGTACGATTACGCCGCCGCATGCAAGGAAGATGTACCCGACCTGAAGAGGCTGGCAACTTTTCTCAGCGAGGAGGCCGACAAGTGTGGAGCGTACGCACCACTCGAGGACGTCCCTGTGGAAAGGCGTGGAAGAAAGAACATCGAACGCACTTTCGTCGCGGACGACAACTTAGAAGAGTGCCCGCTGTGCAAGCAGAAGCATCAGTTACCTGAATGCAAGCAGTTCAGAGACGCCAACGTGGGGGACCGGTGGGAGATCGCGAAGCGGTTTCGAATATGCTTCCGATGCCTGAGGAGCACGCACCGACGAGGAAACTGCAGAGCCAAGAAGTGCGGCCGGGAGGGTTGCCTGATGGCTCACCACCGCTTCTTGCACAAGAACACGGGGAGGACGCCGTCAGCACCTCCCGGGCAGTCCGTGCAGGAGGAAGTGGTCACGTCCGCGGAGCTCGTCACACAGACGGATCATGGAGGAAACCGGCAAGCATTTCTCAAGATCGCACCTGTCACACTCACCGGACAAGGCGGAGCACGCGTGCACACCTACGCGCTCATGGATGACGGCAGTACCGTCACGCTCGTCGAGGAAGGGCTGGCAGAATTGCTAGGTTTGCAAGGTCCGCGCGACGAAATGTGGGTGCAAGGTCTCAACGGAACGATGAAACACGCAGATAGCCGCAGAGTCGACGTCAAAATACGCGGGCGCTACAGTGACGAAGAATATATGATACGCAACGCACGCACTGTATCACACCTGATGTCCACCAGACAAAGCGTCGACAAGAGGGACATTCAACACTGTGCACACCTTCAGGATATACAAGAGCGACTGATCTATAAGAACGCCAATCCAAAGATACTGATTGGGCAAGACAACTGGGAGTTCTTGGTGGCGCTCGAGATGCGGACCGGGAGCAGAAGCCAGCCTGTCGCGTCTCGCACGAAGCTGGGATGGGTTCTGCACGGGTATAAGTCAGCACTTCAGAACATCAATGCCTTCTGCGGACACACAGTCACTTTGGATGAACACATGGAAGAAATGATGAAAAGATTCTTCGACTTAGAGTCGCTTGGAGTGGAGCCTAGAAAGCCGAAAAGTGATCCCGAAGAGCGCGCTTTGCAAATCCTGCAAGAAAGAAGTCGAAGGATGCCAGATGGACGCTTCGAAACTGGACTCCTCTGGAAACGGGACGACTGCACGATTCCCAACAATTACGATTATGCCTACAATAGATTGAGAAATTTAGAAAAGAAGCTCGACCGTGATGAGGACCTGAAGATGAAGTATGAAGAGAGGATAAGTAACCTCCTCGTCTCAGGATACGCGGTCCCGACTACTTCGCCAGCACCACAAGGAAGAACCTGGTACCTTCCGCACTTTGCCGTGTGTAACTCAGCGAAGCCAAAGATAAGGGTGGTGCATGACGCAGCGGCAAGATCACACGGAGTCAGTCTGAACGACCTGCTCCTGTCGGGTCCTGACCTCCTGCAATCCCTGCCCGGAATCATGATGAGATTCCGACAACACCCCTTTGCAGTCTCGGCGGACATAAAAGAAATGTTCATGCAGATCAAAGTCAGACGCGAAGACAGAGACGCCCTAAGGTTCCTGTGGAGAGGGCGGGAGAGAGGAGACACGAAGCCTACAGAATATCAGATGACTTCGGTAATATTCGGAGCGACGTCGTCACCATGCACGGCACTCTACATAAAGAACAGGAACGCGGAAGAGTTCCAGGAACAATTTCCCGAGGCAGTGGAGGAAATTAAGCGAAATCATTACATGGACGATTTTATCACCAGCTTCGTGAGCAAAGAAAAGGCCACGGAGGTGACAAAAATAGTGGACCATATTCACCGACAAGCAGGCTTTACCCTGAGAGGATGGGTGTCGAACGAGCCCATCGTAGTGCGCCAGTTCAGCACGCGCGGGCAGGACGCCGCCGTGCGCATAGGAGGAACGGCCGAGGAGAAAACGCTGGGTCTGTTGTGGCGGTGGCAAGAGGACTGCATTGGGTTTCGCGTCAATGAAGGAAGAACCCCGCCGGAGGTGTTGCGCAATGAACGGTCACCAACGAAAAGGGAAGCCTTGAGCGTCATAATGTCGCTTTTCGACCCTCTCGGCTTGGTGTCACCAATAACGACCCCGGCGAAAAGGCTGATGCAGGAAACATGGCGACACGGGATCGGATGGGATGACCACATCCCAGAAGAACTACGAATTCGCTGGGTCGAATGGCTGAGCAACCTGCGCGCCTTAAAGGATCTGCGCATACCGCGATGCTACGACATAGGACCGCCGGTGGTGGAAAGAGAGCTACACACGTTCGTGGACGCCAGCGAAGAAGCATACTCGGCAGCGGTGTACATACGCATGCGGCGCGTGGACGATACGATTCACGTCGCGCTAGCCGGCGCCAAGAGCCGTGTGGCGCCGCTGAAGCCCACGTCTATTCCACGACTGGAACTACAAGGGGCCCTGCTCGGCGCGCGACTCGCGACCAAGACATGTGAAGAGCACAACTTCGAGTTCAAGAAAAAAATATACTGGAGCGATTCCCGAACAGTCCTCGCATGGATAAGGGCGGAACCGCGCGCTTTCAAGACTTTCGTCGCTCATCGTCTAGCCGAAATCGAAGAATTAACGAAAGTAAACGAGTGGCGCTGGGTGCCGTCGCGCGACAATGTGGCGGACGATGCCACAAGAGACACGCCGACAGGATTTGAAGCACATCACCGATGGTTCCGGGGACCGGAGTTCCTGCGCCAACCGGCGGGAGAGTGGCCGGTGGAAGTGAAAGTGCCGACCGACAAAACGAATGAAGAAAAGTGTCTAAGTGTCAGAGAAGAAAAGGCTTACACCTGTTTGCCCGATCTGTGTCGATTCGCGAAGTGGAGTAGTGCAGTGCGAACCGTGGCGCGAGTGTTGCAATTCCTGGACTTGTGCAGGCGGAAAACACACATTACGATGGCCGCAAGACGAAAGCGCACAAAAGGCAACACTCAGCAGGACCCCACGTGGAGCGCCTACCAGAAAAGTGATAGCAAATCGAGACCGGAGCTCAAGGTACAACAGAAAAAGTTCATGAGTCTAGACGCGTGTTACCTAAGGCGCGCCGAAGAATTGTGGCTAAGAAAAGTGCAAGATGACAGCTATGCGAGTGAAAGATTGCGCGTCATAAGCGGAAGCCCACCCTCGCCGACAGATCGACTCGCCTCCCTACGCGTGTTCGTGGGAGAGGACGGCTTATTGCGTTTGCGCGGAAGAATAACAGCGGCGAAAAGTGTAAGCGAAGACACAACCAATCCAGTCCTGTTAGACGGACAACATGAATACACGAAGATGTACGTGCAACATGTGCACGAAAGGATGTTCCATGGAGGAGTGGAAATGGTGGTAAATGAACTAAGACAAAGGTTCTGGATAACTAGAATACCTCCGACCGTGAAAGGAGTATTGAAGAATTGCCCACCATGCAAAATAAGAAAAGCGAAGCCCACTATCCCAGCCACAGGAGATCTTCCCGCGGCGCGACTGGCGCACAACACACGGCCCTTCTCCTACACGGGACTAGACTACTTCGGTCCGCTGGAAGTGACCGTCGGAAGACATCGGGAGAAACGATGGGTTGCCCTATTCACCTGCATGACCATAAGGGCGGTGCATCTGGAAGTGGTCGCGTCACTGAGCGCGGACTCTGCCGTGTCAGCACTCAGGCGATTCATCGCGCGCAGAGGCCAACCGACGGAACTATGGTCAGACAACGCGACGTGTTTCAAGGCTGCGGATAAGGAGTTGAAGGAGGCGTGGGAAGCAACAGGAAGAGAGGCAAATGCACGCTGTATCAACTGGCGTCGCATTCCCCCCGCCGCACCCTTCATGGGCGGAGCATGGGAAAGACTGATACGCAGCGTTAAACAATCCCTGCGAGTGATACTAACAGAGAAATACCCGAGTGACGAGACATTGCACACACTGTTAGCGGAGATAGAAAACATTGTGAACTCACGACCACTCACTCACGTGGCCGTGACACCCGACGAGCCGGAGGCGTTAACCCCCAACCACATACTGTTGGGGCCTAACTGTCACGTTGCAGCGCCAGGCGACTTCGCGGACGACGACACTTCTGCGCGCCGATGCTGGAAGCGCGCGCAGCGACTGGCCGACGAGTTCTGGCGGCGCTGGGTGAGGGAGTACCTGCCTTCGCTCCAACACCGGCGGGAGCCCCGCACCACCGGCGCACCCCCGAAAGTAGGGGACTTAGTCGTCGTGTGCGACGCCAACCTGCCGAGAAACGTCTGGCCGAGAGGCCGGGTGTCCAGAATCTACCCCGGGGAAGACGGCGAGGTGCGAGTCGTCGACGTCACAACGAGCAACGGGCACATCCTGCGGCGGCCGTCCCGGAAGATCGTCGTGCTCCCAGTGGAAATCGCGAGCTGCGACGGCGGGAGAAATGTGCACGACACGAAATAACTAGTTAAAAATAAATAATTATTCCTGAAGTGGTTTCATTTTCCCAAACCTCACACTATGTGCCTACTGCGCATGCGCGGTGCGGCTCCCGAGGGGGTGAGAGGGCTGGGGGGCGCCTCGGTCACGTGGTACAAGCGGGGCGGGGTGACGTCGAACAAAACTCTCCGCACCCAAAACCCAGCCGTATTCACGCCCCGGGAGTCCTTAGGGATGGGTGCATGGTGTGAGGGGTTGCGCGGGGATGAGCCCCACATTGTTGTGTGGAAATCGAGATGATTGTAAGGAAATTGTAAAAATAAGTGAGAAATAAAGATTATGACGGGTGCTGAAGGGTGAGGGGCTAGGGGGGGTGAGCGTGGACCGAGAAAGGATATAAAAGAGGGGCGGTTTGGCCGTATCGGCAGCTTCGCGCCGGGCCCCGCCAGAAGAGGACCTCTCCAAAGGAAGACAAGAAACGAACCGCTGCTCCACGCTCGCCCGCCCCTCGCTCGCTCGCCCGCAGGCCCGTCAGCCGTTGAAGAAAATTGGTGTTTTGAAAATTGAACCAAAATCCCTAGGAAATCTATCACGCACATCAACAATGCTTTAACTTTCTTTTTCGAAACTTTTTTAAATTATTAAAATGCAATAATACAAAATCGACGACTTAAAATCTTTGGTCGAGATAAGTGGTACGTTTTAGCGGTATTATATGTTATTGTAAAACGACTTTATTGATATTTGACCATTATTCAGATGTCATTCGTTGCATGTATATTTCGCATAAATTGCTATATTAATAAGTTATTCGTGCATCGCAAATTTAATTTGCATATTAATTACCATTGGAATCTTTGTTTCTGGGAAACGGAGATGACGTCAAGTGTTATGCAAAATGATCATTGTGCATAGGATGTGGCACGTTGGGAATACAGCGGGTTTCAAATACTAATATTGAATCTTTAGCGTCTGGTTATATACGGATTTGCAATACCATTATAATGCCAGGATGTTGCTGTATCGACTTTAATACGATAAAAATGAATCCGAGGCTTGGCCCGTATTTATGATCATTTTTAGTAACTATCCAACAGGTTGAAAATTAGCTCTCGTAGGATACTGAAGAATGTTTTGTATTTGATATAATGATGATATTTCACAGTTTACTTCATCACTTAGGTCTTGGACGTGGAACTCTATCAAGTATTAAAATCCATTTGCATATTGAATACCCTATACGAACACATTGATATTACAGGGAATCGATCAAGAGCAAGTTATCTTGTACATATCTAAGTATACATGAAACTGAATTGACTAACGATTAAAATCATCTTTCTGATAAAAAATAATAATTCTACACTTCAATTTCATTGGTCTCAATATTAGAATCTATAAGTAATTTTTTGTCAATTCTTCAAGGTGTTTTATAGTTTCTATTAATATTCAGTCAGTTATATACATACGCCGCAATCAGATTCGTTGTATTTTTTAAGAATAAACATATGTAATGATAATAATATGAAATCGATGATCACGGGTAATTAAATATTCTTACAGCACGAGGCGTACGTATTTATTTATATTGACATATTGCTATTCTTACGTATTAAATCGTCATATCTATTCCCGTCGTGCGGTTTGACACCATTTGGCATTTTATTGCAAATAATCTCAAAGTAGATCACTTGTGCAATTGCGCGCGGCAACTGGCAAGTGCGCCCGAAGATGCTAATCTTAAGTTAACAGTGAGATTTTTATGTGCTATCATCACAGATCACTCCCAATAGATACCTAATGCAAGGCAGCGGTTGCGCCCAACACATTTAAGCTATCAGATACATATAAACCGATGCCAAATGTCGCGTCATCAGTGTCGTCCAAGTAGTGGACCCGCACATGTCGTCGCACGTTAGCGAAAATTACATTTTGGGAACATAATATTACCATTAAAAATGATTTGTTCAATAAAATGGTGTGCAAACAACTCAAAAAATAAAGTATCTAAAAAAACGCAATAAGTTTTCATCGATAACTAATATTCTTTAAATTAATTTGGTCCCGAGCGAGCTCAATTTATACTGGTTAATGTATCAATGTCAAACAGTCGAGTTCGGATGGAGAATCACCCGTCTCTTTTTCGCATAGCAATAACCGTAATAAGCCATCTTTTTTTTGGCGAAATCACGCGTTCTTCTAGTGTTTGACGCATGTTTATAATATAATTCCCAGAAGTATCGATATTGTAAAACAATAATGTAAATTAATTTTATTAAATGATAATGTCACAAAATATATATTGATTTAAATAAAAATTGCAAATTACCATAATTACGTTATTTTATGTAATTTGAAATAGTTAAATTTGTTAACAAGGTACTTTTACAATATTTTTTTATTTATTTTTATCTTTGGCGTAATTAATTTCCATTTTTCCCTCTAGTTGTATACGTTTTCAAATATAATGGGAGGGTATTTATCATAAGTTTTAGTATACTAAGTTTATTGAGAATCAGTAGCACAAGCTATTGCACTAAGTTTAACATACGTTGTACAAATCGTGTCAAAAACATTCATAGTTCGTCAAGTGGGTTTCATCGTCACTTGTCGATATTATAATACATTTACTATAGCTGCCGACAGAATTCAAGAAACGGAATAAGTTATTGTAGCCCTTTAGGGCGTTATTTAATATTTCATATTTTTATCTGATCTTTTATATCAACACTTAATTTGGGTATTTCGCCATTTTGGTATACAAAAATACACGGTGAATAATAGAAATAAAACCGTTATATACTAAAGTATAAATCTTAATCCTATTTTATTCGCAGTTAGCGGTTGCCGGTTGGTATAATTTATCAGATCAGGCCGGTGAAAAAATATTATCAAACATTTAACAAGTTGGTAATTAAGTTATAGAAGCGATCATAACACATGAAAATACTGGCAAATCGAACTATCGATACATTTTTTTATTTATCGACTTATGCCTCATCTCTCCAGTGAAGTCCACGTGACCGCGCTGCAACCCGCCCACCCCCCGCGCAGTTCCCTTCGTTGGCGTTTTCGGTTCAAAACAAAACTATCGTAATGCGGTATCTATTGGGAGTGATCTGTGGCTATCATTTAATTTATCAAACACGCTGTGTCGGCGCCATTAAGTACTCATATAAAATAATAAGCACCTGTGAAAACCCGTTTACAAACATGTTTTTCTTTTTAAGAACTATAAACACGTCTTATGTGATCTCGAGATGGTGCATGCTTATCGAGTAAAATATCTATATCAGAACCTTGGAGCATTAAAAGTACCAATGCAACTCCTTGTGTACTAGTAGATCCGCGAGCGCTGAAAAAATCGCATTGACCCGCTTTTAAGCCGCATAACGCGCCTACTATTTAGTTTAATAAAGTTTGGATAATATGTACACTTATAATATTACACTTTAAATATAAATTATTACACACGTCAGCTTTTGCAAATTATGATGTTATACGTTTCCTCTGATAAATCGCACGCATCATTCGTCGTGATTTAATCGTTTTCACCACATTGACAGTCATTCTAGAATGCCTTTCCGCTCACGATCACTATAAAACATGGCTGGGTAATTGAACACCGGACACTTATAGGAACGCTGACATTAGCATACCCTCATTGGGAGTGCAGTACATGCATCGCATTGATTCAGTTCTGAGAAGAGCTTGTCGCGAAATTGTCGTAGACTATGCGTCGTCGGCGCGGCGGCGCGGCGGAGGCGGCGGCTGGTGCAGAGGTGCCAGGTGCGATCACGATCCTACACTAATGCACTAGTCACTACACGCCCGCGCCTCTCCTGCCATACAAAACACACTTATCTCTCTATATTAATAGCGCTAAACATACGTCCATATCAAACTAACGTAACCTCTTTTCCGGGTAGCCATGAAATAAAAAACATACACTTTAACTTTTTTATGCTTCCGTATTATCTGCTGCTCGATGATGAGTTTACTGACTAAACAAATCATTAATCACCATTCAAATAAAATAGAAAATAAAACCATGAACGTAATTAGCTTGCTTTGTAATTTTATTATTGTTGGCAGAGCAGAGTTAGGAAAAAAATATTAGTTTTAGTTAGCAAAGAAAATTATGATTTGGTTCCTAAAGGGGTGCAATATTTGGTAATGTTATGAGCATAGTTATTTGAGATTGTATTTTCGAAGTTTAATGTTACACACAGATATTTAGTATATAAAGTGAAGCCGCTCAGCGCTACGACATCCGAACACGGTGCTTGTTGACATTCACCAGAGAATCTATTTAAACTAAATTTAACATGTTCAACTAACTGTAACAATTGGCTGTTGTCAACAATAACCAACTCCGGATTTACACGGTAACACACATTTTACAATTAGAACGTGAGTATTTACACAATTTTTCAAAAGGACTGCCAACTTTCGCGTTTATATATCATTGTGGCTAGGTAGGGATAGTGGAAGCTTAGAAAAAGTAAGCACACTTAGTAGAGAACAAACGAGCCGCTGCTCAGTGGCAACGAGTGACTCGTGCTCCCCGCCGCGCCGCGCCGTCGCACATGGTGCTGGCGCGCTGATAACATCCTTTTCTTGGGTGGCGACAGCTCTTCCTAACTCTCACCATTGTTACGCTCTTATTTGTTATTACCACTTGTTATATTTGTAGCACATGTCGATCGCCTCGAGCAACGATCGGGCCAAAATAACTTTTATGGTAATGTGCAGGGATTGTAAAGCAAACATGAGGATTAATTCAATTACACAGGCATCGAGAACAGTCGCCGGCGTGGGTGCATTGTGCTTCAGTTCGATAATATGCGATACAATATGTTGCACTGTCGTCGTTAGGATACCTTAATGATATAAATGACACCTTACGCACTCCCGGTTTGCAGGAACTCATAAATATAACACCTGCACAGTGTTAACTATCTATTATGTTGGTGTACTTGTATTTGGGAACCGTTAAGATGTCGACATTTACATACTGACTGGTAATGAGTGAAAACAGTGAGGACAATCACGGTTGTGTTGTCTCCGCGATGCGAAGGTACGCGGCGCGCCATCCCGCCGCATGTAAATGAAGAGTTGCACTCCGCAGTCCCCGCCGCCGCCACCGCGCCGCCCTCGGTGCCGTGCGTTAGTTAGACGCGTAAACAATGCACGTACGACGCACTGCTCCACCAACAAACAACGACCTGTAAAACCGACGCCTTGATAAGCCCTACTACTATATTATTTAAGTACATTAAGATTTCATATCTGCCTTTGATTCATTGGTAATTTAAGCTCATATACGAATATTATAATAACATATCTGTGAGACATAAACGCACATTATAAAACATTACACTGAAAATTGGTGTAGATAGTTAGATTTAATTATAATGATGCGCGCGTGTGTGTAAAGAAGTCGACTGGTGTGGTCCGCTGTGTCAAGCTCATGCGCTTTCGAGCATGTACCGCGTCACTATAAGAATGTGATCACTGATCAGGTGTGCTGTTATTCAAATGAGAATCAGATTTCATCATGTTATTCATTGGCGAAGAGAAGTGTGGATGTAGTTTTTCGGAGATTTATGACTATTGCTAAGCATGAATTGTCCGGTCCACGTATGAGGGCCGCTGTTAACCGCGCGTGCGACTCCGGGTCGAATCATTCGTGTATCTAAGATGCGCTCTCCGATATCGAGCAGCGGTGAATCAATCTTCCGCCGGTTGGGCTTTATCTTAGATCAGCGACCACTCTGGCGTGAATAAGAGCTTTCGTCGAGCGCAGCGTAAATCGCCCCAATGTTTCATTCACCATTGTACATAGCGCGTGTGCGTAAACTGCTACATTTCCGCGATTTCCTCCGGCTAGAAGCATATTTGCGATAACTCTCCACGTAATTAGTAAAGAGATGAAAGCAAGTAGGCGCGTTTGTCGTCCAACTAGGTATTTAAATTGCCGACGGCTCTGCTTTGCGTTAGTTTCGTTTTATTGCGGCCCTAATGAACCGTATTCATTGTCTCGCAATTCAAGTTAACTGTTCCTTTATAGTGATAGTTTTATGTTTAATATAATGGTGCATTTGCGGCTCCGCGGGCAGTCTGTAATATTCACAATTGTATTTTATTTGAACCGAGACACCGCGTCGCCGCAATAATGATTTTCAAGTCGCTATTGTACGTGCAAGTATGGATATACGTTGATCTCTGCAGACTTTGTAATACTTTTAGACATGTGTTAATCGCACGTTCAACTTGATTCTTGTGTGGAGTGTGTTTGTGCGTAATCATCTGTGTCAAGGATTATCGCGCAGGTAGGCAGTGAGGGTGCGGCGCGGCGGCGCGGGCGGCGCGGGCCGCAGAAAGTAAAAGCCGCCGTCATATAGTATAAACGGATGACGAACTGCTCATACTATGCGGACGTTTTATTCTGCATTGTCTTCATGCCTTACGCGGAATGTTCGAAATTCACTTTGCAGCGGTATAAAAGAGCGACGTGCGCAATACGTATTTATTCGCAGCTTAATTTTTGTGCTGAATGCCACTGCATAGTTCCTACACAGCAATAAGAGAAAACGAGCCTTAAGTTCCCATTGAACCGATATGGCAAACGTTAACAGCATAAGTAGGTAAATGGAAATTCCATGAAAACCACTACTACACGCCGCAGCTTTTATTTTATTGCAGTGTATTTGTGCAATTCCTGTGTTTGTATTAATTAAACCAATACCTTTTATGAATCCGTCTGGTTTTACATGAGCATACGCCATAGACTTCGTAGTCTCGTGTATTTTGTGATAGCTCTTGAGGTATAGGTATGTGATATCCTGCTATTAATTGCTCCAATGACGTTGATACAGTTGGAAAATAAGGCTATATACCGGGTATCTCAATTCTCAAGACTGCTACAGAAAACGAAGCCGGGTGGTAGTTTTAGTGACTACATACACAATGCAACAAAAAAATTCGCAAAGAAACGCGACAATTACTTTTTATGATTTATTAAATATCGTCATTTTTGTGTGGTAAATCCATAGTTTTTGCTAAAATAATAATTTAAACTCTTTTATACTTTAGATTATTTATAAATAAAAGGGTATACACTATTATTTTAGGAAAAAATGTATTTACCACCCAAATATGGTCATAACAAAAGAAAAATTGTCGCTTTTTCTGTTGCATTGTGTCTGAAGTCGCTTAAACTACCACCCGGCTTCGTTTTCGGTAGCAGTCTTGATATACCCTGTATGTATTTTTATACATTACTTTATCAATAAATGAAAATAAATAATTACACTCAGCGGTGTGCTCACCCATTGTATTCTTGGATTCTGAAATTATAATATTACATAAACTCACGCCTTTTTCCTAGAAAGGGTAGGCACAGGTGCTACCAAGATATCCACATTTCCCCATGTGTGTTTTGTCCCACAATGTTATAGGGGGCGAGCCTGTCGCCATATCGGGCACAAATTCCTAACTCCGTACTGATAATGAATAGAAAAATCCAACATAACTTTGCCCGACCGGGAACCGAACCCGAGACCGAAGCGTTGGAATCGTGCTGAAGTACCACCGCGCGGTCTCACAACGCCCAAAATCAGCGTGTAGATCACAATTTCACCAAGTGCATCAACAAGCTTGTCTTATATGAAAATGTATTTTCGTACCAACTAGGATTTTGATTAGTTTTTGCCACTATTTTGTTTAGTGTGCACTCATAGTTACATATTTTTGTTATTAAATTAAATGAGCATAATGTAGTCAATCTCTAAATTTAAAGTTGGAATCTCCATTATCACATTACTTTAGTACAACGGTGCTCTGTATTGCGACTTGTGTATAACGCAGAACTTCAAACCCATAAGCCTTAAGATGTTATAAAACTTTAGTACACATTTTATAGAAGAAATAACCATCATGAATAACATAAAGTCGTTATGTATAGAGAAAATCGCGTGAAAGTCGTATTAAATGTATTTGATTTATATTCAAACGGACATACACAGGTTGGACTTTATTGATGTGGACAAGAATTATAGTTACTGCATCTAAACATATCCGTCACTAATTGGCGCTGTTGTACGGTATACCGTATACACTCCCACAATGACCAGTTGTTTATCATACCATTTTGCTTATTTGATTTGCTTTATAACCATAAAACAGATAGGGACACTTAAAAAGCCCCCCGGACACGCGCGTTAGTTGCATAATTTTCTAATTAATTCGACAACCGTGTAATCTACGAATTAATAGATCGAGTTGACGGCGACAAATTTTAATTTAAAATGACGTATCCGACCTGGAATTGTATTAATTTGAATTCTTCGAGTCATATGATCGGGAGATAAATCTATAATAAAAATTACCGTAAGCTTTTTTACAACCTCCCACAAGTTGCGTTATACACAAAATATAACGTTCATTGCTATTGAATTAATTTTCTTGCGT
This sequence comes from Hyles euphorbiae, assembly GCA_023078785.2. Taxonomy (NCBI): domain Eukaryota; kingdom Metazoa; phylum Arthropoda; class Insecta; order Lepidoptera; family Sphingidae; genus Hyles; species Hyles euphorbiae. Next base: position 13,176,637 of record CM041050.1, read on the forward strand.
TATGCGGGCTGTACACAAGATAGAACAAAGTGTTTTAACCCTTTTCATGCGGGACCACAACTCCTCTTCAACTTGACAATATAAATACTATCATATAAAGAGGAACATCCGCCGCTATTCTGGTATAAAGCCATTTCATACGCAAATCATTCATAATTATTCGTGTGAATCGATAAATACAACAAAAAGTAAGTACTCCGAGCCAAACATTTGCATAGTGTACAAAGATTAGTTTATATAAGTGGAACCTGCAAGTCTGTGTACATCGCTATTGATATGGGATCAGGGAGGTTGCACGGCAACAAACGCAAGGATGTTTACAACTAAAATGTAAATGAGTATTTGGGTGTATCGATCTATTGATCAGGCCGAGAGGTATCTACAACTGATATCAAAGTGCAAGGGGCAGCTGCTGCGTGCACTTGAGATGCCGCTGCCTTGATTGCCATGCATAAGCAATCCACAACATTATACTTCATATTCCCAACCTTATTACTGCGAGCCACGCCTCATCATATACCGTACATAATTAATAGTTACACACAAAACCACGTTTACTTTTGCTTTCTCTCAGTAGTAAAAAGAACTTATAAGATTTTATATTAGTCATCCACGCAAATATGTAATGAAATTAAACCAGTGACTTATTGTGTATATTGTGTTGGTATCGTTCCACGTGCAAGTCAGTGAAACTTCTTATTTCATAACTTAAACTCCCTAATACATATCGCATTCACGTAAATCTTATTTCAGATTTCTAATTCGTAGTGCCAACAATAGAACTATAAAAACATAAATGCATTGTGTTTGTAGGATGTTGTTAAAGTAATTTCTTGATTTCTCTTTATGTTCTATAATAATTATTCTTGTGTCGATCAATATTAAAATTGCCTGTGTGAATTCAAAAAATAAACCATAAACTGTACACTGCACAAACTGACACGCCTTAAGATGAAAAATTGAAGGAGTAACTTTGTTTTTTTAATTTAAACTAGAGTACAGCTATTAGCTTATTTCCGGTACTCTAGCGGGGAGCCCGGAAGCAGTATTTTTGTGTCAGCCAGCAGTACAAAATGCGTGTACAAAGAGAGCTATATTATGCGAAATAATATGATGCATTCTTTCCTTTATAAAAATAATAAGTGTTCCATTTACGTGGTATTATGTATGTAAATATAAATAGTTTTATTAATGACTGCCCCGATCATTATTAAGTATATATAATGTAGTATGAGAGTTGTGAAGCTTCGCTGCGCCGTGCCGTGAAACGCAGGCGCTGCGCACCGTTTCCATGTGTTTCCACGAACGGTCATTAAGGGATATTTGCATTGAATGATATAGGTGTTATAAAATAACTAGATTTTTCCTAATAAGGATATATAAGCCTCGTAGCTTGTTGCACTTGCGAATTTAATAGCACTTTATAGCTGCTATTTTTTATCACAGGAATTTGCGTAATTGCCGATGATGTTTGTGTGCTCCGGTCCTGGCAGGCAAACTCGTTAAAATAATCACCTTCCATAATGTTCTTTGCGTAATTCAACCGGACAATTTGTTATTTTTCCTTATAAAATAGACGGTTTAACAACTCGTAGAAATCCAGTCCGCGAACTCAAAGCTTAAAGGCGACGAACTTTCATCCGATGTATCGAATACGTGCCGTGCATGATGAAACAGCTCTGTTTGATCGGTAATAGGGACAATAAAAATCCTCCCTTTTATATATTCGCCATACATAATTATCCGAGTTTATTGCTCGGCGACTTTACTAGGAAATCGAACCATTCTCGTTACTTTGTGTGAATGCTAGTTATAGCAGCTATCAGGATAAGCTAGGTGCGCCGCCCTCATTTCATACGCGTCGTTTAGACGTAATGCTTTCCATTACATTTAAACAATGTCATGAAATAAATCACTGAGGAATTAGCTAGTAAGTGAATGATTAGAAGTGAAAGAGAGTAGAGTTTGAGGCGCGCTGCACATGTGGCGGGCGCGGGGCACGTGCGAGGGTGCGCGGCGCAAACGATTTATGAGCTCGTGCCCTCGTGCCGACCACGTCGATCGCACCATCGTAATAATGTGTCTCCTTTAATTCGGATTTACGCCGCAATTGATTTCGGCTCGAGATTAAATTCTATTGTGGTGCTGAATCACGCCCGTGACATTCGACACTGCTTATTGTTGATATATGATGCCGTCCATTTGCCGGCGAGATTTCGTCGATACTGATAAATTGTTTTCTTTTTTGCAGGCGGAGCTGGTGGATATGCGCGCGGAGTTGGTGCAGGCGCGCGCGGCTTCGGCGGGTACGTTCGGTTCAGTTGTTTATCAGATTGCGAGTTTCGTTACACTACCCCAGCGTGGCCCACACCGAGCCACAGTTTGAGAAGCCAAATAAAGCACAATCGCGCATTGTTATTTTCAAATGGGTGTTTGTTTGAATGAGTTCCCAGGTGAAATGTAATGTGTTGTATGAATGTGCGGATATATGGAGTAAGGGCACGAAGTGGGTCCGGCAGGTGGGTGCCAGGAGGGCGGCGACGCGGCCGGCAACGTGCCGGAGGCGCCACGTGCTCGTGCCGAGGCCGCGCAGCTGGCCAGAGAGAATGCTGCATTGCGGGAAACCGTGCTCGCCCTGCATTCAGAGCTTTTTGGCGCCAGGTTAGACAATATTATTAAATTAGTATCGTTATGAACAAATTTAGAACTCCTTCGACTCAACAATATTGAATACACTTACTGGTATGATGGCACTGTAAAAATATACTGTGAATTGCGAAGTCTTGGTTTCGCTTACAATCGGGAAACACATTGTGCAATTGGTTGTTTTTGAAAAGTATCAATGACCGCGTATCATTATCCAAGATGAAACAGTTATAGGAAAAAAATAATGCGCCTATCTGGGCGTATGTCTGCCTTAGCTATATCTATGTTAGCAATTAGTAAAACTATTTTTGTCTCGTTGCAATAGCAAATAATTTACACTTTCATAATTTTGTCGGCAGATTAGCAACAAAATACTTGGATAAGGAACTAGCTGGCAGAATACAACAGTTACAACTTCTAGGTAGAGATATGCGTTCAGAAGTCAGAGATTCGTTATGGGCGCAGGTAATTATTGTTTACCATTTACACCGATAACTTGTGTTTATTATGTGAATATTTAAAGTAATTACTTCCTACAATTAAATGTAATAATACCCGTACTCATCGAGACAATCATCGTAAACAAACGAGCGTCGGTCTACAACATAATAATATTATAATAACGAGACATATAAATATGGTATTCTTTCTCGAATTTGTGATTGATTTGAGTAAAATATATTTATTTCTACGTTATTTCATTCCTTAAAATGAAATATAATGTATAAGAACTATGATGGTATCTTGATTTTTCGGGTGTCGATATCAATGAAAATTTTATTGATATCAATGATTTATCAATCGGAATATCATAAACTGATATAACTATGAGTAGTTTAATATGCTTCAATTAACATTTTTATTAAAATATTTTAGCACATAATTGCCTTTCAAACAATTACCACTCAGACAGGCCAGTCAACATTGGTTTAAGTTGGAGAGTATTATATAAATTATTTCATATATGTATCTACCTATATGAATTTAGTTTATCCCAAAACGGAAACACCAAAAAATTACATAAACAAGGGGTAATCCATATACGAGTATTCTATGTGGCAAAAAGTCGACAAGTTTAACAAAGTATTCTTAAAGCTCATATACCTACTCGTATATTCCTTGCCATCATAAAATGTTGGCCCAACCATTAATGGAAACTGGGCATTCTCTAATGCAGTATGTCAATGTGCAAAGCAAACTAGCTAGTAGTAGTATGTTGGCGCGACGTGCAGGTGGAGGCGGAGATCCTGCTGCAGCGGCACAAGACGCTGGTGCGCGTGTGTCGCGGCCTGTCGCCGTGCCCGCCGCGCCCGCCCGCGCCGCCGCACGCGCGCGCTCGCCCGCGCACAGTGCGCGTGCGCCGCTCGCCGCATCTCGGACTAGGCATCTCCGTCACTGTCAGTCAACACTCTACTTACAGCGCTTATTCATTTTTATATTATGAGATCTTAAATAATTTCGTAATGTTCAATAATAGAGGCAAATTGTACACGATAATAAGGTATAAGGTACCGTTGTTTGACTTAGCAGGGGTTCAGTATATTTTTGTACGGTCCTACTACAAAATTAATTTTCAACATTGCCAATTAATTGCAATGTCAGCCTGTTGAACATATGTTCATTGTACTTAAATGTATTTTGTATAAATTTTTCAGTAGCTGCACCAAATCTAATTATTTATTTGTCTAAGTTAAATGTCGTGAAAGCTCGGCAACAGATTGCTTTTAATTGAAATGTATAGCGATATGTACGTGTGCATGTGCAGGGCGGGCGCGAGCACGGCGTGCCGATCCTGATCTCGGAGCTGGAGGCGGGCGGGCCGGCCGCGCTCACGGGCGAGCTGTACGTGGGCGACGCCATCCTCGCCATCAACGACCTCGACCTCACGCAGGTACCACATACCATACGAATACATTACGTCACTCGCATTGCAATAACTTATCGGAAGTACGTTATTATACTCTTTCCATTCGTTTATTTTATTTTTGACACATCGAGTACTGAATCAAATAGTGATGGCCTGATGCGTTATCGAATCAATTTTTTATAACAAACGATTTTATTTTTGAACAAGTTTTAATCGATTTAATACATATTTTATTTTTTGCTCCATGCATTGTTTTATAAAACTTCAGGGATATTTAAGTTACTTGATTTAATAATTATATTAAAATAAACCATTTACTCATGTTAAGTTAATATTCTTATCACTTCCGTCGGCAATAGTAATGTTGTTAAAAACAAATTGTGAAACGGCAACACTGGGCAGACAGGTGACGCGCGCCGCCATTTTGTGGTCACTCACAACGAGACGCCCGCGCCCGTGCTAGTGTTTTCCGTTCGCTGAATTTTAATTCACATTTTTCATACGTCGAGTTGAGTATTTATATTCCTCCGTATTGTTTTACCCGTGAATTCCTACATTTGGTTGAATTGAGAACATCGTACCTGCCTTCATCACTTTCAAAATGCCTAAAGGAAAGGTGCTTAAAGGACAAACAAGGGAGTTTGTGTTGCGACTTCATGAGTACTTTGAAAGGGAAAGCCGTAATGGTGGACCTCTTATACCAGTGACTCAAATCAGAGACCGTGTTTCAGCAGCATTAGGTATTACTGCTCCAACAGTTTCAAAAATAATTAAAGAAGGCTACGGCAGTAGTGGCATGGAACAAAACAAGCCATCTACACCTAAGAAAAAACGTCAGCCCTTTAAAGTGACAGCAATTGACAGTTTTGATGGTGATGCTATTCGTCGTCATATATACGATTATTACCAAAGAAAAGAGATTCCTACTTTACATAACCTAGTACAATCTCTGAAAACTAGTGGCTTGTTCCGTGGTCAAAAGTCTTCTTTGGCGAAGGTATTGAATAGGATTGGATTCCAATACAAAAAATGTGACAAAAGAAAAATATTGATGGAACGCAATGATGTTGCTTTGTATCGATGCGAATTTTTAAGACAAGCTAAAAACATAGAAGACTGGTCGAATGTTGTTTTCACCGATGAAACTTGGCTCAATGCGAATCACACGGTATCAAAAACTTGGACTGACAACACTGCTAGCTCCTCGACCGCAGTGCCAACGGGAAAAGGTGAAAGAATTATAATTTGTCATGCAGGAACCGCAAAAGGATTTGTGCAAGATGCTATGTTAGCTTTTAAATCAAAGAAAACAGGGGATTACCACGAAGAAATGAATTCCGAAGTATATGAAAAATGGTTTCGGGAAATGTTATTGTCACTCGAACAGCCATCAACAATATTTATAGATAATGCGTCCTATCACTCTCGGCAAATTAACAAAATGCCAACGCAAGCCAGTAAAAAAAATGAAATAATAAACTGGCTCCGTAACAATGGCGAGGAGGTGGACGAGTCCCTATTAAAAGTAGAGTTACTTAAAATATTAAAAATGAGGAAGCAGCCTAAACGATACGTTATAGATGAAATGGCTGCAGAACATGGGCACACCGTCCTTAGAATTCCTCCATATCATTGCCAGTATAATGCCATAGAGCTAATATGGGCGCAAGTGAAAGGATATGCTGCGAGAATAAATACAACTCCTCCTTTCACCGCAAACAAAATGCTGGAGTTGCTTAAAAATGCGTGTGAAAATGTGACGCCTCATAACTGGGCGAGTGTCGTAGATAAGACGAAGAAAGAAATAATGTCTGATTGGGATCGCGATGTCGCATTTGACAACTTACCCATGCACTCATTAATAATTAGTGTTACTGGGGATACGAGTGACGACGACGCCGATTCCGACGAAACAGACGATTGTTTATAAATAAAAATATTAACAAATTACCTTTTAGTTGTTTTAATTATTTAATCCTTAAAGTACTATGAATTCCAACATGGTTTAACTGTTTATTACAAGTAGGTACTAAACATTTATTTTCGTTGTAATCATTGTAATTATTTTAAATTAAACTCTTATTAAAAGTCACTTCAATACGTATACCTTTATTCATATTAATTAATTTGCAGCAAATACATTCGATCCTAATATTGGGTACTATATTACGTTTAACTGTTTTCATTAGCATTTTAATGTAATTTTATTTCAAATGATTCCGATTGATTGATTCTATTCAAAATCGTTTTTGTTATCTGTGGCCATTCGTTACGAATGGCACAACTCTAAGTGGGCGTTACCCGTCAAGAAAGTATCTACTTTTATTTCAAAATATGTTCTACTGTAATGTCGTACTTTATAGGCGTGAACTGTCAAAAATAAAATAAACGAATGGAATAGGTATAACAAGTTTTGTCTACTATTGGTTGTGCGATATTCGCATCCGCTCAAGTCACGCAATGGTCTTCAACTTTTCATATTGACCGACGCGTTGTAGTGTCTCCAATTTAGGCTATGTAAATCCAAGCAGGGCGTAATGATATCTAGCGATGATAAATAAATAAATATTGTCATTGTATTGTAGCTGATTTGTTATGTGTGCCTGTACAAAATAATTAACATCGTGGTTTATCATGTTGCATATAGGTTATCAATATGATAGTTGTAGTAGGTACCTGTATCAGCCCATATACATTCCACTGCGGGACACGGGCCTCCTTTACAATCGAGAGTAGGACTGAGAGGGTTTAGTCCAAATAGTTCACGTCGCTGGCTTTATTAAATAATGACGAATGATTTCGTGCCCCTTTCGCATATGAAAATTGAAGAATAATGGCAACAGTATGAAAGTAAGAATGTATGTGTCGTGGTCCTCAGGCGTGCCACAAGGAGGCGGTGCAGGCGCTGCAGAGCGTGAAGGGCGACTGCGCGCTGTGCGTGCAGTTCATCGCCACCGACGACGACGACCGCCTCTCCGAAGACAACTACAGGTACAAACTACACTCATCTCTAATGAATTGTCATAAGAGCTATTATTGCCTGCATGATCAATAAACCAATTTCATTTCCAACTCTCTCTCACATTTTTTAAATAGTATCCACTAGCGGTCCGGCCCGGCTCCCGGCCGGGGTGCAGGTACACTTTTCAAAATGTTCAATTCCGAACATCAATTTAAAATATCGATCAATCGGACCACGAAATACGATAAAATTTCATCTTATTTGCTAGATTATTCACCACTGCCCTATAGGTCATAGCGTGATTATATAATATAGCCTATAGCAGGGTAGGCGAACCAATGGCACGCGTGCCATTGATGGCACGCGACACAATATTTTGGGCACGAATTTGAAATGCAGCTGATTCATTTCCAATCTAGTTCAATATGGATTCAAAAATTTATTGAAACAAGGAAAGAGTTGGAATTAATTGAAACTGAAAGATCGACAAGTAATTTAAATAAAAATGCTAATAATAAAATTCTGGAAACATGGAATGCGTTACCAGACACATTTAACTGTTTGAAGAAGCTGGCTCATGCTATTTTAACCATGTTTTCATCTACATATGCCTGCGAGTCATTATTTTCAGAGATGAATAACATTAAAAACTCGGTTAGAAACCGTTTGACAGATGAATCTAGTTCAGCATGCATTTTGCTAAAAGTAACATCTTACAACCCTAACATAAATTATTTGTCATCTAACCTGCAGCAACAGAAGTCACACTAATTTTACTGAAATTTAATATAAACATACCAAAATGTACCTCTTTTGCTTACTTTATTTAATAAAGAGTTTTGATAGTATTTATAATTATTATTTTCCAAATAATCAGAAAGTCAAAATTATTTGATGGCACGCGAATGACCCCATTAAACTTTTTTTTAGAAAAAATGGCATGTTGATGTATAAAGGTTCGCCTACCCTGGCCTATAGCATTTTGTCCCATGACTCAAAGCATGTAATTCCATCTTCTTCTGTCGCATCCTATTTCTTTGAGTTTGAAACATACATACATACATACATAAACTCACGCCTTGTTCCCAGAAGGGGTAGGCAGAAGTGCTAGGGCACCCACATTTCACCTTGTATGTTCCGTCCCACAATGTGGTAGGTGGCGAGCCTATCGCCATATCGGGCACAAATTCCTGACTCTGGGCTGATACTGAATAGAAAAATCCAATATCACTTTGCCCAACCCGGGATTCGAACCCGAGACCTCAGCTTTGTAACCGTACCGTAGTACAACTACGCCACCGAGGCAGTCGAGTTTGAAACAGTGACAAGTATATTTGAATTTCTTGCTCATCCAACGGGAATACTACATCATTTGGGAAAAAAAATCCCATGTATTAATGCAGGTTATAAGCGACCTTTTATTGGAATCCGTTTAGCCTTTTCTGAGATAAGCTTACACGACCGCACAAATAGACAAAAATTCCAACAATCAATGTTTTGGGTTCCACTACGTTTATAGCTTGATACAGTCACTCCATAATAGCTTTTCTCAAATATCTTCCATGTACAGACATCGAGAGGTTCTAAATTGAATATATGAATAATTGTCAATTAAAAATAAATACTCTTATTGCCTTTTAGAACCAATGGTATCTATGACATAATAACAAAGTGTTGTTATTATGTCATACGAGATCAATTTAAACAACAAGAACAAACCGTCATACCGGTGCCTCAAAGAATTTCGCAAAAAATTGTGAGTGACATTTAATCAAACAATGACATGTACTTAACTGGTGGTAGTGTAAGTGCAGAGAGTGACGTCATCAATCTCATTCCGCGTACTATCACACCGGTATGTGCTCACTGAATAATGTTTACTTTTACACCTCGATTACTATGTCAGGCGCAGGGCTGGCAGAAAGCTTATATGGTTCATTAGGTATAGGGATTTAAAAAAAAATGATATAACTAATAATAAACTGACAATGCGAACTCTTTGCTCAATAACTACAGTATTGCGTCGCATCATAGTAGGTCTTGTAAAGGACATGGCCAGTTTTTGTATGGCGCTGTGCCTAGTACTTCAAATCTCGTCTACATCAATTAGTTTTGCATTGTTGGGGTAAGGTTTGTTCCAAGATTAATACAGAAAAGTTACAAAGCCTAGGAAGTTCAGGGTTTTTAGATATTTACAAAAACATACCTTATTTTCAGGTTAGGTTTTGTAGGTTATCCGTCAATTTATTGAATCTAATAAAAATACGTTTACATAAATGCTTTATCATTGAATTTGGAATTTAAAGGAACTAATATTTTATAAGTTACACAAAATATACACAGAGACGTATTTTATTTGTGCCACAATGTAAACAAATAAACAAAGCATGGTTCCTGTCAAGCAACTGTCAAGTGTCAAGTATTTTACTGCAGCGTTTAGTTGTTGCAATGAAAGTGTGTAAAAATGGGAAAAATATATGTGTAAGTATATACTACAAACATTGCTTTATATATATTTAGTATTGTTAGTTATTATGACTTATTACCTACTTATAGATTATTTTTAGAAATATTTTAGACAAAGTTATTATTTTTTTCCTACACTTGCTTTACTGCGAACAAAACGTTTATGCGGGGCCAACAATGGCGGAAATGGGTCATCAATCAATGCAAAATCTTATTAAACTTTATATTACTCCCTAAACTTCTACAGAAATATGACATATTCTTAAATTAATAGTTGATTTTTTATATTCATTCAATTATTGCTTTGTTTTTGTACATGATAAAAAGTAACTAGGCAGAAACTGTCCAGGTCCTTTATAAATAAACACTTGAATAACTGCATTGATTTAATTTGTTTGTTTTTCTTTAAATAATACGATTGCATGTTCACTTATACAATATTTTAGCGGCCGGTCTCTGCTTTTTTTTCTTATAAACTTGTGCATCGTAATAAGATATTATGTTTGTCAAAAAACTTGTCAACCCTACTTAAGTGCAATGAGACGTTATTTCTTCGGTGAGGCCCCGAAGGCCTTCACTCGACAGTGAAAGGAGATTTTTATCAACTTCAAATATTTACTTATAACATGCCATTGTTTCTTTGGATTAAATATTTTTCCATGCGATCGAGTACGCAATCACAAAAATACATTTGAATGAATAAACTAACATAACGAATAACTAAAAATATTATGAATATGGTACTGTTAAATATAATTGGTGACCGCTCAATCAAGCGAGATATGAACAAAAGAAAATGTCGGAGAAATTAAAGTAATTCTTAAAAAAATACAAAATAGCATTCCATATACCACTGCGGGAACCAGTGTAAAGCTTTGTATTGAGACTTTCCCGCCCTCACGCCCACCTCTGCAACTCCTGTCAGCCAGGATCAACATTGGCACGCAATATAATGACACTGAGCAATGAAACTCGACGAGTCTCCCGGAATGTATAACTTTTCTTTAACCTGCACCGAGATTAATCACAAAGTTAAATTAATAGGAAGAGTTGGAAATAAATTATTGTCCACTTCCCTCCGTGCAAAGTTAGTGAGAAAACAATGGGCTTAAGAGTTAAGAGGTAAAAATATTTTTACAACCGGAGAAGCCAGCTATAAAGCACCGCGGATCTCTGAAAAGCTTTTTATATAATATGATTAGAAGTCGACTGTATGTATGTATACATGTATGATTGTAACACGTTGATATGTTTGTTGTAGGTTTCCACTGTACCCCGAGGACGGCGAAGTGTTTGGCGCGGAGCCGGACGGCTCGGGCGCCACGCCCACCGCGCCGCGCACACCCGAATATAACAGGTATGGTAACCTTATTGTCGACGCCTCGGCGAGTACAATGCTATATGACATATCTATTATAACAGTGAGTATTCTATTTTTGCCACCCAGAATAGAAATAATGATATCTACTCGTTTATTTCGAATGCTTGTATTTTAAACGTATGTTACGGTGCGAGGATCGTACCTGCAGCCTCACGCTTCACAGCCGGCGTTTAATTGAATGCATCACTAATAGGCTGCCATTGTTAAATAACTAGCAAAATAAAACTTTCTAGCAAATAATATAGGAATATTCTCAGCAATTATCTATTAATTATATCGCAGTACGACACTGATGTCTCTTGTCATGATTATTCGAAACTACGAGATACTTATCTACATTGAAGAGATTTATCGCACAAAAAATATAACTTGATTGCACTATTTCAAATTATGTACGTCTCACTGCAGAGCACGGACCTCTTTTACAATCGAGAATACTATTACGAGGCACACCATAACACAACGCCTAAGCCAGAAATAAAATAGATTTGTTTAGTGAGAATAAGTTCTAACTTCAAACACACACAATTTGGGCTCCGAACCTCAAGCCTGTCGTTTCACAGTCGGCTTATTAACTGACTCTACGGAACAGTGAAACAATTTAAGGTAAATAAGATACATGTACATTGTGGACATAGTAACTATTGGACATATTGTGACTTAGTATCTTATGTCTCATAATGGCGAGCGCAGTGGAATGCTAAGTATTGCTTTGTAATTCAAGGCGTTTTTTGGTTTTGCTAGTGTTTATGAGCGGTCGTATAGCTTACCATCAGGCGAACGGCGAGCTCGTATCGCCATTCATGGCAATAAAAAAATGTTGTGTTTGTGGCAGACGCGAGTCGGAGGCGGGCTCGGAGCGGGAGGCGTGCGGCGCCGCCTACCACCTCAACAACCTCAACAACAACCTCTCCATACTCGACATGGACGACCACTCCATCAAGATACAGGCGCAGCTAGAGGTACGTACTGAATTGCTGCAGAACAGCTCTTGGAAGTTACAATACAAATTCCCGGAGAATATTAATTTAAAGAAGCAGTGTTGCTGTTAATGTCATGTCTTATTCTCTCAGATAGCAAACGCACAATACAAAGATGAAATATCCCTAGTAGTGGATCCACGCCGATTTATCGCGTTTTATGTATGCATATGGTTAGAAGGAGGCAGTAATAATTAAAGTGAATATCACGATTCACGACTGAACAGAATTAATCATCAGCAGACTATCAGATAGGCAAAATCTTATTAATTCCTTATTCATTATATTGGTCTGCATTTATCATCTTACATATTGTAGCCACATGTTGTCATGTCCGCTTAAAGACTTTCTCGACTTCTTTATCGTCCTTAGTTAGAAATTAACTCGACGAATTGAAATTGAAACCCGATATTAGTGTCGTCACTACCTACCCCGTGGTAAATATAAGTGAGAAACTGTCCCGCCCATAAACCCAACACTTATAACTAATGTTGGCCAGGATCAACAGTGGCATCGAGTTCCAGAGCTCGACGACTCTCTTAGGAACTGTCATGATATTCTTCGGAGCAAGTCACAAAATATATGATGTGAAGTTTGTGTTTTTCTATGCCGGTATTGAGAATTGGCAGGTCATTCAACTAACTTTGCTCTTAAAGTTGTCATGTTTGTCATTTGATTTCTAAATTCTATGCAAGATTTTACTAAGCGAGCGCAGTCGTATGGAAAGTATTGACAACAATCATGCCCCTTATAGGACATCTCCCACCATGTCTAGGATATAAGTGAGAGCTATAAATGTGTGTTGTGATATACTCAGTGGGGCTCGGGAGGCGGTGGAGGCGGCGGTGGCGGTGGTGGTGGAGGTGGTGGCGGCGGCGGCGGCGGCGCGGTGAGCTCGGGCGCGTCGGCCACGTCGGCGCACTCCACGCCCGTGCACGCCACGCACGCGCTCAAGAAACGCAAGCCGCAGGTACACACATGCTGCCTCACTCATACACATCAACCCGTGTATCTACTACCTTTTTTACAAGAAAAAGTTGTTAATCTCCCCTTTCACTACTCTCTTGTAAAGGCCGAAGGGGATATGTCAGTTTCACTGGCCTTCCAACCCAGCACGTTGTGGATGTTGTAGTCGAACGGGGTCCCTAACAAAACCTACGCCAATATGCCGACTAACAACTCCTTGGTGACCGTCACACGCATTGTAGGCGGCACCGGCCATCCCAGAGCGGGACACGCCCTTATTTAGTGGGCCTAGATACCCTCCAATAACGACCATTTTTGAACGTCGGCTTTAGATGTCATGAGTTTCCACAACAGAGACCACGCGCCTTGTCGCCCATCTCGGACTAATTTTTAAATATAAAATTACTACTCTTTTTTAATTTTTAACCAGAAAATGAAACGTTTAAATTATCGAGCTGCTCAACCACTTGGGGCCCCATACTATCAACATCTACTCCACTCCAGTTATATTATAACAATCCGTTTCATCCATCCATCAGCCAAAGGAAATCTACTGCTGAAAATAGGTCTACCCAATGACTTGACTTGACCTTTTAGAGGCAGCCTGCATCCAGCGACGTCCCGCGACCTTTACCAGGTCGTCTGACCACCTTGTGGGTGGACGTCCTACGCTGCGCTTTCCGCTATGTAGCCTCCATTCGAGAACATTTTGGCCCCATCGGCCATCAGTTCTCCGCGCTATGTGCTCCGCCAATTGCGATTAGTTCAATGTGTGAGGTTGCCGGATACTAATCCCCTTCTCTTCCCATCCTTTATCCTTCCCGCTCCTGTCCCGATTTGACGATCCCTTACCCATGTGTTGTGGATGTTTATAGGTGGCAGTGATCGCTTACCATCTTATTCAATAAAAAAATCGACTATTATATCACATATGTTTGATCACCTGGTAAAAACTAATAAATATGCAACATTTTAAAATCCGTAATCGATCGAGTGCTCTTATTTGATGATCACAGATCACTACGTAAGAGTTAACCGCACGCTGTATTGTAAGTGAGAACTTTCTAACAGAGCAATCGTACATATAACCCACTTCCTATTACGTAACCGCCCATAAACACATCGCATTTGTATTTATGCAGTGTATCAATACGGAACACATGTTACTTTATATTTTTATTGCTCGTGAGATAACTTACCGTATAAGCAGGCTGAATGGTTTTGATTAGACATATTATGAAATGAAGGCAAACGAATTCAAAAAGTGTAAACGGCATGTGCATTCACATTCAGTTTTGGGAACTGCATGTGGATAGTTGAGTAAGTATGAGTGGCAGGCACTAGTACAGGTTATGTCCAACAGTGGATGATAACCTCATGAGTCATGTTGATTGAAATTACTTAAATATTAGAGACACTTCATAAATTAGTTTAGTGTGTCCTCAGTCTGGATTTATTTGTAGAAGCCGTTATATACTAATGCATAATACACCCAAGTTGTTGTGTAGCCGGAATTGTTAACTATTATAGCTTTCTAGCGCCCAAGGACCTATTGAAAAGACATATTCTAAAAGGATTACTATTTGATATTTAGGTCGTTATTAACGAAATCGAACAAAATATAGGTTATTAATTTTAATTGTAAAAGCATATATGGACTATCACCACGTAGCACTGAAAATCTCACTTTTGATGGATAACATGAAAAAAAAAACAACGGGCCTTAAGGCCCTAATGACTACGAGCTCCAACAATCTCTAAGCGCTGGTGGATAGGTAGTGGATAGCACTCCAAAAAACATAAAAGTCATTAAGAATTTTAAAAATTATTGTTTTGGTTAAGAGCGTTTATACCCTGCACGCGCTTTTTGGCTTAAAAACAGGACTTTTCAAATGAGTTAATAGCCACCAATAAACAATTTAAAGGAAAAATAATTATTATTTATTTTAGAAAAGGCCGTCATCTAGGGATTTTGGTGAAAAACATTATAGATTGATGGATAATTTGTGAGTACTATACGGATTACTGAACACAAGTTTCGTTATTTAGGCTTTAAATGGCAATTTAGAAGCTTAAGATATCCGAAACCACTAAATATAAGATGAAAATAAAAATATGATCAGATTAATAAGACCCTTATGGAGGGATTTTGCTAAGAAAAATAATCTTTTTGTGTTTAGTTCCTGAAAAATAAAAATTTAAACACTGCGAAATTATTCAAAAACTCTCGTCAAGAACATATTTTTTTTCACCAACTTATCGTACATAATTTTTTATAGCAATTGCATATTACAATATAAGAACATCTTATCAATAAATTACCATTTTTATATTTCAACAAAATTATTTTTCATGTTTTCTACAAATATTTTAAAAACCACTATAAAACACGCTGTCCGACGTGGATCAAATCAGACCGCCGTAAGGCCTTCTAGAGGGAGGACGTATCGCTCGTCGCTCCGGCCTGGCTGCAGTCGATTATGCCGCGCGTAGTAAAAATAGCCACGCGCGGAATGCGATTACCACATCTTAGTACTTTGGTAGTAAAATATTTAATTATTTTTATTACCTACAATGATTTTGTAGTGAGTATAAATTATGTTTCAGGTAATATAATGGGATGTAATTCCGAGGCTAAATTATGTTATGTATTGTAATATAAAATTAAATATATTTCGTAATTGTAAGGGGTTGTAAGGCCTCTAACACTATTTATGTGTTCGAACACGAAATGATTAATAAAACGTCCGTAGTGTCTACTGATTGAACACTGATTTAAATGCAACTTAACAATGTAATAATAACGAAAATATGATTAGTATCTAAATTTGTATTATTCTTTGCTTGCACAGTAATATTTGTCTACTTATAATGCAAATAAAATATTTTTATGATATTATATTACAGTTACATTTCAATTGAATATTTGAAGCGCACGGATCAAAGTTGTTTGAGCCGATTGTATAGCGAGCCGACGCGGCAGCTCTACGCACACAGCTTTGGTCGCTTATGTGTGCGTGAAATTAACGAAGAAATACCTATAGTTGACTTTGCGCGCAAGGTGTATACGCTCTTAATGTACTAGTATTATGTTTGTCAATGAATTACATCGTAATAAAAAAAATAAAATTGTTTGTCGTCAGGACTGGCGCACCAAAGGCGCGTACCGCGCGGTAGAGGTGGAGGCGCCCTCGCCAGACCAACCCGAGCCCGACCACTCGCCGCCAGATAATGAACCAGGTAGAACGACATGACTGCTTTACCAATATCTTACTCCATAATCATTTAAGGTGAAAACATTTTATAAAACATCTTAAATATACAATAGATAGGTCCATGTGTAGACGGACGCGTTGTGTTCGATATATTTTATCTCTAATATTGCAGTAGGTATACATTTATAATGCAACTTACTATAACTACCTCTTTTTGCTCTTATATTTATAACTTTAACGATGTCTCAGCGACCGAATCGCCGGTCGTACCGGCCCTCCGTCCGACACAAGAAGCGCCTCCTCTCATAGAAGTCGACACGAAAACCGCCAAACCTAACGGGGAAACTAAACCAGTGAGAAGAGAAAGTAAAGGATTCAGGTGAGACCTTATCGACTATGACCGTACACCATTTCATCGATTAGAGGTAACCAAACGTTAAAATAAAAATACTTTGTAAATTAATAAAGAACCTTTAGAAATAGGTTAAAGTTGAGAAGTTAGCATGTGATCAGTGGAATAACGTGTGTGCGTGTGTGTGTGTGTGTGTGCAGGATAGGGTCGGCGCGGCGCGTGACGGAGTGCGCGGCGCTCAGCAACGGCGACGTGGAGCGCAGCAAGTTCCCCGCGCGCGTGCTGGCGGGCGACGGAGACCCAGACTTCGGCACGCCCGTGTGAACCGCACTTCCTCACGCATATTATTTTATCGATACTCGATACTCGACGCGAGCCAAGCGCCGATTGTGACTGGCCGATCGTTTCCTTGATTTGTGGAAATTTCGTTGTCAATAATTAATTTAATATTATAAAATGTTAATTGAATAGTTACGCTAAATTTTCGGCTTAAATTAAAATTTATCGATGTGGATGTCCAGTGTGGTTGACGTGCGGAACTGTCGCGGTCGGATCTCATGACGCGTTCTCGTCTCGGCCTACCGAACCTAGATTTTAGTGTGATCTCGTTGAACTGATTGTCATTATTTTGGGTTGCTTCTGTTTTACTCGGTAGTGTCGCGTAGTGTTTGGTCGTGGTATGCTTTTGCGTGTTGATGATATGCGTTTCTGCGGGACTCGTGCAGTGAAGCTACGGCTTGGTGCGGATGGAATGGTAGTCGCGCAGTGCGACGCGATGCACACCGAGTGCACCTGCTGTCTACGTTATTGTTTATTGCGTTCGTACTTTTAGCAGAAAATGTCTATGCGTATAGTTTGCAATGAGGTCAAATTGCTTTTGCCAAATTTTTGATGGATGTTCTAATTAACACCCGGCTCCTGAAAGCTCATTAAATCGTCACAGCGGGCCGAAGCTAATCGGACATCAAATGTTGTCAGTTTGCCAGCGCTGTGTACTATTACACGAAAACTAATGGCCGCTCGATGCGACGCGTCCGCGATAACAATGCGACATTGCAAAAATGCGCATCGCTTATGAGAATGACGTCGTTGCCCTTCAAACGAATTGCAGCTTCAGTTCGATGCAAACAATTGCTTTATCACTACGTTAAAAATGAAATTCCAAGAACATGTAAATTATACTGATGTTCTTTAAAGGCTTTCGATAGTTTCGCTTATGCTACAATGCTTCATAATCAGTCATATCATCTTACAAATAAATAACAACATGATAAGGCTTGGGCCCATATAGGAGTTGGGTAATAAAGAACGAATTATGTTTAAAAATTAATCTTTATCCAACGGAAAGTAATAACATTAATAATGAAGCATATACATAATTACACAGTTTTCTATAAAATGACATATAGACATAAGGCCGATCAAGAAATGCTTTAACTGCTTTATCGACTCGCGTCCACCAGTGCTGGTTCATGTTTGGGCTCGTTTTAAGAGTTGCAACATCTTTCATGTTTACATTTCACTAAAATAAGTGACACGATGTCATTTCTTGAATGATCTTAGATCTCATCAAATAATACCTTTCCAAAATGTGATTTTTTTATGACTTTTTGTGTAAATATTATTTATTGTATATCGTTTAATTTAGTATGTGGAATATTCGCTCTAACATGGGATATATCTAATATGAACAAAAATATTTTAATTCTATTAGAGCGGACCCTTTTTATATTAACTACAATATCTACCCATTTATTTACGCCATTTAGTAAGGAAATTCAAAGTTCCATATAAGCCCGGTTAAATCGAATATTTTTCTCAAATTTTCTGTCTTACGGTGTGAAGAATATTATTTTATTTATGACAAAGTTATGATTAGCTAGCTATTAATTTTTGATGTATCGGAATGTTGCTTTCACCATAATAAATATTTATTTATTTCTGTTTTATTCCCTTGGAAATAGGAACATATACCGGGTATATCAAGACAGCTACCGAAAGCGAAGCCGTTTATGTGGTAGTTTTAGTGCCTACAAACACAATGCAACTAAAAATTTCGCAAAGAAAGCGACCATTTTTTTAAATTTCGTCTTGTTTGGGTGGTGAATCCATAGTTTTTTTTCTAAAATAAAAATTTGAACTCTTTTATACCTTAGAGTCTTTATAAATAAAAGGGTATACAGTAATATTTTAGGAAAAAAATGAATTTACTACCCAAATACGACCATATAAAAAAATAACAAACAAAAAATTACCACCTGGCTTCATTTTCGGTAGCAGTCTTGATATACCCTGTATATAGTTTCTGTAGTTAAATGAAATCGATCAACTCGTAACAACAGTCTATGGGAGTTATTTATTTTAGAAAACGTGTCACATATATTATTGGACTTGCTGAAAAATATTTAAGGTGATGTAAAATTTGATAACTTACAACGTATACAAAACAATATGTGTATTTGTTTGTGTACTCTCATGAACTACATACGACGTGTGAAGTTCCTGGCAACTGACAAACTGCTTTGGAAACATCTCAACACATTTATTTACATTTATATTTGGTTAATTTTGTTTGCCAAGAAACGGAAATAATGGTCGACAACGGCGAAGTACCTTATATTCCCTGCAACAGTTGGTTTCCATTATTTTGTTGTAGTTTTTAAATACATTTTAAATTCTTGAAGTTTGTTTGGAATGTTTGGTTTCTTCCCACAAAAATAAAACTGTTCCCGAATGAAATATAAGGTTACGCATGTTGACAGTGGCGGCGTAAAGGGGGGGCGGGGGGGGCGGTCCGCCCCGGGTACCAAGCACCAAGGGGTGCCAAAGACACCCACAGAAAGCACACAAAATCTACCTGTATCCAGAAATAACTACCAACGTATATTTTGAAGTTTATCGCGACTGTAAATATCGTCTTTTTTAAATATAATGTCTCATTCTCTAAAATAATGAATTCTAAAATTCGGTAGCTGGGCCTCGTAGTAGATAAATTTGAGATTATCCGCTTGCATGAGTGTAGGAGCCACTTGCAGGGGCCCACATCACAGTTGATGGCGTCGGTCTCTATCAGCTCCTGGTGAAGTATGTTAGAGTTGTCTTGTATAGTCGGTGGAATGTTCATGTCCATTTCAAAAGCCTGAGATTGAAACTAGTCAAGGCAGCAGACGCATTCTCTTCTAGCCTAGGGCTTCCCAAACTAAGCGTCACGACGCCCTGGGGCGTCGCAGCATTGTCCCAGGGGCGATCGAGTCGAGTGAGCCAAACTGGAACCCGATTTAGGAAGCATTGCTCAGAAAAGCAAGCATATTCTTCCCATTATCAGTTAACCAAAAGTAAAATAAATATATCTGTTCTTTTTTTTCTAATTAAAATGTCATGTCAAATTAAGAGTTTTTGTGATAATCTATTATTAGGGGCTGGTCTGAGGGAATCGTAAAAAAATTATAATTTCTTAAGGGTCTGTGAATGTCTGTCTATGTGTGAACCGTACAAATGACTTCGGGAGGTCCTGGTCTAACCAAATTAACTTCGAAGATTCCGGCACCCCTTACCAGAGGCTGTACGCGGGAGCTGTGCGATCGATGGCCTTTTACGTTTTTTTTATATATCATAGGTAGCAGTCGATCATACGGTTTACGTTATGGTAAGTGATCACCGCCGACCATGAACATCTGTAACACCATGGGACATAGAGATGCGTTGCGACCTATAAGGCGAGAATACGCTAGAAATTGGATCTCGGGATTTGTTGTACGTAGAAGCAAATTTCGAGAGAAAGGTACTAAAGTGGTATTTGGAGGTTTGCCGCGTTGTACGTTGGCGGAACTCAGCAGTGGAGAAAATTCCGAACATCGGAAAGAACTCGGTCGTCAATAATCGACCTGGCCGACATTGAAATCGGTCGAAAGGGAAAAGTTGGTACTGGGGTGTCCCTACCCAAAGATGGGTGCAATGTATCACGTGGGCCCGAACCTGCGCCTTGTAACATTGCGGACCTGATGTGATATAATGCCTCGATCTGTTGAGTATATCAAGCTTATTTGAGGCTAATACGAATTTCGAACATATACCTTTTCGGTTGAATCTCTGAACAGACTGTGCTGTTTTCTGGAGTGGTGGCGTAGCGGATGATCATTATTCAAAGGATATCGTACAATCTCCCAAGGGGCCGCCTGTTTTCTGGCTGGTTTCCTTCCCTGGGACGTAGACGCCAAAGCCCTTTCGTCGTCGGTTTGTTACTAGCGACTGGAATCAGCCGCCTTAGGGCTTCCCGTCTTGGAGGCGTGGTACCCTAGGATGGACAATCATCCCAGTGCTGGTGAGTGGACCAATCTGGCAACGCGTCCTTTTTTTACCAGTGGCCGAACAGGCGCCACGGCATGTTGCGGCCCATCTGACACTGGTTCTATCGGGGCACGGTTGCTTCGTTTGATATATGTGGCGGGTGGCGAGAAGTAATGAAACCGGTGTGTGCCATCATTGTGAAAAAACACACTCTTTCGGAGTGCCCACTCTGGGGTGACGAGCGCAGAATACTCCATGCAGCCGCCAGAGTAGACCTCTCGCTCTCGGCCGTGATGCCCTCCATGGTCGAGATTGGGAAGGCTTGGCAAGCAAAACTCTCGTTCAGCGAGATCGTGATCTCGCAGAAGAGGAGGACGAGACGGGATCGCGAGGTGAACGATCCCGCTCACCGCCACCTGCACAAAAGGGTTGCCGGGCAATAAATAGCTGAACCGCTGCGGCGCCTCTACTCTGTCGTAGGGTATGAGAATTTCGCCACGGTATTTCCTAATCGTCATAAGAGGCGACATTAAGCTGGGCTAGGCATACTGTGCAGGGGGCGGTGCGCCCTTACCTACAGCAACTTGGATATGAGCGACAGGGCGCATGGCCTCATCTCTGACGTAGACGACCTAAACATCATCTTTAACCGGCACAGCGTCTTGAAACAGTCGCACCCTTCAAAAAAGAACCAGCAATGATTTTCTATAGGATGCTGATGCCATGACATGATCGATGCCTGCCTAGGCATCGGTCATGCGCTTCTCGCCTTGTGATGTCTGGGGCCGCCCATAATGCGTGTGACGGTCATCCAAGGAATGTAGTCGGTATGCTAGCGGAGGTTTTCTGAAAGACCCTTCTCGGTCAAAACTTCCCTAACGTGGCAGGCTGGAAAGCCAGTGACACTAACAAACAGTTCCAGCCGCCTCCAGGCCACCGAAAGAAGAGCACAATAGCAATGACAATAGCTTTCCTCCGATAAAAGTCAGATTTGATAAGTGCACGATATGTCAAGTGTAGGCTTGTTTAGTATTGGGTGTTATGTTTATATAGGGGTGCTCAATACAAAACCGCCCCGGGTGCCAACCTACCTTACGCCGCCACTGCATGTTGAGTTTACGCGGCACCGTGCCATGCATTATAATATTCGTTAGCCCGAGCTATTTTAAAACAACGATACTAGTTCTTACTATTATTTAATATGGAATTTCTTGGAAATCACAGCAATACGATGTATCTGCCTTAGATACGACTTAATCAAACATAAAATTTACTTGGTAATGTAGCCAATGTCGCTAGGAATGTATATTTTGAGTGTAATAATAATACATATCACTACGGCTTACGGCCATTATCGTAGACTAACAACTGTCTAGCAATCTGGATATATGCCAATAATATTTCCGCGCATCAAACACTCACACATTATGTTCATTAGTATAGCTATATAAATACTCACAAACAAACTGTTTATTTTGTCCAGTGTCCAGGAATAGTCTTGTTTTTTTCTGGGTATAAATCACACCTGAACAATATCATGAGTGATAATAATATGAAGCATCACATAAGTAGTAAAATTGATATCATTTTATAATTTAATCTACGTAAATAGATTTTTACTGGCATTAATTTAATTTAATTACCCATCAATTTTCGTTACAAATTGAAATTCTGTCTTAACATAGAAGGCAATAAAATAATATGTGGATAATGTTACTTATTATTAGCGCCTTACAGATATTTTTAAACACAAGTCGTTGTTGTCTGGTAATTAATACAAATTGTTGTTAGTAAATTGTCAAACGCGATCTATTTTGCTATTGATCACAAATATAAATAGAATGTGTAATTTTGCATTGTAATAAAATAAAATTATTTATAATTGTTTAACATTACTTTTAAAAGATAAACAGTACCTTGTAAAAGGTAAACAGCAATAAAGTTACAAATTTTATTTTTATGATTATATTTACCTATTCATAACTAAATTTAAATAATTAAATTATAATTACAAACAATGATAACGTTTTGATGAAACAGCAAACTATATTTATAATTGATTTTTACCTATCATCATTACCTATGTATTTTTGAAATGGCGTATTGAGAATATGTTTATGTAGTCAAATTTATTTTCCGTAATCCCATGTATAATTTATAAATTATGTTATTTCTAAAGTAACACTGCGGTATCCTCTGATATACCACAAAACTGTGAAGATACGTGTACCTATTAGTAATAATTTAAATGCAGACTGTGAAGTGTGTACATTCCATGCATGCCCGCTATAAGTTGCTGCGGTAGTGCATTCTCATTTTCGTATTTACAGGACAATACTGCTATGACTGTATAAATGAATGTATTAAAATTATTTATAAACACTGTTTTTTTGTTTTAAATACCTTTTCCACTGTTTTTTTTTTATATTTTCGACACGACGACGTATAGTGCATCCGATTTTAATATTAGTGCGGCTCCCTTGAATTCGAATTTCGACGCAATGATTGTTCGTCGTTAAATCAATATTAAAATTAATTTGTGGAGTCTAAGTAATTTTGTGTCTGCGGACCGCATTCTGCCTCATTAATGAATATACTAATTATGATGCCCACAAATACTCCCAAAACCATAGGATAAAGCATGTGGTTATTCCTTATAAGATATCAGCTGATAGACTAACGCCCAAATACTGGAACGCAACTTAAATATAAATGGCGCTTAACTACGTTAATCCCGATTAAATGTACTGGCTAAGTGGGCCGTGCGCTGTTAAGAGCAACTTATTATTTTAATGGCGTTCCAGTATTCGAGCGTTATTCCGTAAAGATTCACCTTGAAGGTGATAAACAACTTCTATCACACTGCAAGATGTACACCATGGTAAGTATGCCTACCTCATGAGATGCATGAACATATTGAGATTCATGTGACAGAAGCGAAGTATGTGCGCAATCGCTTTAAGATCCCTTTTTAAGAAGCTACTAGAATGAATTGAGACACTAAGTGGTTCTCTGTGGCTCTTTCCACCTTGTACCTATACTGATTGCTACTGGAGGGTGGATACGGAATACCTACCCTACCAGCAACTAAAAGTTTATGAATCTTCGTTCACCGAGTAACGCGCGATAACTAAGCTTTAACTTTCGTCAAGTTGGTTTTCGATGACACAGTGATAACTGATACCACTCCTTTAGTCAACCTATATTACCTAAGAGAAACCTAAGTCCAACAGAGCCTTGTCGAAGCTAAAGTATAGGTACAATTAATGAATTTATACATTAATGAATCCGGTTAGTTTTAACTAGTGATCCAAAAAATGATAAAATGTTATTAGTTTAATATGAGAGGAATAGGGTTTTGGTCTTAAATGTTTAGATATATATTATATTTACTAAATTGCTGCTTTTTAACATATCAATGTAAAATGAAAGTATTATACATTTAAGATATTTCAAATAACTTATGCACATAATATGCGAAACGAAACGGTAGCAGTGTTGTCAGTTTAGAATATATAGAAAAAAGGTATACAGCGATGTGTATGTAAACCATAAGTTCAAGTCGTGTTTTTGTTAGCAAATTGTATTAAATGACAATTTATGCGGAAATATTTAAGTGTTTATATTCTGATTCTATGTTTTTGGACAATTGGCAACGATTTAAACATGCAAAACGTGAAATGTATTATTGATAAAGAATTCGAATAGACTGGTAACATTTTGTGATTGTCATTACTGTCATTCAATAATTATTATTATTACAACAGATTGACTAATGGCCAAGCCTATTTTTCTGGTTTAATTATTTTTCTGTGGTAGTTATTTCACGTTTTACACATCAAAAGCAAGTTATCCACAATGGTTGTCAAAATATATATCAGCGGTATCTCGGGAAACAAAGAGGTAAGGCAAAGAATCATAAAATTCCAGCGACGGCCGGGTACTTTTCTGAATTTTTTCGTAATTCTGATTCATGTAATGCTCATTTCTGATTACGTGAATACTGGATATTGTAGGTAAAGAAGCGACAGCAACGAGTTTTGATGATATGCGATTCGAAAAACATAAAGTATGAAGTCATTGACATAACGGAACCAGGAAGGGAGGCCGATAAAGACTTTATGCAAAACAATGCAAAGTCGTTGGGTGGTACTGTGAGTGATCCTACCCCGCGGTCGCCGCTACCGCCGCAGATGTTCAACGACGAGGAGTATTGCGGGGTAAGTGAACCTTTGCCATTTGTCACTATACTACACTCTTTTACCTTCTTTTTCAGTAGACAATGTTGGCAGTGATTCATGTCAGATCGCAATTAAAAGATAGTAAACGTATTATTAGTAGCACTATCGTGTTCCTTTCACTACTGTTTGTTTTCATTATAGTGTAAGTGTTGATTTTAAATTAAAATTATCAAATACTTATATGTACCCTACAAAATTTTAGGATTACGATCAATTTGATCTGGCGAATGAAGTAGACACTTTGGAGCAATTTTTAAAATTGGAAGTGCCTCCTGAAGAGCCTCCACAACCTGAGGTGAGTAGATTTTGATTGCTATTGTAAATTGATCCTAACTAAGTACAATTACTAAATTAATACTGTTGTATTGTTGTTGCTGAAGATTTTTTCATACCTTAACATAACATCACAATAAGGCTTCAAATAATTAAATCATTTTTAAAACCTGGGTATTAAATGCTACCAGCTATTAACTACTGTAATTGAAAGTGTCTTCAACATTCAAAAACTACAACCTTTATATTGAAATGTGTAGTATGTTTTAATTATGCAAATTGATGTCATTTAAAGTTAAAACTATTGAATTGTTTGATCTTTTAAAGTATATAGATCTGATAGAAGTAGGTATAATTCTGAAATAATTTCAGGAAAAGGCATTAAATGGTGAAGTGAATGGAGAAAAGTCAAAAGAAGCCTCCCAAGAGAGAGAATCAAAGGAGGAGACCACAACAGAACAATCAGAGGGAAAACAGTCACCTTCAAAAGAAGCCAGTCCCTCTAAAGAAGGCTCTGTTGTCAAAGATGATGAAGCAACCGCGAAAGAAGCTTCTGCTGAGAAGGAAGCTGTACCTATCAATGATGAAGCTAAAGAGGCCACCCCAGAGAGGCAAAAATCTGTTGAAAAAGAAACCACAGAAAAAGAGTCTTCTCCTGTAAAAGAAACCTCTCCTGAGAAGGAAGAGCAAGTCAATGAAAATGGTGCTGTTAGCTCTCGTGAGCAATCGGAAGAGAAAGAGGGTGGGGATAAACAATCAGATAATGTAGAAAGTAAAAAAGAAAATCCATCGGAATTGCTCATAGAGAGCGAGCTGGCTGCTGCCGCTGCTGCTGCTGCTGAATAATGGACTGATCACACTCTTGCTTCTCAGCTCAAATGAAGCTCTTCTAGGAATAAGCAA
The DNA here is from genome assembly GCA_023078785.2 of Hyles euphorbiae. Taxonomy (NCBI): domain Eukaryota; kingdom Metazoa; phylum Arthropoda; class Insecta; order Lepidoptera; family Sphingidae; genus Hyles; species Hyles euphorbiae. The sequence goes on from CM041050.1 coordinate 13,203,176, forward strand.
GCACTATCCATTAAGTTCTGTTATTTATATTGCGTCATTCACTTCTTTGCCATGGTTAGTCATTGTATATAATGCGGAGAAGTTTTTTGTGAAACAATGTATAGATGTTTTCTATTACAAAGTGGCCTATTATAATGATAAGATTTAATACTATTAATCAAATTTTTCTATTTTTCAGAGTAAGATTTTATTTAACAATTCAATTATCCTTTACAAAGGCTTGTATTATTTTAAAGTATTAATTATTCTCTTTTTTATTTTACAAAGTATCTAACCTATTTTTTGTATGGTTGAAATGAAATATTTTATAAAACAAATAATAATTATTTATGAAATTGGTTACATAATTGAATGATCTTTTGTCCTACAGTGAGTTGATCTCACAAGTAGGTATGGAGTGGCCTTACCCACGGTTCACTGGAGCCCGTGGCTTGTGAGCCGTGAGTCGCCTTGGACGAGGCATTATATTTTATTTACATACTTAGGTGTTTCTCTATCAAGTTTAAAATTCATCAGTAACATGCACGCTTCTGGTTGTACCTTTTGTCATGACAAATTATTATCATCAATGTATTAATATTAATTAAAGACAGTTTTTTTAACAATTTTTCATACGAATTATATAAAATACGACAATGTTTGTGATTTTACTTTAATACCTGCCATAACGTGTTTACTCTAAGCACTACAAAACTCGTAAAGTTTATAATAAAGTTAGTTAAAATTCCAATATAATTATTTGCACTTCAAGTTTAGCTGTCATAGAATTAAGTCAAACTTTTATAATTGTCTAACATTTAGAGATCTAAAATTATATATTATATAATCTTTATTTGTGTACATGCATATTTTATGGATTATTATATATTCAGGTCATTAGGTACTTGTAGACGGATCATTAATACGGTTTGTCCTCAAAAAATACTTGTGGTACACTTTACTCACACGGAAAATTCTGACGCGATTGGTCTACTTATGCATACTGAATGTTAGTGTGTATATGATACATTTGAAATGTAACATGCAGATTTGTAGACAAATGCGGCCATATGATGGTGGGGCGTATGTAATTGAAAATTGAATTGTATGAAATTATTTACAAACGCACAAGTCGCTACTTGAAGATCGAGCGGTTTTAGCAAAATAAAAATACGTTACTTCATACGCATATGGATTAAAAAGGGGTCTTTCGAATACTTTTTGAGCAGATTTTTTTTAAAGTACGCATGACATGAGTATAAACGATCAATACTACAAAGCAGCATTCGAGCAAGTGCTTATTAGATAAACATCCCTCGTTACAAGTTTGTCCTTTGCAGCAGAACGTATGTAGGTCGATAATGTAATTCAACACTAATGAATATACATTGCGGTGAAGTTGACAACCGCAAAACGATCGGAATTCACTACCTACTGAAATTAAACACGCAGGTAGGCGTGATAAGTATGCTGTGTAACGTCGCAAACGAGGCGGGCGCCCCTGCGAAATAATTTATTTTCATCATTATGCTATGGGCCTAATAAGGGCTTAAATATGATGTAAATCATCAAGTCCTGGGTTCGATTCCTAGATTGGATATCTTGAATAGATATAGGTACATACATAAATAAACTCACGCCTTTTTCCCAGAAGGGGTAGGCAGAGGTGCCAGGGCACCCACATTTCGCGTTGTATGTTCCGTCCCACAATGTGATAAGTGGCGAGCATATCGCCATATCGGGCACAAATTCCTGACTCTGGGCTGATAATGAATAGAAAAATCCAATATCACTTTGCCCAACCCGTTATTCGAACCCGAGACCTCAGCTTTGTAACCGTACCGTAGTACAACTACGCCACCGAGGCAGTCAAGATATAGGTGGTTGTTGAAAAACAAAATTAATCTGTAGTTTAATAAGAACTTGGTTTAACTGTCCTTGAATAAGCTGCGGTCAGAAAAAATCAGGGCTTGTGGGACTCCGCGTTACGTAGTTAATTAACAAAACTATCTATAAGTTTAAGTTCATTTAAAACGGAACTCGCATGCAGGAGAGACGCTTTCATCAGGCGGGTGGTGGGTGGGGTAGGTAACCTATAGGCGTATTAAGATTAGGTACATCAGATTATCCAACGTAAATCACCATGTTATAGATTGTAATATACAGGGTATATCAAGACTGCGACCAAAAACGAAGCTGGGTGGTAGTTTTAGTGACTTCAGACACAATGCAAATAAATTTTGTGCAAAATTTTGTGACGACTTTTTCTAAATTTTAGCAAAAACTTTGGATTTACCACTCAAACTCGACGATATTTAAAAATAATAAAAAATAATTGTCGCGTTTCTTAGCGAAATTTTTAGTTGCATTGTGTTTGTCATAAGAGCTCCTTAGTTGCCTACGTGATCAATAAATACATTTCATTTCATTTCATTGTAGTCACTAAAACTTCCACCCGGCTTCGTTTTCGGTAGCAGTCTTGATATACCCGGTATAATTACATAGATAAATTATTATTATAGAGCATTGTGAACTACAGTTTCTAACCTTGTGTGTTAATTAAAAAAGTTCGCTTGTTTACAACTCGGAGCTCGATCCTAAATATTTTTCAAAATTATGAAAAAAAATTAGATTGTGTAGAAATTGTAAGAACATTATCTAGAATAATGTATGTAGCTTCGGTCGTCAATTGTATAAGGTATCTATGCCAAAATAAATAAATAAAATAGCTTTGTAACTTAATTTATATCGATCAGAAATAACTATCACATGTTTATTTCTTCTCTCACCTGATAACAACAAGTATCTAACGATTGAATTATCAACTATCGACTATGGAGGAATTTAGGGATGTATAGGTAAAATTATACTAGGACCAAAACGGAAGCTCAAAAGCATATTGTTATTTATTCAAGATTATTTGAGCAAATAAATTTTCTTAATAATTTATACTACGTTTAACTTATAGTAAAATAAATATGGAATAACATGATATAAAATCTATAATGGAAATGTAAAACTTTCAGGTATCTAATTCATTGTATAAATAAACAACAATGAAGTTTTACAAACAGCCTCTAAGAAAATTCAGCTACATCAGTTCTTTCATATACTTTTTTTGGAAATATTCGGTGGCGGCGCGCGCAAGTCTCTGAGGAGTGGATCCGCTGGAAGATCAGACATGTTCCTGTGACGCAGCTCGCTCTCGGGACACTCGTCCATGAGGCACGCCTGCACGTTCTTGTCCAACGTGACGAGCCGCTGCCGAGAGTTCTTGAACTCTTCCACTAAGCTGAGGTTTCTTTTGATGCCGTCGACAATTCTAACGACGGAGTATTCGCCCATGGCTGCGCCCTCTTGTAGTTTGCTGCCGGCGATCTTGGCCATGGAGGACTCCTTGACGTCGGTGACGAGCTGCGTGCACCACTGCTTCAGGTTGGTCATTATAGTCACCGGTCCCTCGTACTCGTTCGGTACGATGCCGTCTACTTCAGACTCGAAGAATGATAACAACGGAAACCATATTCTTGTCCTGAAAACATATATAGATAAACAATATCTTAATATGGCAAACATTATAATGATTAAAAAAAAATAGTATGTAGGTAGACTAATATAGACTCCAAGGACGAAACAAGAATTTATGTATTTTTCACGACGACGTACGAGACAGACGTGCAAAAATATAAGATCACATACGTTTAGTGGCGACATTGGATAGCGCGCGCGGAATCCGAGCACACGGCGAAGGCGCTGGGGAGTGGTGAAGATCTTAATAAATCTTAATAGTAACGGTGCAAATAAGGAATTTTCATCTCCACGAGTATTATACTACGGGAGTATTATAGTATATATTACGGGATTATTGAGTGCGATGCTGGATATCACAGTAAGTTAATCCGGATAGCGTAGTATTCGATGACTAATTAGAAAATATTTGCACGGCATTATCTACTCTTTTTTTCAGTTGAATTTAAAACAAGGAATTCAAGTATACTTCCTTAATAAATCCAAAATAAATCGGTTCTAAAATATTGAAGGACATATTTCGTGATATCATGTATAAACCGCATTAATAACTATGACTAATTTATTATTATCGCGCCTTTGGAAACACGTAGTTAGTAATCACTAGAACTATTTTGTATAATCAATAGGTATCAGCACATGCAGGGTAACGATTAGGACGTAATAATGGGTAAAGTTTAAAGTATTTTTATAAAAATAAGATAATTTTTTTATGACGTAGACACAGATGTCATATTTTTATGCGCAGCGTGAGTGCTGCTATCACATGCATGGCGTGCCGCATGTAATTAACTTGTCTCATACTATGACAGTTTTTTTTGCGAGCAGTCTACTTTTTAATTGTATAAACAAAGCTACCGAAATAGGCAAAAGCGGCATATATTTATGTTATTCCTCATACGTAAAGCCAATAATGTTCATTATGACACCGACACGCAAACTCAATCGATTTGGGGAAAAAGTTACTAATATAGGGGAAACGTGTTACAACACGGCAAACCGTTCGTATTGACAGCGATCGTGGTGCAGTTGGTTAGAAGTCCGCTGAGAAACGCAAGGTCGCAGGTTCGATCCGCGCACCGAAAGAAATATTTGTGTGTTCCACTGATATTTGTTTCGGGTTTAGCCGTTTGAATACGGACTGAAGTTCTTTCAGTTTTTGGTACCCGCTATGCAAGATTGGATATTATTTTTTTATTGCCATGGCTGGCGAGACGAGCATACCGTTCGCCTGATAGTAAGCGATACTACCGCTCATGAACAGTAGCAAAGCCAAATAACACCTTGAATTACACATCAATGTTTGGCATTCCACTGCGCTCGCAATCCTGAGACATGAGGTGTAAAGTCTCAATATTTCCAGTAGTTACTCTGGCTACAATGTCTTTTATTCCGAAACACAACAGTGCATTTAAACTGCTGTTTAAATATCTATCAATTTGTTACCTAGAAGAGTCGTTCTGCATGAGCGCTTGGTTGTTGGACAGCGTGTGGTAATAGAGGAAGAGCCGCGAGGTGATGTAGAAGGCGATGAACACGTCGATGGAGTAGTGCTCGTGCGCCGCCAGGATGAAGAATATTCCGAACATGTTCATCACCCACGTCGAAATGTGCAGCAAGTACAGGTTCCGAGACGTGTCTGCAAACAAAACAACAATTCATCATAACCCTCATATTGTGCCACTAACGACCGGTCTCTATATCCTATCTATCTTTGACAAGAGTTTAGAATATCTGCCATTATTATGTCGATACAATTCTTTGCTTTAATAAATAAAGAGTGACATCTTATATATTTATCTTGCAATATATGCATATATTTATATACATATATCTATGTTTGTTAAATGAAACATAAATGCTTTAAAATAACTAATGAAAAATCTACCTAAAGGTAGATGTATTATAAAAACCGGCTATATAAGTCTATTAAATAGGCATCGATTATAATTCGATAACAACACACCTCATTTTTTTATATACAAAGTACGAAAAATTAAAACGTAGGTATACAAATATCTAACCCACATTTAAATTTTTTCTTATCTCTATTGTGTTCGGTGTAATTGGCAGATTAAAACGAAATATTTATTACGAAGGAATTCTTTGTTTACATTATATTTTTATTTGTTTGGATATTGTGGTGTAGACAAAATATATTAGTCATACTTACGATATAGAACTAAAATAATAGATAAAGCTAAATGCTTTATGCATCGACAGTTCTAAAACCTATCTTAGCTATCGAATTTTATCTGCTTTGTTCAATCTAATTTCAAAAGTTCAAACGAGACAAAACATTTAGGCTCAGTTGCACCAAGTAACTTTGCCAATACCTTTGCCTATGAAAATGTCATCGCCATACATTTGAGATCTATTTGACCTTGCGAATGTATGGAATTGACAGTTTCAAGGGCAAAGGTATTGGCAAAGTTAGTTTGTGCAATTGAGCCTTAAAGTTAAAATGGGTTTTAAAACTGTGAATATGAATAAGGCCGGTAGTGTAAGAATAATATATTATATATAATATATAACAGAAAGCAGACGGAAATATAGCTCTTCTCACAACTATTCTAATGTTGAATCATCGTTGCGCAATATCTTGACATTTGGAGGGTAAATGTAAATAATCAATCTTATTTTAGCGAATATATGCAAGAATGTTCAAACCTGTTATATGGCATATGTATAACAAATTAGGACTAAATATACAACATTGAAACTGTGGATTTCAAGAATTTTAGCTATCTATTTATATCTATTTTCATATTATTAGCTTTGAGATTGCACATGCTAATATGTAACTGAATTAATTGAATCAGAAATATTGAAACAGTGAAAAACATATCACAAATTCATACGAACACGCATATGTTCACGAAAGGGTATGCAATAGTTACTGGTTTATTTTTGACTCAAACGTAGGTAGTACCTATAGCATGAGCCTAACGATTTCTATTTCTAAAAATTGTAAGGTTTTTTCCAATCCATATAACTCTCGCTAAGCGGAATGCCCTGGCTGCGACTCCTTCTGAGAATGAAACGGATCGCAGGCCTTGCCTAACATGGTGCCATTGGATCAATGAGAGGGGAAATTTGTAATTATTTTATATTTTATATTTTAATGGGTTTCATAATTATGTAAACATGGAAATGTTATCTTGCATGATATAAACAATACTTTACGCGTTTGTCATCATTTCGTAATAATTGATAACGAGAGATATGCGAATGCAAATCCACGACTTTGTACACGTGGTGGCTTAATGTCAGGGTTGATGTTCTTGACTTCAGTAAATAACCTTGCATATGGCCACAGGTAATTTTAAACATATAATTCATACATTTAAAATTCACCTGCGGATCTTGTGTGATTAAGTTTTTACCTGTATTTTCTTGTTTTTTTCTTATATCAACACGACCAAATGCACCTAGTGACTATTTATGTTAAATCTAAACAGGTTTTACATTGTTAACGAGTGTATAAAAAGTTTCTAAGCTCCGTGTTTTTTTAATGCCTTTGTAAGCAGGCAAGCTAGCAGTCCGTCTGATGGTAAGCGGCTACCGCTGCTCACGAACCTCCGCAGTGCCAAGGGACCGGCACAACAAATTCGCTGCCTATCTTAAGAAGAGTACTCTCTTTAAACCTCGTTCGAAGAAGGACAGGTCATAGCGTTTAGAAAACACCGATGCAGGGAGTTCATTTCAGAACTTGCACGTGCTCGAGAACAGTACGCTTCCAGGTGGTGTAAATGAGCTCTACCACGGTGACGTGTGCTGCGACAGTAAAAAGGCGACGATGGTACCATCTGAAACAACTCCTCGGAGCACTCCCCGTGGAACAGACGATAGAACATACAGAAAGACTGGGATCCGTGAGATTGGGATCTTCGATTATTCGACAAGCTTATCGCTATAAGAAGCCAAGTGGGTCAAGCTGATATTTTGGGGCACCTGCCCAGAGGTGCGAGCAGTACATAACGTGAGGCCGGTATTAAATGGGAAATTTCAGTATCGAATCAGAAAAGAAACCAGCAAATCGACGCAGTAAAGCGATTTTGTCGTATCTCAAAAAATGCGTACATGCGTTTTGTATATTATTTAATTCATAAAAAAATACCGCATTGAATTTCCTCGTAAAAATGCAAGGTTTTATTTCAAAATGTTATTATTAAAGATATGGTATTCCTAAGTATTCTAATTTAGAGGTAATTCATTTTTTAAATATAATTTTTTTGGTTCTATTATTAGTTTCTGATCAGGGTGTTGAGAGTTGAGTCCAAAAATTCTTGAAATTTCTGACACTCACGACACTACACTGGCGACAAAACTATCTCACTGTAGGATTTGGACTGTGTGTGTAGTTGTCGGGTGTATTTATAAACGTCGTGAAATCCTCACATTCAGTGATGAAGAAGTTGAGCAGCGTGAGTGCGACGGTGTGTCCGGAGAACATGTAGTCGCCGCAGGTGCGCACGCCGCGCACGGACATGCCGGCGCCGCTCCAGATGTCGTAGGCCTGGCGCAGGCGCCGCCCCCACACCGTCAGGTCGTCGGCGGGCGGGTACGAGCGCGGCTCACACTTGAGGTGCGAGCCCGGCACCGACAGCGACGTGATCAGCATCGTGAAGCAGCGCAGCAGGAACACAGTGCCCGCCAGCGCGAAGAACCTCCGCAGGATTATAAACCTGCCGGAAACCACAAACACCACTATTATCTTTTACTTTCTTCTATGTGTTCTTAGTCGAGTACCGGATTTAGGAAAGGTCGGTCAACCAGTGTGCTAAAATTGTAGGTCGCGGCGAAGGCCAATTTATTTTTGCGCTTTGAAGGGAAAATAGTTGGTGAAAAATACAGATGAAGAGGGATGATCCAATTTGGGATTTAAACCTAAGACTTCACGGTTCATCGCCAAAATGCCTTGTGATAATAAGATAACTTTCAATTAGTCACTGACGCTACAAAATCGCTAAAACTTAGTTCAAGGAAATTGGCATTATGAGATAAGATTGCAGTCAATGCCATTGTTTAGAGTTAAATATTTTACTTTGGACACGTTAATACGAGCATCTAGTGTCAATGGAGTTTCAAGTTGTTATTCATAAATTTAGTATTAGTCATAACATGCTGATAACACAAAATATTACGCGTTTAATAAACCCTTACAGAAATATTTTTTATATCAGGCTATTTTACACCGTGAACTTTTCTATATCCCAAAATATATAGTTTATAAGTAAACTAGCATAAGCCCGATGCCTAAGCCCAGAATACAACGGGTAGGCGCCTGCGCTGCCTGGGACACTCATTGGAATAATCTGCTTTGTTGTTTCCCAGCCTAGAGTATGTATTTATAATATAGAGGGAGCACTGTGATACATTTGCGACTTCAAAAACGCTGATATTTTATTGATATTTGTACGTAATATTAGTAGCGCTCCTATATTATCGAAAATTGCAATATGGTAAAGGTAAAGACTGCTCATGAATGGTAGCGAAACCAAACAACACCTTGAATTACAATGCAATGATTGGCAATGCACTGCGCTCACCACCCTGAGACATGAGATGTTAAGTCTATATATCCAGTAGTTACTCAGGCTCCAATATATTTCAATCCGAAACAAAACAGTGCATTTATACTGCTATTTGGCGGGAGAAATAGACATTGCTGTAGTACCTACCCAGGCGGCCTCTCACATTTGAGAGACTAACTAACTAGTTCCTACTAACAGTTAAAATAGTGGTAGCAGCAAGTCTATGTTCTAAACATGGTTTAAATTATAATATAAATACATATAATATAAAACTAGTAATTTCAATAACAGCCCTCAGTTTTCTGTCGTTAATGAAACCGTTTGTTTGCGTGACACATGCAAACATAAAAGCTAAATTTATTTTTGTGTTATTCAACCGTGATTCCATCTAGTTTATTTTCATCCTACCAAACCTTCCAACGCTGGTGCTTATTGCGATATAAATGGATTAGCCTTTGGTAATATAAATGTACTTGAAGGTTCCCATTTCAAAACTAATTTGAAGTTTTCAGGACTTATTATCGTAATGCGAAGTTATTTATTCCTATAAATTGATACGTAATTTTTTAAAGATTACAGATCTTTAGGAAATTATAATTAAATTAGTGTTTTTTTTAAGTAAAACATTCCATTTCGATTTAACTATGCCTTTATTGTCTACATTTTTACGCAACATATTAAAGGTGGGTAACCACGAACCAAGCAGGTATAATCGCATAATAGAGTTCCATATGAAATTGTGTTCGTTTGTAAGCTTTTATTATGTGAATATATTTAGTAAATATGGTGTTAACATCTGAATAATTATCGCAGTATTGAAGTGCCTGAAGGACTGTTAGTAATGAGGGACAACGATATGCGGATGCGGTGATCGCGGGTTCAATACCACTTTTCGTGGACACATTTATAATAGCTGCTGAATCTTTAAAAAAGTAATGGTCTTTAGAAATAATATGTGGTAGGTCATATGCGTCTTTGACCAAAAACCCTCTAACTCACATAATAGATTTTAGAAGGGTCGCATCACCCATGTTCAGCAGTAACCGAGTATAGACCGAAATAGAGGCGTTCTATGTATAAGCGTCAAGTACTTTAGGGTCCAAGTAGGTACTCAAGTCTTGTGTAACCTAAAATATTATTTATCAAGTACGTAAATATGTAGATATTGGCAACGAGGAAGTGTTTGTCGATGTTGACCCGCGCACATCTAGATAAGGTTGTTTGTACCAAATAATCTATGTCAACAGGTCAACGTTACGTTAGAGCGGTGTCAGTGACGCGATTAACATCGTTCACATGTGACCGCGACCTCGTAAGGATAACAAACACCGAATTAGTGCTGCCAAATCATTAGTTGTATGTCATTACCTACACTGTGAATTCAATTTAGCTTAGAGATAATAATTTTATACAATAACATGTTGATGTTGTTTTCAAAATCCTTTTTATAACGTTAGGTAAAATACCTGAAATCAGATCGACTATAAAGAGAACGTAGTGTTGTGTAATGTTTGTGGTCACTGGTCACCCGGTGGACAGCAGATTACATTCAACATGTAATCCCCACCTCGCGCTATGTAATGTTACCGACATTTACATCACATCCAGATTTATGTATTTAGAACTATTCGTGGAAACTAGTATGTACTTCGCACGGAAGGAACAAAATTACTGCGCAACAAGACAAATATACCTTTGTGTCTACCAAAAGTAGATTAGTTTTAGAATTTTCCATGTTGATTAATGATTGTTAAAACTTTGTTTCGTTCTGGATTATTAATTATAATAAACAAGACGCTTAATTTTTACGGAATGTAGTACATAAATAAAATATGTTTAATTAAATCAAATGATGTTCATAAAAACGTTGTATATTTATCAACAAACTATGATCAAAATAGTCGATGAATATAATAAAATATTGCATTTTATGTTTTATCAGTGGTAGTGCCTCTACAGTACAAACGGTCCGTTCGACCGGGATGGTAACACTGACTTACAGAAAACAATGGTAAAACGCAATTTTGCTATTACGTAGTGTTTACTATTATCGAAACACAGGTGGTGGATCGTATTCGCGCAGATAGCAAACACTAAGCCAGTGTGTTGCGTTTGCGTTCCAGACTCTGTCTGCATAAATCTGCATTCGACCACATAATTGTATCCACTGGCTTGAGATGGTAGTATAGGGATTACACACGCCATCAGTAGCATAAATGCCACTTTTTTGTGCGCGTAAAATAAAAATAAACATTTACTATGCAGGTATTTTAGCTTCTACATACAATATCATTATACTCAATAATGTTGTCGTAAATTACGTCAGATGATTTTATTGCGTGAGTCTCACAATGCAAAATAGGAAGCTAACTGGTAGCTAATGGTGTGAACTGTGACCACACATTTAACCCTTTGAAAATTGTTGTTGAATTTATTATTAGGGACGCACAACGCATAATACAATAGCCCGTAGTCCGTAGATTATGAACGCCTACGGGCTTCAGGGCTCAGACTTACCTACATACATAAAACATAAGTTCTGTTATGTAAGGCAATGTGTAATAACTTAACCATAAACTTATCATGACCATATTCTGTCTCTAATTTTACTATAGGTATCTTTTCAGATTTCTTTCTAAATTTAAATGAATTTCTTTACTTTCTACCGCGAAAATCCCAGACGGTTAGTCATAGAAATGCAATGTTAGTTGAAAATCTAGGTGCATCACGAGATTTAATAAAACATGTGAATTAATAATTTACTCTCGGAGTACCTCTACCTACAACGACCTCATTACTTCAACTACAGAGTCAAACAACAAGAAGGCATATTGCAAAGCATATAAAGTTAATTTTTGTCGTGAATTTTGCAAAGTGAAACTACTACAAGGTTGCAAATATCCTGCAGTTATGAATTATCTCTCAAATTAAAATAACTCATTCGACTTTCATATTTTATTATAGTTGTTCAACGTACACCCAAAGAGGTAGTAGCCTTAGCGGAAAAAAATATACGAATGTATGCACATCGGCCTATACAACTTTGCGCAAATATATGACTGTTGCAAAAACTGATGCTGATCAGTTTCAATAAAATAATATTTTAATGGAGATGATGTGTCGTTATTCTGTAGAGCTTACATTGGTCACTATAGATTCGAACGTAGTGTCTGTGTGTCAATGTCTGAGTAATGTGCGTATTATTACAGTTGTTACAATAGAACAAAAAGAAAAACTTATCAAAAACATGTTTCTTGAATGGTGAATCTCCTAAACAGTTGTATTTGTTTGTTATGGACATGGTTAGGTTAACAGTTTCGCGTCAGTAATAAAAATATTATCCGTTGAATAATATAAACAGTATATACTATATAAAGTGGTGGTCTGTTGGTAAACGGACTAGACGTGGCTACCAACATGTTCAAGGTGGTCGCGGGTTCGAATCTTAGACCTCATATATCACCTCTGACTTTTCGGAGTCATATGTGTATTGATAGTCAATCTCCACGCACTTAATCGGTAAAGGAAAACTTCGTGAGGAAACTTGCATACCATAGCAATTTATAAGAATTTCTATGGTATATAAGTCCGCCAACCCGCACTAGGCCAGCGTTGTGGATTATATGGCCTAATTACTCTCAATCGTACTCTCGATTGTGGAGTAGGCCCGTGCCCTGCAGTGGGACGTATATGGGCTGATACGGATACATACACAGTATATGAACAGAACTTTTATCCGTCGAAGTTGATATGTTTCACAATTATTCAATACCGCAAATTAATGATAATGATTTAATTCCTTAATCGAATATTGACGTTGATAAAAAATTAGTATGTCAATGAACATTATGCTACCGATACGCAATAACAGCTGAACTTTGTATCTCTTTGTAGCTAACTCGGCAATATTTTCTTTGTCCGCATCCTTTATGACGCATTATTGACCCGGCGTCCGTCGCTTGTGAATGTTTTTTGTTACAGTTCATTGCTTTACAAAAGGACGTCATTGAATGAAAGGACTTGACTTCTCTGTCGTTCAAATTGTTGTTATAAGCCTTCAAATATGCATTTTGTAACGGAAATTTTGACTGCAAGCAAATAATTAAATCCTTTTCAGAGGTGATTTGTTACGACACAGTAAACATGCATCAGGAACATAAATTATGCAAATTTAATATCTCAAATGAAATATTGTCGTTATTAACTTAATTGCTAAATAAAAATAAATCTCGAGTTAGTATTTCAGTAGCAACACTTGTAGATGTAGTGATGTAAGGTAGTATCTGGCACAAGAAAGTAATATCTAGATATTTAAATCCAGTAAACAAATAATGTTTTATATGAAGTTATCATAACACTTTTTGTCATCAGGTGGAGCCTAAACCATGACAATGAACTAATAAAAATTTACAGTTATTCAAGGTTTTGAAAGACACATCCATTTTTTATTAGCCATTGTAAGAATCATATGTACCCATTAACTGGAACAAAAGCTTTTGAAACATTATTATCTAAAACCACTAGATATATTTTAAGAATACAACTTACCTATGTTTATGGAAGAACAGTACTACAACCCATATGGCCATGAGGATGGAGCCTGTGATCTCGCACATGTCAAAAGCCCAGGGAATGTGTGGCACATTGTCTAAAAATAAATCTGGCAGTGGAGGGTATTTCTTCATATCAGGCACCTTGTCATGTACAATCACCATCACCACAGCTGTCACCCACGTCACCAGGAATACATAGCCTGCCGGGTGTAATGGTTTACTGTTATACTATTAACTATGGTTACTTGTGGATGAAAGATATGTCAGAATATTCAGATATTATTACAGAATATAGATTATAAGACTTAGATCTGAAGGAGCAGTAAACATGCATAAATGTCTTCATACACAGAGTGTTCAGTAATTTATGGTGAGAATTTATAAACATCTAAAGAAAAATTGTATGTCCATTATTTTGTAATACAAAAAAAAACATAACTTTAATGTAATTTCAATATCTTATGACTGTTATTTGTGTTGGCAAGCCTTTAAAAATATATTATAATAGTATTTTTAATGTCACATACATAATAAGTCAAGAATTTTAATCAGAAATACCCCTAGTTACAATCTTATCTGATTTAATGCAATATCATTCTACAAAAATAAAAAATTAAATTCTCACAAATTGAACTAGTCAGTTTATAAGTACTTATGCTTATTGCTTATGTGATGTCTTAAAATATATGTTGATTAATATAATTGATCAGCTCAAAACATGAAACAAATTATATTAATAAGAACTGTTTCATAGCAGAATTTAAAAATAGATTAAACTACAAAGTTAAATGATATATGTTTTTATTATCAGTCTTGAACAGCGAAAACTATAATTGTTTGGGTATGAAACCTTGTTTATCATGCAAGTATGTTGAAAACCATCCAACTTGGTTTCAACTTTGTAACAAACAACCCGTAATAATAGCACAAATGGAAATTTTGGACACCATCCCAAAACACTATTTTTAACAAAGTATTTTCTAACATTTTATAAACCACATCACTCGTACATACCTAATGCAATAGCAGTTTTCCAAATTTCAGGCTTAAGTCTGGAAGCTTTTACGTCTGGCGCGAAAGTGGTCATGCACTCGGAAGGCCCTGGGAACGCCAGCTCGTTGGGTATCTTGTTGTGGAGGTTGTAGCTCAAATGTGACAGATTGGTTCCCAGGAAGTTTATGTTGGTCGCAGGATTTAACAAGTCATCACATAATCCAAGCTCCATCATTGCGGAGCGATTATTCCTTTGCATCTTTTTCACTAATAAAATAAATCTCTTTCTTTCACCTATTTTTAACTGGTCGAAGGGAAACTCATAGAAATCTCGATCAACAAAAGACAACAGGCTTGGTCCGTCAATATCATGAATTTTGCATATATCTAATATGAACTTAGAAACGTTTTCTTTATGTAATAAATCTATAACATCTTTGTTACTCCAATTTATTATACTGGAATCCATTGTCACAAATTACTCTTATTTTTAGTATAAATCGATATAAATGTTATTAAAACGTATTTTGTATGGTTAAAATCAAGGACCGTTTAATTAAAAAAGCAGGAAAACACTGACAGAACATTACAAAACTGTGTTTATTTGAAAATTTATAAATTCCTGAATGTAGTAGAAATTACAACTGTCAAATGAAGTGACATTGACATTTACGTTACACAAATACACGCAGAAATACGGTCTTTTTGCCCAACTGGTGCCAATCATTATTATTTTACAAACATATTATAATTCTTAATTTATTCACCAAAAAGTTTATTTTTAGAACAAAGAGACTATGGATAAAAAGCTCAAAAAATCCGCTCAGCAATATCCCAGCTACATTCATGGGGTATTCACCCTATATAAGGAGTCATTTTATTAAGTAACTTATTTTAAATGAGCATAATGCTATAACAAATAACAAGATACACCTACCCGGGAGTTTATTTTAAGGGACAAAATACAGACGGATGCGTAGATGTAAGTTCACTCTCTCCTTCCGTGTCCATGGCCTCGAATCAGTGCCGTACACCTTGAGAGTGTAGAAGTCATATTTTTAAACCAGCGATGTCGGAATCCGATCGGAGCGAGTGGATTACATTTTTGAATCTTTACGAGAAGCTACTGTTCAACATTTTACTATCGTTGAAAGCGACATGGCATCTCATTAATTTATGAACAATCACATATATGATTTTTATCGGATGTGCAAGCTGTTGGTTTGGAGGGCTTCAAATAATAGTTAAGAAAGAAAACAAAATTAATAAATAAATAAACCCAACAGTCACATACATAATCCTGACCCCACACTAAGATCGAGCCTTGTGTCGTAGGTATCAAGGTCTATGTGAGACTTTTCGGTCTCACAAACACCCAGATCCGGACAAATATTTGTGGGCCACACAGATTTTTCTCGGTATGGAAATCAAATCTGCAGCCTCTCGTTTCACAACCGGCGTCTAACCAACTGCGCCACGGAGGCTGTTAATGATAATGATGATAATAATTATTTATATTTTTTAACGAAATGTAGTGTTACTTCTATGATCAGATTCAGACCCCCCTACACCCGAAGCAACAAATCAGCACAAGTCATGTAATCATATTACTTTCATCGTGCGAGGGCATTAGATACAAAACACTACGATTGGTCTGCTTTTAGAAACATTTTGTTGGGCAGAAAGTACATTCTTGCATGAATACACATTTTTTTATAATATTGTAAATAGTAGTATGATTCTATTTTAAATGTATGGGTTTGGAATGTGAGATAGGTAGTTGAAAAACCAAATATTTATTTCAAAATATTTTAATTATCACAATAATCGTATATAATCAATACGGAAATTAATGATCATGAGGGATACATGTCTAAAATAACATAAAAAAAATGGTAAATGATAATGCTTATAAATGCTCGTTAGAAATTAGTGTCTTGAATTTCGATGGAGTAGCATTTTTATCGACATTATTATACTTATACAATATTATCGACTTTTGTGATTCTGAAATTAATACATTATAGTCTACACTCTACAACAAAACGCACTTTAAAAAAATATGAGTGTGATATTAGTACCCAATACCGAACATTTACAAGAGGGTGATGCATCTTTTCTTATTTCAAATAGATTCTAACATTCATCGAATCAAATTTTCAAATTAACATTACAACAGTACAAAAACAAAAACGAAACAATCAATTTATAATAAGGAACTTAAATCACTATTCATTAACAAATGCGTCACGGTAAAATTTATATATTAACAGAAAAATGTTATTTTTTATAATTACTGGAATATTTTGTACAGTTATACATTATCCATTCATATTGAATAGCTGCTCATTGGTTTTATTTTAATTAGTTTGGAATTAAAATTGTTGCTGCATTTCGAATAATAATAAGTAATAATTGCAACTTTAAGTAGCATAGTAAAATATAGAAAACACGCGAGATTTTTGTAAACAAAGAACATTTATCTTATGCTCAATACTTGTAGTCGAACTTCAGTTGAAGCAAATACTTGACATTAACTTGCGCCACGTCGTATACGATAAATCTGAACGATGGTTTAGGAAAATATTTGGGGAGTAGGAAAAAAAACCACAATGACTGAGGATTTTTTGTTATATTTTACAACGGCATTGCATACTGACCACATCGCAATAAATAGTAATTATAGTGCGGTCCAAGTAGTATATTCATTAAGTGAGAGTTTGTCCAACCAAGTTTGATGGACAGTACCATTACGGCGGAGTGTCCTGTTCGAAACATGATAGCCTGGCATGGTACACTATAGCGGATTCTACGCCTTGTACTCAATAATACCAGTAGAGAAAATAATTACCTGGTGTTGGAGGGTTACTACGAAAAACGATATTCGATACATCGATTCTATTTTTGGAACCTACTTCTAATTAATTCGATTTCACTAAAATTTATTGTTCAGAGATTCAACATTGTTTACAAGTATCGCATGGAGAATATTTATCGACATAATAGTACAAACGTAGTCATTACGAGTAGATTTCAATACGAAGAATCGCACGATATATCGAATACAATTTTTTCGTAGTAACCCCCCTGGTCAACCATAGAGAAACAAAGGAATTGTAGTTTGAAAAGGATACTCGTTGTAGAGCAGCGAGGTGGCGACGTCGCTGGTGACGGGCGGGCCGAGCGGCACCACGAGCCCGTCGTCCAGCAGCAGGTTGTGCTTCGGGTCGGGCTGCGTGCGCCCCACGCCCCACGCAGAGTGCTGCCCCGCCGGCAGCTTCACGTTCTCCGCACGCGTGCACTCCTTCCTGCACATGGGTTTATTGGTTTAGATCAGCGTATATCATGCATCGCACCTTTAGAATTAAAGTTACCTTATCCAAATAAATATTTTTTTAGCTTTTAATCATATTATAATGGCTCAAAATGACTATCTCCATCGACCCGTTATTAAAGAAGGACCTATGGACGTGTGATGGACAAGAAATATGTATACTTGGGTCTTCTCGAAGTATCTTATGTTACAAATCTTTAATGAACGTTGCGCAAAATATAAGATTTTTAGTTAGGTCTCTATAAATTTCAAAGTGCAATATTATATAACTATTCTATCCTGATACCGCCCTGCAGTAAGTTTACCACAATGTTATTCTAATAAACCATATTAAAATTTTGCAAATATTAACTAAATAAAATTCGTTGTTACAACTCACATGTCTCCGAGCGCAACGTCGCAGAGTAGCAGCAGGCCGACGGGGTTGGCTTTGGAGGTGCAGCAGTAGTTGGCGGACTTGGACACCATGTCCGCAAAGTAGATGCCCTTGCCGAACATGTAGCCCGTCACCGGCGCCTCCGGAGGCGCTATGCGCAGACCTGATAGAGGCAAAAGAGGAGTAATTGTTAAGTTACAGAAAAATGTGTGTGCGATTGGTGACGTCAATGGTATTAATTTCCGAAAACTACACGCATACATTAACCATTTGCTTATTTTTACAATATCTATTACTGTTATGTTTGTAACAAGTGCTTAATTAAATTCTTGATCATTCTTAAAAAATATAATAGAAGTATTTTCTGTAATGGAAACTTTTTCAGTGACTGTTATTTTGGAGTCATTGTGTTGGGGGTTTTAATATAAAATTGCTATACACTGTTTTGCTACTGACCTTGTGACAAAATACCGGCAAAGTTAGTAACGCGGGAGCCGTGCCACAGCAGTCGCCTATTGTGCAACTTTCTGAACGGCTTGAATCTCTTCTCTTCTCCTTCGCGCACCACTTTAAATACCTACAAAGCAGATAAATTCATTAACCTTATCTTATGAGCAAGCTCCGCCTTTAATCTCGACATTCTTTCCAACGACGCTGGAATGGTGGACAAAATTGTCTCACCTCATCGACTGAGAGCGAGTAGGACGAATGCGTTTCTGCGTGCGTGTTCTTCACGTACGTGCAAATCATTTTAAATTCCGAAGATGACTTGTCTATGGGGGCGATTTCTGCCTTCAATTTCTTGTAGTGCGATTCAATTGGACTTGTAGTATCGTCCGTATCTGTAAGGAATTGTATAATATTAACCATAAATTATTATTTTATATGTACAGCATTTACACACAGAATCTATGAACTTATATTTTATTCTCAAACCAACCAAAGAAAGTCATCTAATTTATTATACTTGACTTGTAATCATTTTACACTAAGAAATGAATAACCCACTAATTGAGTATACTTACCGGATTGTAATAATGTGTACGCAATTTCAATTTCAAGCAGATTGTCCATCATTGCAGTTTTAGATTGTATTATCTCGGTGTTGTCTAGCAACGGCGGGTTTTTCACGCCGAAATCGTGTGGTATTAACGTGAAGAATCTACAATTACACATTTAATATTAATTCTCTACATTTTGTTGGGCAGGCTTCTTAAATATTATGTAAGTATACTTAGGTCCCGAACGGCCGTCGACCACGTGGAAGACCTAGACGCAGGTGGCGAGACGAGTTGGATGCTATTTGAAGGATTGGTCATATAAAACCCTTGACGATGCATGGAAGGCGGAAAGAGAGGCCTTTGCCCTGCAGTGGGACGCTACAGGCTCATAATAATAATAATACTTACCACAATACTTTAAGAAACTCGAAAAATTTTGAGAAATGTTTACTAATTCAAACTATTTACTTATATTGCTATAGATGGTAAGGGTTTTTCCACAAATTCAAACTAAAATCAATTTACTATTGGCGGCTGCCTTCACGGCATAATATTGGTAAAAAGTGATACGCCAATAATAACTTACTTGTTAGTGGCATCTATGATTTTGGATTGATTAGCTTTTCCTTTCTCAAGTAGCTTTTGTATGTCAGATAACACTTTGTATCCAGATTTAATTTGATTCTTCGATAACTTTCCTAATGGCATCTTTTCTGTGTCCAGCTGCAACAAGCATATACATATCAGTATATAATCATAATCACAAACTTCTTTCAATATTTACTTTTAAGTTTCCCACCTCAAATTCCAACATAGTTTTTTTCATGTTGTTTATGTCGAATATTTTCATAATCAACAACTGCACTGCCTCGGCCAGCGCAGACTTCTTGTCCAATTGCAGAGCCTTCGAGGTTTCATTCTGGTCTTCGCCGTAGTCCACTTCCAGTGGGTAGTAGCGACCAGGCACCTACAATATACGAACACGTGTGAACTTCAGGGTTTGGGCGCTTTAAAATCAAATTCTCACAAAGGTAAAAAATTAGTACGAATCACGTTACTTTTGTATGAGACCCTTTACTGCCGTTGCGTTGCCTTTAAGTTGCTTAAACTTCATCCAGCTATATTTTGATAGTTATTAGTTTAGCTGTCTGTAGACTACCCGTGTATCTATGTGGATAATTCAGCATCAAACGGAACATAGCAATTACGGTTAATGTTGGGAAAGTTCATGAAAAGAGATCAGTAAACGATACACATGAACTGAACATACCTTTTGGAAGTTACTTCTGCACTCCCAAGGGTTCTCTGTTTTTTCCATGTATATGTTTTCAAACTTCATGATCGCTTCTTCAACCGACGAACAAGTTTCCACTTTATTTCCACCGATTGTTGTACCAATGCGGCCCCACGATCGGAACAAGTAATACCTGCTGATATAATGTTGCCATTTTGAATAGTAATATTTGAAAAAATATTGAAATGAAGTTGACTTAAGAATGAAATCGCATGTTTTTTTGTTAACTTTCTAGCTGGCCCATAGCCTATAGATACAAAAATCGTAAGTCCTAATTAAAATTCCTTTCCCACACTAAGCCTTTTATTGTTCATTTCCCTATAGTTTATTCAGTGAGTATTGATATGATAAGATATTATCTAGGGGGTACTAATGGTTATTATTCTATCTTTTTTTCATATAACAGGAACACTAGGCAAAGAAACCAATGCAGTTACTAAGCATTAAGTGAAAGGGTTTAACCCTTAAAGGTCCCGGATCGGCGAGCGTAGTACAATGGCATTCAGTGCTTGTTCTTACATTTTCAGTGTGCTCATTATTTTTTATCGCACTGAATGGCAAGACGATCATGCCGTACGCCTGATTGTAAGCTAGACGACTGCACATGAACAGTAGCAAAACTAAAAAACACCTTGAATTACAAAGCATTGCTTGGCATCCCACTGTGCTCGCCATCCTGAGACATTAGATGATAAATCTACAGTAGTAACTCTGGCTACAATATCCTTCAAACCGAAACACAACAGTGCATTTACTGATGTTTGGCAAGAGAAATAAACATTGCTGTGATACCTACCCAGGCGGCCTCTCACATATGCCAGAGAGACCACCTAACTAGCTCCTACTAACAGGTAAAATAGAATGGAATTTCAATAACAATCCTCTGTCGGCTGTCGTTAATTAAAATATATCATGTTCATGTCATGCGATATAAAATACAAAGATTCTCGGTTTATTTTAGTGAAGCAATATGCAGTTGTACTAGTACCTTTTGTATGTATTGTGCTCTAACACTTGCAGCTTGTAGAAGGAGTTCTTCTGCGTGACGACGTCTGTCTGCGTGAGCACCACGGTGTACTTGTCGCGGCCGGCGCTGTACACGTGCGTCTCGTCCACCAGACCCGACGCGGGGTCCACCGCCGTGCCGCCTGGAACAAACACAAACACATTCACTGTACGCACATATCAGCCCCATCACCGACCCCCTTGAGACTCCTCAATGACCAATAGGTCCCAATGAAGTCCAATAGGACCTTAGGTCCAATTAAACAAACTAACTATTCACATAAATCAGGTTTGCAAAATTAAATAATAGTTAAAAAAAACTAAAAAACACGCTTTTTATAGAAAACCGAACTAAAAAATAGAAAATAAATTTTAATGAATTTAAATTAAGAAAATAGTGTTAAAAATTTCAATGAATATAAGTTAATAATAGTGTGAATAAAAAAAAATTATTTTATTTTAAAAAAAGCGTGGGGTGCTTTTTAAAATATTATCGAAATGATAATCACTCTACTCATATCTGTCAATAAAATATTTATAACTATTGACACCATGCACCCCACGCTTTTTTTTAAAATAAAATATTTTTTTTTTATTCACACTATTATTAACTTATATTCATTGAAATTTTTAACACTATTTTCTTAATTTAAATTCATTAAAATTTATTTTCTATTTTTTAGTTCGGTTTTCTATAAAAAGCGTGTTTTTTAGTTTTTTTTAACTATTATTTAATTGTTTTGACTAAAAACATCCGTCTACGACTGTATTTCCAATCAATAACGCCATCTGTTGGTCAGTAGTTAGACGGCTGTATTTCCAATCAATAACGCCATCTGTTGGTCAGTAGTAACATTTGACACTTGAAGAATACAATGTTAACGCCATCTAGCGAGGAATAGTGAAAAAGAATATCATGAAAATTATATAAATTAACCCTTAATTTGGCAAAATATATTTTTCTTTAAATTATATGTTTTTTTTAATAATCGTTATATTATATTCCATTAGAGACAGAAAAAAATAAGAAAAAAATTATTCATCCGTTATTTTTTTTTATACCCATAGTATAATATACTATACATAATCTTATGCTTAGAATTGTACATATCGGATTGTTTGTATAATATACTATACATTTGCAACTTAAAACCGTAATGTAGGAAATATTAACACAGCAAAAAATCATTATTTATTATGATAATTGTAAAAAAAAATATCTCTTATTCGGTATACCAAGCCCTAACTGATATTAATTGCAAAATAAGGTAAAAGGTCTGATTTTCAAACATGAATTATGTGTCTACGAGCGAATTATCTATGCAAAATGTAGAAATTTATCAACTTGTTGGTATCTTTTTAGAGTCATTATTCCGACAATGAACCCACATCTCGTTGTAGAAGAATATGGCGATATCTAAATATGAAGGCACGTATTTTTGCGTTATTAACATTAATAGAACGACCAGTCTCTTGTCCTGAGTATTGATTAGAATTATGAACATTGTCATTAATTATATAATCTGAGAATTAATCAAGAACGTAGTTCAAAGAAGGTTTATTTAGATACATTTCTGCTTAAACGTTATATTCAAAAACAATAGCACATTGAAGGTATCCTATATTTTTCCTAAATATAGACAGGATGGACTTTAGTGATGTGTCAAACATTCGTTTAAATCTTTTAGTGGGGGTTTTTATTGACTGACGGGATTAACAATTAAATTACATTACAATTAAATTGGACGGTGTAGAAAAAAGATCAGAAGGAAGAGAAGATATATTGGTGGAATAGACGGTAAATCTCCTTTCCTGGAAGAACACGAAGGCATTAATGTAATTGGTGAATAGGTCGCCTATTTTGTAGGGGCTGATTCAACATTTTGTGAAATAAGCGGAGGTGAAGTAACTACATAATACTACCAGATACTGACAATGAATGTCAGTATCTGGTAGTATTATATGGGATAGTAGGGTAGTATATGGGGTAATACATTCTTGGGGTATATGCGGTGATAGATATTCTTCCTCTGAATTTAACTCCAGACCAAGGTAGGTTTGTTTACGTCAAAATATTGCAGTATTGTCTTCAGAAAACGAATTTAATCTTTCAAGAGTCCAGTCAATATAGTTCAATGTAATAACCGCTGTCAGTCATGACTCAGCATGAATGAGCAGGCTCGTCCGGGTTGGTACCGCTGTCTCACACAAGATCGACATGAAGCGACATCTTTGCCGTCGCATTTCAGTTGGTGAGTGAGATTGCCGGTTGGCCGTATTGGGCATCCTTTTCCTCTTCCCACCCCGTTTTCCCGTTTCGATTTGTTGGGCCGGCAACACATCTATGATCCAACGGTTGTGGACGTTCATGGGTGGCAGTGATCACTCACCATTAAGTGACCTGTTTCCTCGTTTGTTGGGCCAATGCAAAAAAAAAAGACAATCGAAGGAGTATCAGAAGACGTAATTTTCAAAATATGAGTTTCGTCCTTTTTTTCTCCTGAAAAATCACCACCAACGTCGGATCTACCATCTTTAGGCGGGATCAAAGCAAGGATGCGGAGCGATCTGGTTATGGATTTCCGCTGTTAAATAAAAAAAGACATAGGACATGCAAAAATCTGCAGTCTAAGTTATTAAAAATAATGAAAAATAAAAAAAGAACAAGTATTAAAAGATCATGCTAGATGCTTTTAGTTAGAAATGTATAGTATAATATACAAATGTTAGGGATATTTGTTACTTGAGTATAGTGAAATGTATAGCCTACTATACTAATGTTAATAACTTCACTTTGTAAAATATAGCGAAATGTATAGCCTGCTATACATAGACCTTTAGCGTCAATTATCACTGAAAATATTGCAAGAAAGTTAGTTATTAGTTAGTGATTCCATTTATCAATAATTTAACAACATACGTAAAAGCAAAATCAATATGATTTTACATAAAAAATAAGAAAAATATAATAATAACCGAGAACAGGCGCTGGGGCTTCATTTTCAGAAACTTATACGTGTCAAATGTTAATGTCATTCCAAAATTTTAACTAGAAAAATAGTTTTATTTGACAGATAAAATGTTGCCATATCGTATAATAGAAATAAATTTATTATTTTTTCAAACGGAGTGACTCAGTAATTTTTTAAAGTATACGTATAATATAGTATACGTTATGAAATTAAGGGTTAACAAAAATCATATTTTGCAAATTGAAAAATGGAATAATTTTATCAAATTAGTGTATTGTCATCGGTCCTCAATAAATCTACAAAGTTTGAACGAAATCTGGCCGTTTAAAGTGGGTCAAAATCGCGCCCAAAGAAGTCGGTTACAAACAAACATACAAACATACTAACAAACATACAAACATACAGGTGAAGCTAATAAAAAGCGTGTAAAAAAAATGGCTTTGAACATTAGCAAAATCAAGTAAGTCTCAAATGTATGGCGATGACATTTTCAAAGTTATGGGCATAGTTATTTATTTATTTATTTAAAAGCTTTATTGTACACCAGTAACAAAAAAGAAATAAAATAAACAAAAAGTTAGTTTAGTGCAACTGAGCCTTAGTGCCGAGTTATGCCAGTGCAGGGCTCTTATTTGGCCGATGTGGGTATTAAACAACAAAACCTGAAGTACACTGGGTGCAATTGAATTAGTTGTAATAGTTAATCAGAAACGAATGAAGCTAGAGTTAGTTCACAACAAGGGGGGTTACTCTCTAAAAACGATACGAACTTCGAATGTTCGGACGCCGTACGTAAAATTTCACAAATGGGGCTAGATTCTCCAAAAAATTTTGGATTCCCCTATTGTACCTCGCACCCATAGAATAAGTTCGGAGAAAATTATAAACATAATAGAGAATGGTTGATTTTTAAAAGTGGATATCTTATTTCATACTCCAGACTTCGAACATCCGAACATTCGAAGTTCGTATTGTTTCATTGACTAACATAAACCTAAACCAAATGACTAGATTTCTCTCTGAGGGTTTCCTTTCTTAGTAAAGTGCGTAATATGCGTAATTATAATTATACATACACAATATAACTTGTATGTGTAGCTGTCAGCTGTATATTCATCGATCAATCTATCTACTAATAATCCTGAAATGTGTACAAATGTTATTTATTTTTGTGTATTCAAATGCTTCAGATTTGTTATAAAGCTTTCCATACCTTGTATCTTCAGCTTGACAGCAGACTTAGACGACTTCTCGTACATGCTGGCCGACTTTGGTATTGATTTGCCATCGATAATATCTTGCGACACTCGCGTTGTGGGCTACAATATTAAATCAATACATTTTGTATAAGTATTTATACCTAATAAATAATTATATGTTAATTATATATAAAGGAAAGGCGTATAAATATTATAATTACATCAGCGCCCCAGTCTGCGATGTTGTTTTCTTTGATGATCTGCAACGAAGCGGCGACAGTTCCCTTCTCTTTGTCTATGGAGTCGAGGAAACTATCTTCTACCACCTGTCGACAAATAGACACTCTTACTAAACTTTAAAGCAAAATCTTTCATAACCACAGTTCATAAATACATAATGTGAGTACCGGCACTAATAATGAACCGAGTTGTTTGTTTCTTCGTGGAACCTACACTCGAAAAAATATAATTAAAAATCATTACCCCAATATCTCTGTTCATGATGTCTTCCATCTTCCTGTCCATCTTCTCGACGTCCTTCTTGGTGGAGACGACCGCTACAACGGTGTCGGACATCTTGGACACCACGTTGCCGCCCAACTTCAATATACGTTTCTTAACCTCCTCCTTGTCTTTCAGTTTTCCGTGAAGGAAGAACTGGAGGTTTTTCAAAGGCGGAATCGGAACTTCTTTCTTGACACTATTGTAGAGCATTGAATTTAATTGTTTATGCATTGCTCTATATTTAGCGAAATTGAGTATTTGAAAATTTTTTAATTAAGTTTATCAAAAGATATCCCTATCTAAAATCTAGTAAACAACTAATTTTGCAAATTAATTCAGGATTAAACAAGTTAGAAACTTTTAAAATCTTACAGTAGGTAAGTATGGTACTAAACAATAATGCCATTTTGAGTATAGTTACTTGCAATTTGCGCCAGATTATAATAATGAATGATGAATGCTACCTGGTGCTAGGTTCGTCTTTAATAAACACAACGGGTCTCATGGCGGCGTGGAACAAGCGCACGTCGGGCTTGCTCTTCACCTTCTTAAAGATCGCACTGTCCTTGTACGCGGCGGGGATCTTCATCGCCTTCCTCTTCGGCTCTTGCGTCGTGTACGCACATTTTGTCCATTCGCTTATATCACCTATAACGAGTAGTGTTGTGCTTAACACTTCCTCCATCATGTCACTATGACCGTTAGAGTCGAGAGATTTTTTAAAATCAAATACTATATTTGTTTTGTATTACATTTTAAATGCAAAAAATTAACAATAATACTAAACTTATATTTTTTTAAATAAAATCTTAATTTAGGCCACAGTGCGATACAGTGTTCAACGTGTGAACATTGATAGAACAAAGTTATATTGTAAAACCATTTTTTATTTAGCGGGCGATTCTTTTTACTAACGGCCTTATTCATACAGTTTTACAACCTATTGTAGTTATCGAATGTTTTGTCCCTTTCGAACGAATTATGAATTCAGTTTTTGTAACATAAATATAGAGGCAATAATAAGCAGGCGGTCCCTATAATAGACTGTATCTGTATCAGCCCATATGTGTCCCACTACAGGGCACGGGCCTCCTCTACAATTGAGATTATGATTGAGAGTGATGAGGCCATATAGTTCACCACGCTGGCGCGTGCGGGATGGCGGACTTACATAACATAGAAATTCTTATAAATCGCTATGGTATGCAGGATTCCTCACGATGTTTTGCTTCACTGTTGCAGTGTGTGTATAATAGACTACCATAGGAAATTGTACTGTGGAAGTATGTGAAACATACCAACCTAGCCATTGCAACATTAGTAAGTTTTCTTGTTTTTCGGACCACAAACTCTACGGTACTAAGTCTATCCCTAAAACAAACTGTAGAACTAACTAAATGTAGTGTTTCCGAATTTAATTTACGCTTGCCACGTTTGGTAATACAAATGGCATGCATTTAGTCTTTGAACAGCAGATTATTAGCTGGAAATTATCCCGAAATTAAATTAAGAATATTATTAGATTTAATTCTTTAAATTTTTATCTTTTCGCCTGACCTTATACAATCAATATTTCGTCAATATTCACAAACAAAACTATATCCACTTTTGTACTATGCAAGGTCGTTTATGTAAACTACGAAGAAAAACGAACCCAAAATGGAATCCTGAGGAACCCTAATTTTAACTTTTTAAGAAGTGATCCCATACAATAAAACTTATTACTAAGTAAAGAAAACAGAATTTAACGAAATATTGGCCGAAGCAAAAACATTTCTATAATTACCAGTGCATTTGTAGGACAAGGTGTCTAAAACGAGTTGACCATGTTTACATTCAGGGCATGGTTTGAGCGCTCCAAACGTCATACAATCTGCCAAATGATCCAAGCACTGAAACAAACAAAAAGTATTTAGCTGCCAAGAGGATCTTAATACACTCTGGACAAGTTAGTAATTAATTTCGAAATTATTAGTACATATTTGATGGTCCAAAATCCAAATATAACGTAAAATTTGACAAAATCACTTACTTTATCCTTCCCAGAAAAAACTTCCTGTCCGTTGTATTCCAATAATTCCTCCAAGTCTTTTTTAGTCAACTCTTGGAGTGCACTGCGATGTGATTGAAAGACTTTATTTTGTTTCTCCATCTTCTTACTTTTCTCTTCTTCCTCTTTTTTCTCTTGGGCATCTTTTGGCTCTTCTTTTAATTTCTTCACTGGGATTTCATCCGCTTTTAAGGGCCTAGGGTGAAACATAATATATGTATAGCTTTTTTAAATACACAAAAATACTTTTAAAATCTGGCAAGACTGACTGCTAATTACCTGAATCAATGTAATATAATGGTCACAAATATACTAATTAATTTCGACATCTATTAGATACTATGATGGACGCTGTAAAGGTGAATAACTAAAATGATTGACCAATACCCAAGGAAAAGGGTGTAACTTATTATAGCAACATGAGAGGTGTAAACCGGATAGGTCTTTGTAACGTAAAAGGATAAGTATACCTAGACAAAACCAGGTAAGACTGGTAGCACCAAATAATTGTATGCAATAAATACAAAGTTAAGGAATATTTACTGAATCTCTTTTTTCACCATCTCCTGGTCTTCCTTTTTAAGTTCTTTAAAGCCAGGCAAGTCCCCACCGCCAGCAAAATACAACAATTCATTTCTTTGCTCAGCAAAACACTTTACATGATGCCACAAGGGTTGTCCACCATACTTGCTTCCAATTTCACTGTCATAAATTATCTTACATATACGGACTTCGTCCTGTAAATAACAATGTATTTGTAATGTCGTATCCAAAAATTAATATATGGTCAAAAAAGGCATACTTATTTTTTTTTTAAATAAAAATATTAAACACTTTCGGCCATATTCATAAACAGTTTTAAAACCTATTTTAGTTATTGTTTTTTTTTTATTACTATGTATGGCGAGACGAACATGCCTTTCGCCTGATGGTAAGCGATAAAACAGCTCATGATTAGTAGCAAAACCAAACACCTTGAATTATAAAGCAATGCTTGGCATTCCACTGAGCTCGCCATCCTGAGAGATAAGATGTAAAGTCTCAGTATGTCCAGTAGTTGCTCTAGTTGCAATTACCTTCAATCCGAAATGCACTAGCTAAGAAGCTACAACACCAAAATATTGTTTTTTTTTTACTTTTGTTTATCTCTTCTTGCCCAGTTTGTACTTAATAACTTACCTTACATATTTTAATTTCACAGTGTCGACAAGTAGCCCGGCTACTCTTTGAATATTCAACCTTGAAATCTTTAAGGGCAATAGCATTGGCTTTTGTGTCAGCGGCACCCCTCTTTTTCCCTTTACCTTTACTTTGTACAGGCATAACTATTCCGGAGGAGTTTTCTACAAGGAAACAAAATACATATTACCCATTTCAGTCTATGTACTAATAATAGTTTAAATAATAAAAACTAAATTAAAGGGAAGGCCCTTAAATGTAAAAATTCAAAACCCCTGAACCACTCATGAAATTATTTATAAGTTGGGTCATGAAACCTTTCCGAAAAATTGAAATTATTTATTTGGATTTTTTTCGGAAAAAATATTTTCCATTTGAAACCCGATATTTGAAATTTTACTGAAATACGGGGTGAATCGAAACTAAGGGACAAATATAAATAAACTGGAAGTCTTGTTTAAATATCAACTTGATTAACTTTTATTAAAATTCAGGATAAATAATGATTTTAGACTTTTTTTGTTCGATTAGGGCCGAAACTGCGTTAAGCGGGCACTCGCGCGGTTTCATACAAAAGTGCTCCGTCGCGGGGATCCGCGCGGGCGTCCAGCACGGGGAGGCGCGTCCCGCACCCGCGCGGCGGGGCCCGCCTTCGTGCGTCGGAACCCGTCGCGGGGGCACGCGCGGTAAAGCGCGCGGTGTCCGCCAGCGGTAACATGACGGTGATGGCATAGGGCACCGAGACGTGGCCTCTCACTTTGGACTTCATCAGAAGGCTCAAAGTCACTCAACGAGCAATCGAGAGGGCTATGCTCGGTATTTCCCTACGAGATCGACTCAGAAATGAGGAGATCCGTAGGAGAATAAAGGTCACCGACATAGCGCAAAGGATTCTATAGATGATTCATAGCGAAAGGTTCTAGAGTGGAGGCCACGTACAGGCAAGCAAAATGTCGGACGCCCGCTTACAAGGTGGACGGATGACCTGGCTACATTTGCAGGAAGTCGCTGGATGCAGGCTGCTTCCAACAGGTCGATGCGGAGACCGTTGGGGGAGGCCGATGTTCAGCAGTGGACTTCCTGTGGCTGAGATGATGATGATGATGAATATACTTGAGCAAAAATAAATATTTTTTACTTAGCGCAATGTTATTGCCAGCCTTTCCGTTGGTGATATGACTGATACAGATTTTACCCTTAAGTTATTGACCACCAAATATGGTTCCAGTTTCGAAGATAATTCGCCATAGACCGGTATCGAAACTTTAAAATATTTTTACAATGAGTTTTCATTTTCTCTTAATTTACTGAACTTTACAACAAATTCTCCGCCTAGCAACCTAAATTCAATAAACAGCCTTCCTGGCTTTCGTTTTTTTTTTGCTAGTCGTCGTTTTGCTATGTAATAATATATTAAGCTCTCCATCGACACGACTGTACATGCACACCTTTAAAATTGAACCAGCGACACTGCGTAAATCCGGTCTCCGCGACGGGTACCCGCGACGGGGACCGTCGCGTTCTCACGGAGCCCGCCCGCGTGTCTACGCGAGGAGACGGGCGACGGTTGCCCGTCGCGGGCGCCCGCTTAACGCAGTTTCGGCCCTTAGAAGCCCACCATACATGTGAATTTGGAATTTACAGTATAGGTGTTTACTTTATTCACAAATTAATCAAGAATTTAAGGATAAAATACATTTGACCATTTACAAAGTTTAGTAATTTAATTATTCTTCCATTTTGTTTTTATTCTTTATTAGACAAGCATACCGTTCGCCTGATCGTAAGCGATACGACCGCTCATGAACAGAAATCAAACAACACCTTGAATTACAAAGTAATGCTTGGCATTCCACTGCGCTCGCCATCCTGAGACATAAGATGTAAAGTCGCAATATGTCCAGTAGTTACTCAGGCTACAATGTCTTTCAATCCGAAACACAACCGTGCATTTAATATACTATTTGGCAGGAGATAGAGACATTGCAGTTGTATTCACCCAGGCGGCCTCTTACATATGAGAGACCTACCACCAGTGTTTCCGCAAAATAGTTTTTTTTTGGAAACAATTCATGTATAGCATTTTCCACGAAGAAGTGTTCAACGCAATCATTCAAATGTATATGATTTTTATTTATTTATTAGCCAATTAAGATAAAACAAAAACAAAACAATTCATTAGTAAAAACCCACTGTAAAATATACCGCGAATGCACTCATAGTACGCGACAGGTCGAGACAGCGACGCGTAAATATTTTTTTTAGTTTCGCCAATTTTTCTTAAAATGAGATCTTCCCTTTTATTTGACGTATGTCTTTACTTTCAGAATGTTAACCCTATTAGCAAAATTATCGAATGATGTAATAATACAGGACGTGTTTTTTTTTTTCAAAATTGCTTATTTTTTTGTTTATCAAAATTTGGTTACCCAATCCGATTTTCTATGCAGGATAGGGCCTTTAAACAGCTTGTAGGGTGACATGTGATCATAACTTCAAATTAAGGGGGTCAGTATAGAACATGTTAATTCATACAAATAATGGCCATCCACTTCAAGGTTTAACAGCACAAATACAAAGTTTGAATATCACAAATATAAAACTTACCAATCTGTGATTTAATATCATTTTGGTCAGCAGTTTTAAGTTTATTGTAGTTAGCAATGTCAGCGATATCCTTTGGACGTTGCTTTGTGAAGAAACAGTCTTTATGGTACCAATTTGGCTGCTTCCCATCAAAAAAGGCAGACTGGAAGTAAAATTTCTAGTTAGTAAACATTTATTTTTAAAATTCAACTGTTGATTACAGGAATTAAAAAATATTAAATTTGTTTGTGTTATTTTATTCTTTTTTATTCAAATCAAATGTATGAATATTAGTTATTAGGTACTTATGTAAATAATATAATCATTAGCATTTTTTAAATGCCTTGAATGGCGAGACGTGTATCCCGGCTACAACATCCTTCAATCCGAAACACAACAGTGCACTTTTGAACTGCTGTTTACCAGGAGAAATAGACATTGCAATGGTACCCACTCAGGTGGCTTGTCACATATGAGAGACCTGCCACCAGTATATTATTCTAGTAATGGTAACATTATTTTACAGATAATTACTTATCTTTAACAAACTAGGTAGTTGATTACAAACTTTCAAGAGTCATCAACATAATTGGGTTAATTAAAAAGTTGATGATTTTAATGAAATCATTCATAATATTCAGACACCACAACTGGACATAACATTTGTTAGGTTTTAATCAAAAGTACTGGTAAACGCATAATCGATTGAAATAAGGGCCATCCATTAATCATGTGATTGTATAATCATACGAAAAATATATTATGTATAAAGTGACCATTTATTTTTTGTGCCAGAGCGGGACATCAGTGGAATTTAATAATAATAATAATAAAGTGTTTTACAAGCTTTTGTCATAGAAGACTGAATAACATAAAATCGTATTTTTGTATTTGTCGGCTGAACAAATTGTTTCAAACCATCGAGTTTTTTTTAGAGGTGTGAAACTCAGTAATCGTAATCAAAATAAATTTCATTACTCCGACACTCACCTGTGTTTTATAATGTGTCCATATTTTGATAATGTGAGAAAAAAACTTTTTCGATAGGTGCGTTACTTTCAGGCAGATACGTAACGTACTCAATAATAATTGTGGAAAAGTTTATTAAGTCAAGATGTTTTTACGAAATTTTCAGATCCAGTAGTAGTTCGGTAAAGCATTTCGAGCGGGAAATACATTTGAATTATTATTTGGTCTGTTTGCAAAAGCGGGACAATGTTAGCCTTGCTGGGGACACCGGGACAGACTTCCTGAAAGCGGGACTATCCCGCCCAAAGCGGGACGTATGGTCACGTTAATTATGTAGAATTTAAATCAACATTATGTGTCAAAAAAAATACACATGATATTTCCGTGATTTTTGTCCAACCCCTCCCCCCATTCAAGCCACACGTGATTAATGGACAGCCCTTAATACAAAATGATTGTTTGAATAAAATACTCTTGGTAACAGATTTGATCCATGAAAAAGTGGAGTTGCATAAATGTGATAAAAGGGATTTAGTTCTCCATATAAGATTTAAGATGATTTATATTATTGTATTCAAAGTTATATATCTGTAGAAGTATGAATTAGTTCCACTCAATGCAATAAACTGGATTTTCTGATATATATGCAAATAAAGAGAAAAGAGTAAGTTTCAAATGGGTTTTATTAATTAACTCAAAATGGGAGTAGAATTAGTTATGACTGAGTTTAACAAGAGGTTCAAAGAGATATGTTAATAAAATATTTGTAGTCAATAGAATATGTCCCTAGTGTTGAGTAGGACATACAAGAGGCAGTACATTTGTCCCGTACGTGATGTCAAAATGTAAGAGCGGCTCAACTTTTTAATGTGTACTACTTCATATTTGGTGTACTACTTGGTCTGTAATGTCATTTTATTGGCGTGAGCCGTGAGGTAAAGTTATGGCACACAAATAAGCATCAGTATGCCTCACTTCAATTGAAGTGGGACATTGTACTGGTTCAGTACAAAAATGAGGCTACTCTTACAAACCCTTTTTTAAGTCATGTCCTACTCAACACTATATGTCCCTGCCTTTTAGATTGTGTAATCCTATACATTTTTAGAAAGAAACATGTTCAAACTTGCACAATGCTCGCTGTTATAATTTTCCTCTAATCATATTAGTCAACACTCTAAAGGCAGCAGACAGAATATATTGCCTGAAAACGCTCAAATGAAAAGAGAAAAAAAAGAGATCGTTTAATGCGTTGTTATGTTCAAAATCGACGATATTACACGAAGTTTAATCAAAAGCTAAGTTTGAGTATGGGTTAATCCAGGTAAAAAGCTTGTCGAAGTGGAATACACCGAACCCTAACTGTAAACAACTTTTGGGGAAAGTGCAAGTCAGATATGACTAAGCATGCCATCATATTTTGGTTCTCGGTGCCAAAATCATGCTTACCTTGCGACGAAGAGATTATAAAGATGTAAATAAATATACTGCGCGATTTCGCATATAATATGCATCAAAATATGCGTTATAAAATTCTAAATAAGGTTTGCTAACCTGAACCATCACAGCAAGTCGAAGGGTCCCTTGATCAATCTTTTGTTTACAACCTTTACATGATGCTCTTCCCGACTTGGCATATTCCGCTTGATACGGTAATTCAGCCATGTTATGTTATGTTATACAATATAACTTAGCAGAAAATTAATAATAGATTCACTTGAACCTATTACATACAACGTTTTTTTTTAAACTTTATAAACAACACAACAAACAAGTACAACGCACGTTCTTAACAGGAAACACCATCGGGCAAACAGAATATTTTCAAAGGAACCGGTAAATGCCGGTACACAATTGACATTTGACATTGACATTCGCCATTAGATCTAGAGCTGTGCTTGTTATATTACAAACAAAACCGGCACAAGAGAATCTTTTTTGAAAATAATACTTTGTTCTTTTAAAGGGGTAAACGATAAAAATATTTGTCTAATTTGACGAATTGATAAAATGAATTTGATTATAAGCGATTCAAACAAGAGATCAAACAATTTGCTCGTAGATTCGATTAACATGTCTAAAATGCTTACACCACAATATATCGGCAGCTTCTACCAAACCGTAGTTTTGCTCATCCACTACAAGGTTTCTACTTAGACAATAAAAGCGATGTGCTAGTTCAGGTTGAAAGCTCTAGGGGTTTTGGATATGGGCGCGAGTAGGTTAGAGCGAGGATTTCATCAAGCGACGCCTTTCTGATTGGACCTTGATATTCAGTGTGCCCCACACCATTCGGTGATCACTGCCGGTTTTCACCCTGTTGATCACATAGACGTCACTGAACATCCGTTAATTCGTCGTCAAGATTAAATCTATATCGTTTCTCGTACAACCGTTAGAACTCAGCTAGGTCCGTTTCCCGTGAGACGGCTTCTGAAAAGAAAGGTCATCGTAAAGATTCCCACTGTCTCCAGAAAGTCGGCGAGCCTCTGATCCCAAGAGTTCCGTTGCCAATGTTCATATTGGTTCATTGTTGCCCACTTTCAACTTTGCATCGCTTTTCATGTCCAACTTTGAGTTAAAATTCCCCATAACAACATTGAAGTAGGTTTTGGAAGAATGTAGGGCCCGGCTTATGACGTATGTATATACATCTCCTCCACTTCTTCATCTGGATGTGTCGAGGTCGACGCGTATACCTGTATGACCTTCCAACGAATATCTTTTTGATATTCTGAGTATAAGATACACTACCCTGCTCGATACCCTTTCCATGGATACAATGTTGTTGATGAGAGACCTGTGGACGAAAAATCTGACACCTCAGGACTGTTGGTCGTCCCCCCGGTAAAAGAGTAGGTTGCCAGTTAAATCCAGAATGTCCCAGTGTAACCCACTCAATTTTTCTTCCACTTCGACAATATTCCTGTTTTTCCTCAAAGTGCTTATGTTGTGTGTTACCAGAGCCAGTTTTCGTCGGGGGTGGTAGCTGGGGCCAACCCGGGGATTCACCTACCATAGCCAGGAATAAAGGGGCTGCCGGGGACTAGGGGCCTACATGAAAGATTCCATAATGGTGCATTTACACGCTTCGCTAACCTCAGCTAGCCTCCACCAACGCAACCACGGGTGTAAACGGTGGTTTAACTCGGCTGACCCTGGCTTGTCGTCGTATTGATGTTGATGGAAATAGAAAATCGGTTTTTAGTCAAATTGTTATCGTTACAACCCTATTCGTGAATCGCAAATCCGCAAATTGCCGCAAATCGCAAATCGCAATTCGCAAATTGATCGTGGTTGGTTTGTTATATTTGTATTTGTGATTTGTATTTGTTAGAGAGTTCGCGTTATAATTAAAAATTAAATCATGAATTAATTAATTAGTGATTGTTCATTGTAGTTATTTTTAAACTTTTTAAACCTTTTTGTTTTTCAATATTACCAAAATGAGTAATAGAAAAGAAAGTCTGAAAAAATCTCTTGGCATAACTGATTATCCTTGGAGCTCAGGTAAGGGTCCGTTTTATTATAATGTCGGTGTTTACATTGTAATGGTAAACAAGAAACTTTCAATATTGTACTTTAATCCGATTGAAAGGCACACCTTTGTTAAAAAATAGCAGTAACTTGAACATAGGTTCTTCAATCAAGATAATTTCCATTACCCTGAACACCTGAGATTGCGTCTCTATTTATTAATGTTTGTACCTACGATGTAGATAACCTATCTAACTTTAATACCTGTATTGTGACCTGTATGGACTTTGTGAGGAACTAACGACATCTCTCCTAGATATCAGGAATTGAAAAATCATTAATGACCAGTGACTTAAACGGTGGATGCGCTATAGCGATGCAAAATCGTTATTGCAGTGCGCAGTTCAATATTTCGAGGACTATGTGGTAATTTCGCAAAAATGGAAATTATATATTACCATATATACGCGTCGCTTCTTGTGTACTAGTTGATGTAATTTTTAAAGTTCACTTCACCACCATGCAAGACAGCGAATTGGCTGATTCCTCCAGCGATGACCAAGAATGTAATTATACGTTAATATTGTAAGGGTGTGGTCTGTAGCATTATTAATAATAATTAATTAAAATGTTACCATAGGCCTTATGAGGAAAATTTAAAGTAAATGTAAATGTAGGTCTGATTTGAGGAATGGGCTCCTTTGTGAGGTTTTCAGCATGACCCAGTGATCCCATTAGACTATTGATTCATTTGACCTACCAAACCAACTTGCAATAGACTATTACATATTACTGATAATAATAAATTATCAACATGGTTGGAGAGCACTTTATCTAGAAAATTATACTGGATATAATATTATTCTCTTTTTATGTTTAAATAGGCATAACAATATTTACCTTATTCAATAGAATATATTCTAATAATTCGTAATTTTTTCCCAATTTATATTTATCTCTGCATCATCTGTTGTAACAACATTAAATACAAATAGCATGTGCAAAACTGTCTGTATCAGCCTCTATTTCTACTTCAGGGCATGGGTTGTATACAATCAAGAGTATGATTTAGAGGACTACAGCCATGTAGTCCAACATGTTAGCCTAGTGTGATTTGGTGGACTTTCTATGATTGCTATGATTTGCAGGATTTCTCACAAAGTTTTCTTCGCCTTTATAGGATTTAGCATTTGACAATCCACACATATTATCTTTATTCATCTTTACCACACAGGTAAAAAAATCAGATTCAGGGGAAATGTGTAGAATGAGAGGGGAAATAGCGGTATGAGGTTCTTACCTAGGAAGAGACAGAAGATACATTGCACTTGTACCACACTTTTTTGTGGCACTTTATGGTATCTTATATAACATCAGATAGACTATACCAATGTACAGTCAAACTAAACAATTTCTAAGTAAGTAGGTGTATTAAACAACTCTCCAGAAAAGGGG
Organism: Hyles euphorbiae; assembly: GCA_023078785.2. NCBI lineage: Eukaryota > Metazoa > Arthropoda > Insecta > Lepidoptera > Sphingidae > Hyles > Hyles euphorbiae. The sequence goes on from CM041050.1 coordinate 13,241,167, forward strand.
CATAATAGTTCAATAGGTTTGAAATAAGATGGGTTAATCAAATTACAAATACACAAAGGTTTCAACACATTGTGAGACTATGTAAAAATACTTGTAATGTTTTCTATTTTACTTATCAATATTATTTTATCCGAATAGTTTTATAAGTCACTAGTGGCCCATTCCATTGATGCCTGGGTCCAAATGTATTTGTATAATCTTCCCTGCCACCACCTGGTATGCTCAACTTTGCCTCATATTGTAGTTTCCATCATTTTCTGTCCACACACAAATTTTAAGTGTGTACCTGTTACCGTTATTAATATTGAGCAAAAAAAATCTATTGTATGGTGACACCCTTTAATATATATTTATTTGCAATATTTGTTGTTATAGCAGCAAGGGAAATACATAATTTCAGCTTTCTAGCTTTCACAGTTTATGAGATACAGCCTAGTGACAGACAAACGGACAGACAGCAGTGGCTTAGTGATAGGGTCTCGTGTTTACCTTTTAGGTACTGACCCCTAAAAACTACCTTCCCGACACGGCTTTCCCTGGGTGCAGATATTTTTTGAGTCTAGTCCATATCACACATTTCTTATCGCATGTAGTTTTTCTCAAAATGCTTAACTTAAGGTGAATGTCGTTCTTCTTTTGAGTTTGAAATATTATAAAATACACATATTTGATTTCCTTGCTCGTCTAAAGAAAAACTACATTCTGGGGATAAGAGTAATCTTTACGATAATACAGGATATCAGCTTCCTATGTACATACCAAATTTCATGAAAATTGGTTCAGCTGTATGAGTCGGAATATTTCTTAATCATGCCACGAGAATACTACATTTTTCGGTATAAAAAGTAGTCAATGTTTTAATCTAGGCTAAATGTGGTATTAGCCAGCTCCATACCCAAATTTCATCATAATTGGTCCAGCCGTTTAAGCATGAAGAAGTATCAAACACACAAACTTGAACCTTTATAATTTTAGTAGGATAGTAAGGATACTAGGATTAGTCGGATGCATTATAATGCCCTTACGGGACTTATAAATCAAACGATTTGTAGACTGTGAATATAATTGAATACTGACATTATTGGTATAAAAGTGAGACGAATCAAATGCCCGATGATCGTCGCCGAGTTCGATAAATTATCACAGATTATGTATATAGCTGAATTTGGGCATATATAGGACCGAATTTAAAGCATTTGGAAACCGCCCTTTGCACCAGCCACCAGAATGTGCGCTTGCGTCAACTCACAATTGAGACTAGATTTCTCTATCAACTCACTGGCAGTTATTTATTCCTTAAAATATAATAGTTAAAAAAAACTAAAATACACGCTTTAATAAGATATACAACTAAAAAAGTAAAAATAAATGATACTGAATTTAAGATAAGAAAATGGAGTAAAATACATATATTTTATTGTTACAAAGCGTGGGGTGTTTACAACAATTACTTATCCTCCTGCACCCCACGCTTTGTAACAATAAAATATATGTATTTTACTCCATTTTCTTATCTTAAATTCAGTATCATTTATTTTTACTTTTTTAGTTGTATATCTTATTAAAGCGTGTATTTTAGTTTTTTTTAACTATTATATAATTGTTTTGACTAAAAACATCCATCTACGGCTGTATTTCCAATCAATAACGCCATCTGTTGGTCAGTAGTAACATTTGACACTTGAAGAATACAAGAAGCTTATACCCAAATGGAGATTGCATTCCGTATATAAAAGTGAAGCACAAAAATTTTACCTTGAATGACGTCGCTGATGCCTGCTATCCTTTTCTTTAGCGTAACAATGAATGAACTTCACGTGAACTTCATTAATTGTCACTCTAAAGAAAAGGATAGCAGGCAACAGCGATTGCATTCAAGGTCAAATTTTTGTGCTTCAGTGTTTTATACGGAATGCAATCTCCATTTGGGTATAAGCTTCTTGGAAGAATACAATGTTAACGCCATCTAGCGATGAATGTAGCAATGGTCATCAATTATAAGAATAATTAATCCTGGCGAATCTAATCAGGATAATTATATATTTTAATCGAATTATTGTATTGTCATCGGTCTTTGACAGGTGTGCAAAATTTGAACGAAATCTGGCCGTTTAAAGTGGGTCAAAATCGCGCCCAAAGAAGTCGGTTACAAACAAACATATAAATATACAAACATACAAACATACAAGTGAAGCTAATATAAAGCGTGTAATAAATATTGCCATCGTGCTACGTCGGCTGGCCTCTCCTGAATGTTGAAAGGTAGAGACGACGCGACGCCTTGGCTCGTTTGCATCCTTTGCTAAAAAATGATGGTTAATTTATTACCTCTGAAGGATAACAATGAAAAATATTTTTATTGTTTGAATAAGCTTCTTTTTTATTATTAAGTAAATTTTTTTTGGGCAGATGATGAAGATGTTCAAGTGCAGGAAAATCCTGAAGACAACACACTGCGCAGGCAGCAACCAGAGCCCGGAGCCAGTGTAGATGATGTGCCAGGAACGAGCGGTAACTATACCTTATACTTATCAGAAGAACTTGTAGTCTAGTTGGTAGAATGCATGTTCGTGATATTTATGCGGTGCGTGACATAAGGCCGAACATATTAGTTCAAAAGAGATTCCTTTGGCAGAACCGACGAGTATAATGGCAAAATATTTGTATTCTACAATCTTTGATAAAATAATGTAGCTAGTTTCAATAATTATATGTACAATAGGTCTGACATAATCGCAGAGCGACTCAAAGATTTTATATTAAACAAATAGAAAAAAAAAGAGTATTCGGGACGAGGTTATCTATCTTCATATCTCATTACATCGCCTATTCTATTTGTTGTCATTTAGTAACAGTAGTTGACATCAAGCTATAGAAATTGGTGCCCGACCAAAGGAAGCTGCGAGCACGTGAACCCGCCTAACTCGAGGTTCATGCCATTGTACCAGATGGGAAACTAAAATACCAAAATATGCACCGAGCATATCAGTTTGTCTATCATTTACAAAACAAACTTAGTCTGCATCGGGCACCGGTTCGGATTAAATAAGATCGGTGGAGCGAAGTGCTAATCCTCTTGTATAATTTTTATATATTTCAGGTATCACATACCTTTATAATTCTCAAAATAAATTATAAAATGTTATGCAGGTTTCCTCACAGTATTTTCTTGCACCTGTTAGTGATACTGTTGTCTCGTAGGGGAGCCGCCGCCGGAGTCGAGACCGCCGTCGGCTCCGGCGCCGGCGCCGCACGCCCGCGGCCGCACGCTGGCGCAGGTGCAGGCGCGCCGGGACAGGGACATGTACTGGTCGCTGCTCAACCACAGGACCTCGCTGTTCAATGCCACGCGGTATCTCTAACAATCGTTTCTTTAAAATTAACCGAACAAATGATGATTCATGCCTTATGGGTTATACCCATAATCATTTTAAAATGTATTAGACGGATATCTCATATACCGATCCGATAAACAATGGGTATAAATTGGTGGGCCACTGCGCTTACGAGCTTTCCTTTCCAGAGCGTATGAGTGAATGCAAATATTTCCTGACCAATGATGTAGCCTTGAAAAAGCCTGTGCTTTATGAATTTTGGGTGTTATGTTTTAAAATAACAAGTAGTTATAAGTAAAGTATAAGTGATGTTAATCATACGTTCGTAGACCTCTGCAGCACACGCCGGCCCCCGACCTGATCGAGCGGCCTCGCAACTCGTCGCCCGCCATGGACATCCAGCGCATCCTCGCGCTCAAGCGCTCTCTCAGCCGCGGCTACTCCGCGCGGCCCCGGATACGCCCCAACACCACCTTCTACGCTGTGCCGGCTTGCCGATGTAAGAAGTTATCTGTACTGCACTCCTATAAACCGACATTCATATCTACTTACAATTCCATTACATCAAAGTTAACTAAAAGTGTAGCAACAATTCAATATTTGTATGGAAAGTAAACACGCATACAGCGTATTAATAATATATATAATATTTCCAGCCAATGCGTATAGTGTCAGAAATCCCTCGTACACACCACCGCCGCCAGGACATAGCTCGAGCAACTCGCAGTCGAGATCGACTCGAGTGTATCCAGGGTATAGGAGGACTCGCTCTCTTATTCACGGCCCGTATAATGGAGGTATTGTTAAACATTACATTACGATTCTTTTAGGCTGCAATAACGCGAAATAAACGAATTGGAACAGCTTGATATTGTTTAAAATTTTTGAAACGCAGGAGGAAATCATACAAAGGTTGTTATAGGTGGTTGGCTTATGAGTGCTTGGTGTGGCAGTACATGGCATTCAGTATACATTAGAGTATTAAGTTAAGGCAATGTTAAGCAATACTAAAGTATACTCTGTGAACAAAATGCCCTGGCAGGAAAGTACGGAACCGTATCGGAATGTTAGTTCCTGACTGTTACTCCCAAGCACACGCGATATTCCCTCACGCCCTGACCGACTGCAGTGATTTCCCGCGAGATGTACGTGTGTTCTCGACGTCATGACTCATGTGTACAACAACTGTGGTGCAGCTGCAGGCGGTGCGGTGATGTTCCCCGCGGAGGAGGCGGCCGGCGACCCGCGCCGCGCCACCACGCCCGCCGAGCCGCACCACCACCACCACCACCACGACCACCACGACCAACACGAACAACACGACCACCAAGATCACCACGACCAACACGAACAACACCAACACCACGAAAACGGCCACTCTGAAGACGGTTTGTACACATACACTCCGTTTTTATAGCTAGAATTCAGTGAAGGAGTCAACAACTCAAATGAAGGGTAAAAATAATACAAAATAGGTAAAAGAAAGACATACAAAAAGGATGTCAGGTCTCTGGTACTCCCATTTATTAAATAAAACGAGCAAAGCTTATCGCTTTATGCCGGCTTTCTGCCACACAGCGAAACCACCCCGGTCCACCGGATGCTTATTATAGTCATAAGTAATCACAGCATAGCTTCACAATCCAAAATTGATTCCATCTTTAAATTCCATAGTACAGTATTAGCAAGCGGATATTTCACAATATCAAATATTGCATGTGTAATAATAAATATCTTTTTAATCATGTTCATTTTCATTTATCATTTCATTACGCTCAGGTGTCTCGTGATGTCCGTTTGTTATGTATTATGAACTAGGTGATTACTCGGGCAATATTCGAAAACTTTAAATACTTTCTTACATATTGGATAGAATTATAAATACACGTTATTATACCATCTTAATTGTTCTCGTCATCGTTAGTTTCCTGCCCCTCTGTTAATTCATAAATAGGTGCGTGTAAATGTTTTTGCTATTATAAAGACATCGAAAGGGACATTACGATTTTTATTGATGAGCAAATATCGCAATATTTGACAACATTAAAATATACTATAAAATGTGGCCATCCTACCAGGTGATAACAGAATCCGAAACTCGTATGGAACTTTATTTTCAACAAAATGGTGTATTGTTTTTTTGCAAAATACAAGTTTTTGAAAAAAGAAATGTCAATGAAACAAGCCCTGTGATTGGTTCCGACCCTGGTGACGTCAAGCACTAGTAAACAAAACTTTTTCAAGTCAATTTATCTCGTGATTTGTGAGTCTTAAAATGGAGTAAAATTTTGTGCAACTTGGAATCAGCAACCACTATTTGAATAGTTTATGAGATTGCAATTTACAATCAAGTTTTACACAACTTTAAATGATACTTGTGCAAAGTACCACTCCACAATATATTATATCTAATAATGTTAAAGAAAATAAGACAAAATTCAATTCGCTTATTAAACAGAGGTTATTAAACAGTTTACTAACATTTTCGAAGATAATCAACTTCTGTCTTTGGCTACCCATTATGCATTACGAATAACGCTTGTAGTAACCACTTGGTACATAACATATTCATGTTATAATTGCATGTTATAAAGAATCACCTCATTCATAATGAATTGTATTAAATTAGGTTGTGTAATCTTTTTTGTGCTGGATGAAAATGGATTCGAAGGTACTAATTTTATACAATTTATTTTGTATTTTTTTTATCTCATCACATACATACATTTATTTAAATTTACGGCCTCATTCAGAAACTGTTTGAAACCTATTTAAAGTATCGAATGTTTTGTTTTCTTCGCTCAAACTGAATTCAAAACTTATCCAAAAGGGACAAAACATTCGATAACTAAAATAAGTTTAAAAAAGTTTATCAATAAGGCCGATAATCTAAATAGAGTTTTTGTTGTTTTAGAAATTGAAATCTCGCACCCATCTACTTCAACGGCGGATAATAACAATGAAGATGACAATAATGCAGAGCAAGACACTAGTGAAAATGTGGAAGGTATGTGGCATTACAGTTGCCACGACTTTACATAATTTTTTTTTTTAAATAATTCGCATTGAAATTGTGTTTTTTTTATTAGCAATTTACTTATAATAATGTAATTTTAGATATCGCTCCGAATACTGCCGATGGCGCCATATCTTTGGAAGAAGAAATTGTGGAAATGGATGCGGCCGAGGTGACCATTGTCGACCGAGATGCAGGCGCCGATGAAGACACCCAAAACGATGACGAAACTCAGGAAGTACTGACTATTATTGAGGAATTAGACGAAGTAATACTATCATATATGAGGCCGTCAGCGGTGAAAGGACTAAGTCGTATGGATCTCTGTGCCATCGCTAACATTCCAAACTTATAAATAATGAGTTGTTAGCTTTGTATAAGAAAAATAAATCGTCTTAAGCCATTTCCGAGTTGACGGTCTCGTGTAAGGTTAGATTGCAGGTATGTCCTATTTATAGGCACCAATTGAATCCTGTGTCATGTAGGCATGCTTGAATGTAGAGGTTCTTAGTATCCTTACGTTTTTCTAATGACAACGGCTAAGTGGCTTTGAAAAAAACAACAAAAGGTACACACTTAAAAAAGCAAAATGTGTATACATACATTTAATGCCGTCCTCTGTACTGCTTTTCCTATCCCGTCCCACTATATCCCGACTTTTCCCGTCCCATTCACACTTAGGCATGCAATCAGCCGTTTCTGAGTTATAGATATCATGCACAGACATCAATCGGTTACAAACACATAATCACATTGTGTTTAGATCATTTCATTTGTTTTGTGTAGGATACATCTCGAAACGGAGACGAACTTGTCCCTGGAGAAGCCATTCTGGGACGTCACGGCGTGAAAAGAAGGAGAAACAGTAAGGATATTAATTCTACGATTCAATTTAATCATAATAGAGCAAGTTCTTTCATCTCGCTAGACACATTAAAGCTGATAAATTTCAAAGCCACCACGAACTTCGTAATAGCTTTTTGTGTAATGTGCCATGCCTATGTTAGAGGCATGCGCAGACAAACTTTCAGCTTTTATAACATTACGAAAGCCTTGTTGTCACTGTCTCTTGTCCTATAAGTTTTAACATTGCAGTTATGACTTAAACTATATTTTCAGGTCCCATCGATATGAATCCGCCGTACACAATAAAGGATTTCAATCAAGTAAGTGTGTGCCGTATAAGATCAAAATACTTTGACACTGGTAGAAGCACGAATAGTGCATTGCCAAGAAAAGAAAAAAAAAAGAAAAAAAGTGTGTGAGGTGGTATGAGTGACGCATGTTGTAGTGAGCGGTGCGGTGAGTAGTGACGTGTGTTGTGTGTGTGCAGTGCCTGCTGCGGCTGCTGGAGTGTCCGGTGTGCCTGGAGTGGATGGAGCCGCCCATCGCGCAGTGTCGGCGCGGGCACCTGGTGTGCGGCCGCTGCCGCGCGCGCCTCGCGTCCTGCCCCGTGTGCCGCACCATGTTCTCCTCCGTGCGCAACCGCGCCATGGAGGGGGTGCGTACGAGCTTTACGTCTTATATACCTAGTTAATATGCACCGGTTTCTCTTGACTTGTATGATACAGGGTCCGGAACAAAATCACACGCAGAAGTGGCCAAGCTTGCTTATACTTATACATTTGAATTTCTAACTGCGAAATGTAGCAGTCGTAATTATAATCAATTTCAGGTAACAATAAACCTTATTCCTTTAAATTAATATTTATTATGGTTCAGACCATACTAAAATCAAATAAGAGAACACGTTCATTTATGCTGTTATTTCTCTTGCCGTTTTTGAGACCGTGACTTATAATGTAGTAGATATTTGGCTGAAGCTTGTAGTGCAGTATGCGGGCAGCATGAGTGGTAAGTGTGGTATTCGCGTGCAGGTGGCGGAGATGCTGCGCTACCCGTGTCGGCACGGGTGCGGGCGCGAGGTGCGGCTGCGGCGGCGCGGGCCGCACGAGGCGAGCTGCTCGGCGCGCAAGTACTACTGCCCCGCGCCCGCCTGCCTGCACCGCAACCCGCTGCCCAGAGACCAACTCGCCACGCACTTCCAGGTCCAACACGACCACATACCTCTGTTCTATTTATTGCATACATCTGGAGAACCAGCTGATCACTCACCTACTCGCAAGCGATAACTTTCGCCCTTGTATTTTAATGAATGAGGGGAGGATAATGAGGTGTCAGGTCTTCGATCACCGAATGAAACACGATAACGGAACTAGTCACTTTATATCGATTTTCTTTGAGACAGTATACTGCTCTAGTGGTGCCGGTTCATTCAGACTGTAATCTTAATTAACTAGTTTAGCTCTGCCTTATACTGCATGAAGTACAATTAGTCGACGGAATACTAACGTCAGGTTTGGTGGTTACAGAGCAAACATCTATCGATGTTGAAAATCGGATCTTTGCATAATTTCACGGTAAAGATCAACGCTGATCTATCGGACGACTGGCTGATCATGACGCTGGACGAGTTGTTCCACTTGCGCGTGGACGTCGACGTTCACACCTGGGGAGTCATCGTGTACGTGGCATACATAGGACCCAAGTGCAACGCGGTCAACTATATGTATGAGGTACGTACATGCAGATGATTCTTTCGATTATTTTGGGATATAATTTTTGTCTCGAATAACGGAGTTGATTTGCAGGTGACGGTGGACGGGCACCACAACGCGCGGCGCCTGAACTACACGCGGCTGACGCACAGCGACCTGGATATCGCCACGCTCAACCTGAGTCGCCACGACTGCTTCAGCCTGACACTGGACCAGGCGCTCAACTTCCTACGCTTCAATAACCGCAACAGCGAGTCCGAGAAGTTCTTGGACTTCAGCGTCGAAGTCAAGAAATGCATCCAGCCTGTGGACACGAACGAGGACATAGATTCCTGATTAACTTTCATGGCGGAACTGGTGAGACATCGCGCCTCTACAACGATGAGGTCGCGACGTAGAATCAGGAGGCGTTGGAATGCGTTCATGGGCGATTCGTAAATTCGCGCTACAGGCGTCGACGATCGCGGCGGACGTGTGCCACGGCTTCTCATCAGGAGAAGATTGCCAGTTCTAAACTCTAATATGGTTGATATCATGATGGTTTTGTCAGATAAACTTTTAAATGAACCCTTCGGAAAGCAGCGGGCGTACAGTGATGGCGGCGAATGTTTCCAATATCGATTTTTTCTCAGTGTTTCCTTGTGCATTGTAAGAAAACTTCACAAATTGTCTGTCTAGTGCGTGTTTGCATGCGCATAAATTAAGTATCACATTAATATATTATTGTGAATGGATTTACATATTACCGCTATATTTAGATCTCATTTACACATTATTAGTACATTAAATTAACCAAGTCATTCAACAATATTACCTGATACAAAGAAAACAAAGATTCATGTTAGATTAAATATTCATGTTCATTCACTCACCTTAATATTAATAACTAAAACATTGATGAATTTCAAATAAATGTTGTCTGTTTTAGATTATGAATGTTAATTCAAATACCTAAGGTGTAGTAACAGTTACTAACTAGAAAATTAGTCCTTACAGTTTAGGTTAACAGTTAAAATTTGATGTGCTGAAATATATATTTTTTGCATTATTTATATTTTCCAAATGTAATATGGAATAAAAGTTTACAATATTTGGATGTGACAAATTTAGTATCATCGTTGATTACATGAAGAATTTAAATTTTTTAAATCATAATGCGATAGGAAACTTAGATGATTGTGGTTTCAGTGTTATAATACATTATAGTGTTAGATTACAATATTTTCGATCGATAGAAAGTTGCAAAACATTGAATTATAAGCAAAATGTTTAAGTGTTTAACTAATGTCCATTAGTAATTTCCATAGAATTGGTAAATTGATGTTTTTTCGATGTTAACTTAGTGGTCATGTCACCCGCTGCATAGGAAACTTCAACTCTTCGGCCATCAAGCCATATGAATGTGCAATCTGCTTCAATTAGATATCCTCACTGTCGATGACTGTTTAGGAATAAGGAATGCAACTTTATGGTGCAAATTGGAAAGTAACTAAGTTATGGATGTATGACATTTATATTCTGATCTCATAATTGTTTTGTTATTTCCTCTTCAAAGTTTTTGGATGAACATGCGTGGACGCACCATAAGGTGTGGTAGTTTTTAAGAAAGCAATTTTTGTCATTACTTTTGGATGATGTTTATCATTTCTACTACTATTCAAAATGTTTACTAAGTGTCAAAATAAAACTAGTGCGAATTTAATCGGTTCTTTTTATTTCACATAAAGTACTTAATATTAACTTAAACCTTCACAGTATATACAATTGTATCACATCCTTATATACACTAATATTGCTTTAAATATAAACCACGTGTCTGACAGATCACTAATAAAACATTTCTAAATTCCAATCACTGTTGAAATCACGGGCTACTTAACAACATTACTTCACGAGCAATAACTAGTGTAGGTAAAATGATTAATGCGACAATCCATCCAGTAGATATATCTTTCTTTGTGAAACATAGCAGATATATTAAATATATATTGCTTTTTCTGTCATAATTACAAGTTAAAATCCAACATAATTATGTTGCGCGTGTCCTGATGAGATGTGTCCTAAAATATTTCGGATGTACCAACCGGCAATCGTCATCAATTGAAGTTAATTACTCGGTCTATCAAGAAGAGTTCCCGAGTCTGAAAAGTCCTAGTTTAAAGCCTACACTGGCTATTAGGTAATATGCAGTATTTTTTACTGACGTTAATGACTTCCCGATTTGCGAACGCTATAGTTGCCAGTCAAAATAACCTAAATCTAAGACATAAATTATTATTGTCAATAAATAGTGCAATAAACACTTATATCTACAAAAATGTAACAAAAACTACAACACTAAACTACAACTATTAAAAATAGCGATTATTGTTTAATAAATTATAATGATTGAAACGAGTCACTATTGAAGGAAGACAGTATCAGGAAGAAACTGTAACTGAATGAATTGTCGCAATAATTGTTTGCTACAATATCAAAACAGTTTATTGGCAAATGTTGCCAGAGTTTTGTGCCGAAGTAGTCTGGGACCAGAAGCGACAGCACGCAACAGATGTCTAGGTGACGAGTTGTTTGGAGCCGAGCGTCTGCCTCGCGTACTCAGTGCCGATGAGGCCGCGACACGCCAGCGAGAACTCTTGCACCGTCTCCAGTAATCGACGTTTGCTGCTCTTTTCTCTGCAATAACAAAAGTTTAATTTATATTATGCTACCAGGTGGTGATCTTTGGTAACTTATTCATGGAAATCGTAAGTTCAAATCCCAGAGCACAGCTCGACTATCAGTCATGTGTGTATTAAGTCAATCACAACGTACTATAAAGGTTAAGAAAAACATCGTGGAAAACCTGCATACGAAAGCGCGATTTGTAAGTATTTAAAGTCCGCCAACCCGCATTAAGCGGGCATCTAGTCAAAGTCGGCAATGGGATAATATTGAGTGAGTCAGACTCGTCAAATAAAGTGTTGTCAAGTTCATAGAGACATGAGTAATGAGTGGTACATACTTGATGACAGCGACGATGAACTTGTGTTTATGCGCGTCGGTGGCGTGCTTGGTGGGGAAGCCCTGCACGGCCAGCGCCTGCCGCAGCCAGCCCGCGAGCCCCGCCTCCCCCACACCCCCCGCACCGCCCGCACCCCCCGCGCCGCCCACCTCCTCGCTCCACGGCGCGCGGTTCAACGCCAGCAACAACTCCGCTAGCGGTTCGATTTGGTTACGCGGTGTCGCTCCACCTGCGTAATAATATCTCAATTACCAAGAGTTATATGAGTCTAGGACAAATATGCCTATAATGGCCCTTCTCACACGTTTTCAATACCCGTGTTGTTTGTGTTACTAATAAACTTATTCCATGTGTTTTTTTTTTCATTAAGTAGTACAGGCAACGAAGCATTTTTTCCTGCATAATTTGCCAGGAGTTTTTTTTTCATGAAGAGGTGGCATATAACCCCACTAAGTTAAAAACCCAAAATACTTACAAAAATGGCGTCCGCTAGAGCCGCTATTTTGGAAAACGCGTTTGAAGCCATATCTCCGGAACCGTCCACTTTAGGCCCATCATGCTAAGGACCTTTACTGTAGATAATTAAATTTCTAATCTTTTTTGTTCAATTTTTTTTGTACCATTTACCGTTCGTGATTTACAAGGCTATTAATATTCGTTTCTTGCCTTTTTGCCCATATTGCCCATATCTCTGTTAATAATTGTTTAAACAAAAAATTGTTAATGACTAAACTTTTAAATCAATAAATTCTTAACAACTTTTCACCCATACTTTTTTTCTCTAAAATCAATATTTTAGAAGTTATCGCGCGTTGAATGGTGTACTACCGAATCAAGGTCAATGGAAAAGAAGGATGCATAGCGTAATTATGAAATCCAATGATTTCTCCATGATTATCACGTAATTAATTAAATACTGAATTAAATACTGAAGTGCGTGGTGGCCTGTTGGTAAACGGACCAGACGCGGCTGCCAGCATGTTCACGGTGGTCGCGGGTTCAAATCCCAGGGCACACCTCTGACTTTTCAGAGTCATGTGTGTATTGATAGTCAATCACCACGCACTAAAACGGTGAAGGAAAACATCGTGAGGAAACCTGCATACCATAGCGATTCATAAGAATTTATATGGTATGTAAGTCCGTCAACCCGCACTAGGCCAGCGTGGTGGACTATATGGCCTAACCACTCTCAATCGTACTCTCGATTGTAGAGTAGGCCCGTGCCCTGCAGTGGGACGTATATGGGCTGATCCAAATCCAAATTAAATACTGATGGCATAAGGGAACAAAGCAATGAGGAAATAGTAAATTTTGTTAAAAATCCATGTAAAATTTATTGTAAAAAAGGTATAAAATGAAAATTAATAACATTATAAATCGCGAACGGTTAATGGTACAAAAAAAAATTGAACAAAAAAGATGGGAAATTTAATTATCTACAAGAAAGGTCCTTAGCATGATGGGCCTAAAGTGGACGGTTCCGGAGATATGGCTTCAAACGCGTTTTCCAAAATTGCGGCTCTAGCGGACGCCATTTTTGTAAGTATTTTGGGATTTTAGCTTAGTGGGGTCATACCTCTTCATGAAAAAAAAACTCCTGGCAAATCATGCATTACGGACAAGAGTAACCCGTTGCTTCGTTGCCTGTACTAAAGGTGCCATGCTTTATATACTTCTATTTTTATTCGTCACTTTTTTAAAAGCAAACGAGAGTTCAATATATTAATTATTCCATCTATTATAAACGTTAAACTTGCTTGAATAAAAACAGTGCTGCACATTTTAAAATACTTATGGAATGAAATACATACAATTTAAAATAGAGATTTAAACTAAAATATAAAATGTTAAATAAACAGTAAGTATGATAAAATCTTAGAGTACTAATAATAAAGAGGGCGGCTTGGTACTTCAAAAATTTAGATAAAATTTGTATTGCCGGGCAACCTTTTTCGACCCTCCTATTGTTTGTCATTTGACAAGATGTTCAACATACTCGAATCAAGTAAAGAAGAAAAAAAAAATAGGGATATTTAATTGGTTAAATTTGCACTAATATAGCATTACTACCAACATAATCAAAAAAATATGTATGGTTTTTAAGACGCAAACGTATGACAGGGCTAACTGTATAATATTATAAAGGTAAAGTAGGGATCGTGTTACCGATGCATCGCAGCGCGTGCGTGGTGAGCAGCGGCGCGTGCGGCAGCAGCGCGGCGGGGCGGCGCGCGGCCAGCGCCGACAGCCACGCGCATGCGCCGCGCGCCCCGCCCACCTCCCACATGCGCACGCACGACACGCCTGCCACAACACACCACATTCATTGCTTTTATACATTTTTGTTACATCTAAAATCTATGTTCATTAATAATACATTGTTTTAAATATATAATGTAATATAATTAAAACAATGTACTATAGTCAGAAGGCGACAGGTCGGCATATAAATTTTCTAGTGATGTAGAATTCTAAGTAGATATCGTTATTTTTGCAAAGCAATGACATAAGAGTAAAAATTATTAAGTTAAGTTTGTTATAATATGCAATATGACAAAATATTTTATTTACGATTTGAAACCGATCGAATTTTGCACATGGAAGCTATATGAGAAAAACTATTATGAGAGAACTGCATGACTGTTATAGAACTGTAAGAATGAGGGCAAATCATTGTTTTTTTTTTGAGCTTCAAACGCAACCAGTCATTTGAATATGCAACAATACTGGGTATATCAAGACTGTTACCGAAAACCGGGTGGTAGTTTTAGTGACTACAAACACATTTGTTATCTCGACCTGTCGCCTTCTATAGAAGTTACGCCAAAAAATCGCTAGTTCTAAATAAAATTAATGCAATTTTTTGTAAAGAATACAAACCTAATTCAACGAGATCATATAGAAGGTCTTCAATCCAGTCGATATATTGGGGCTTCTTCTTGGTGAGCGCGTGCAGCAGACAGAAGAGTCCCTCGGTGAGGTCGGGGCGGTCGGAGGGGTCCGCGGCCAGCACGCGCGCGGCGCCGCCCACCGTGGCGTGCAGCAACGCGCACGCGCCGCCCCACGACCCGCCCACCACCAGGATCACCTGCACACACATACCGACACATAATTTATACTAATCATCCATCCATCAGCCAAAGGAAATCCACTGCTGAACATAGGCCTCCCCCAATGATTTCCATAGAGACCTGTTGGAGGCAGCCTGCATCCAGCGACGTCCCGCGACCTTTACCAGGTCGTCGGACCATAATCTATACTAATATATAAAGCTAAAGAGTTTGTTTCTCTGTATCGGTCCATAGTCCTACTGCAGAGCACGGGCCTCTCCTACAATCGACAATACGATTGAAAGTGGTTAGACTATATAGTCCACCACGCTGGCCTAGTGTGGGTTGGTAAGAGTTTGTTACCTCTAATCTCAAGAAGTACTGGTTCGAATTGTAAAAATATTTTTGTGTTGGATAGGTCATTTATCGGGGAATGCTATAGGCTATATATCACGCTATGATCTATAGAAGGGAGCAGTAGCGAACAATCTAGCAAATACGAGGAAATTTTATTTGTTTTTCGTGGTCCCCAATTGGTCGATATTCTAAATTGATAGTCGAAATTGACCTTTTGGCCACCAGTTTGAAAATTATATGCACTCAGGCGGGGCCGGTACCGCCCGTTAGTATATAAATAATATTCATCCCGAATTCCAATCATGGCGTTCGTCCAGAACCTAAGTAATAAATAGAGGCCGCGGCAAATCTGGTTGCCTTACGTATTGAATAGTACAGAGTACTGTAAGTATACATATATACGTATACTCCCACTGCAGGGCACGGGCCTCCTCTACAATCGAGAGTACGATTTAGAGTGACTAGGCCATATATTCCACTACGCTGGCCTAGTGCGCGTTGTGTACGTATTGAATAGTACAGATGATAATCAAAATGAGTGTACGCACAAGTTTGACGACGTCGAGGCCGGCCGCACACGGGTAGCAGTTGAACCCGGCCACAATCAGCTGCGTCAGCTCCGTGATGATCTGCAGGCAATCATCCATCAGCGTAGACACCGTCTGCTTCAGAATGTTGAACATGGGCTGCCGGGAAATAACAC
This sequence comes from Hyles euphorbiae, assembly GCA_023078785.2. Classification (NCBI taxonomy): domain Eukaryota; kingdom Metazoa; phylum Arthropoda; class Insecta; order Lepidoptera; family Sphingidae; genus Hyles; species Hyles euphorbiae. The sequence goes on from CM041050.1 coordinate 13,257,193, forward strand.
GAGGCTATCAAACAAATCTTATAAATAAAAAACAAATATTTACTAAGACATATTAATATTTGTACAACAGTGATCAAAGCTCTTCTTTGGTTTAAACAAATAAACGTAAAAAATCCTTTCATTTCATAACTATACACTGGTTATTTTACTGAATGGAAACTCAAGTATGAACACAATATCAGACAGAATAGATGTAACGCAATAACGTCCAGCAGTAATGATGTAATAGCAATGTGTCCAATGCGTTATTTAAAGTGGTAGTGTAAGCCCACTGAGTTTGTTTCGCCGGGTCTTCTCAGATCCGGTGGTAACAATAAACCGCTACGCACCGTTTTAATAACACTTATGGTCCACTTATAAATTTAATTTAATTTGATTAACGTCCATTATGTATTCATTTGAAAAACATGACTATAAAGCGCACACACATCTTTTTTTTTGGATCAGTCTTCTCCCTCATTTTTATGTATAAAAACTGATTAAAATAAATATAAAAAAAAAATCTCTTGTGTAATCAAAGAGTGTATTTTTTAGGCCTAACACTTTTTATGTCCATATTTATGTCTTATACCGGTCAAAAAATTCGTGAAAATAGCCTTGTTTTGCCCGTCTAAAGAGGGTAGACCCCTTAAGACTCAATATGTCCAGTAGTTACTATGGCTACAATGTCCTTCAATTCGAAACACAAAAACAGTGCGTTTACACAGCTGTTTGTCGGGAGAAATAGAGCAGTAAATATCGTATCATAGAGTAACCCCCCCAGAGTAGTGCAACAGTGATGTGTGTTACCTCTACGAGCAGGTGGTGGTGCGCGAGCGCTGGCAGCGCGGGCGCCAGCTCGTGGAACAGCTGCGCCGCCAGCTGCGGCCGCGGACACAGCGCGCCCGCCAGCGCCGCCGCGCACTCCGCAGACGCGCACACCACGCTCGTCTCCACTGACTGCAACACGCAACACTCTGCTACATCACCTATGTATATATTGAGTATTGAATATTAATATAAAGGGAGCGCTGGTACTTCAAAAACGTAAATAAAAATGGTGGTGCCGTGCCACCTTTTTCTACCCTCCTATTCGCTGATATTTGACAAGTTGTCCAACATACATGAATTAGTTGGAAAAGAAAAATAAACAGTTTACGGCTATTTAATACCACTCAAACTCGTTTTAAAAGTGTAATAACTAAGGCTCAATTGCACAAACTAACTTTGCCAATACCTTTGCCCTTGAAACTGTCAATTCCATACATTCGCAAGGTCAAATATATCTCAAATGTATGGCGATGACATTTTCATAGGCAAAGGTATTGGCAAAGTTACTTGGTGCAACTGAGCCTAAATATTATTTCTGTTATCAAAGGAATTTACAGCAATTTATTGCTAAATAATTAAGAGCGTTTATACCTTCCGCGCGCTTTTTGGCTTAAAAACAGGGCTTTTCAAATGAGTTAATCTGGATCAGCTCATATACGTCCCACTGCAGGGCACGGGCCTACTCTACAATCGAGAGTACGATTGAGAGTGGTTAGGTCATATAGTCCACCACGCTGGCCTAGTGCGGGTTGGCGGACTTACATACCATATAAATTCTTATGAATCGCTATGGTATGCAGGTTTCCTCACGATGTTTTCCTTCACCGTTTAAGTGCGTGGTGATTGACTATCAATACACACATGACTCCGAAAAGTCAGAGGTGTGCCCTGGGATTTGAACCCGCGACCACCGTGAACATGTTGGCAGCCGCGTCTGGTCCGTTTACCAACAGGCCACCACGCACTTCCATCCATCCATCAGCCAAAGGAAGTCCACTGCTGAACATAGGCCTCCCCCAATGATTTCCACAGAGACCTGTTGGAGGCAGCCTGTGTCCAGCGACGTCCCGCGACCTTTACCAGGTCGTCGGACCATCTTGTGGGTGGACGTCCTACGCTGCGCTTTCCGCTACGCGGCCTCCATTCGAGCACTTTCCGACCCCATCGGTCATCAGATCTCCGCGCTATGTGCCCTGCCCATTGCCACTTCAACTTGCTAATCCGGTGGGCTATGTCGGTTACTTTAGTTCTCCTACGGATCTCCTCATTTCTGATTCGATCTCGTAGGGAAACCCCACCCCCCACCCCCCCCACCACGCACTTAAATGAGTTAATAGCCACCAATAAACAATTTAAAGGAAAAATAATTAGTACTAATTTTAGAAAAAGTTGTCATCTAGAGATTTTGGTGGAGAACATTATAGATTGATAGATCATTTGTGAATACTATCAGGATTACTGAACACAGGTTTCGTTATTTAGGCTTCGAATGGCAATTTAGAAGCTTAAGATATCCGAAATCACTAAATATAAGAGGAAAATAAAAATATTATCAGACTAATAAGATCCTTATGGAGGGATTTTGCTGAGATAAATAATCTTTTTGTGTTTAGTACCTGAAAAATAAAAATTTAAACAATGCGAAATTATTCGGAAACTCTCGTCAAGAACATATTACACGCTTTTTTACACGCTTTATATTAGCTTCACTTGTATGTTTGTATATTTGTATGTTTGTTTGTAACCGACTTCTTTGGGCGCGATTTTGACCCACTTTAAACGGCCAGATTTCGTTCAAATTTTGCACACCTGTCAAAGACCGATGACAATACAATAATTCGATTAAAATATATAATTATCCTGATTAGATTCGCCAGGATTAATTATTCTTATAATTGATGACCATTGCTACATTCATCGCTAGATGGCGTTAACATTGTATTCTTCAAGTGTCAAATGTTACTACTGACCAACAGATGGCGTTATTGATTGGAAATAAAGCCGTAGATGGATGTTTTTAGTCAAAACAATTATATAATAGTTAAAAAAAACTAAAATACACGCTTTAATAAGATATACAACTAAAAAAGTAAAAATAATTGATACTGAATTTAAGATAAGAAAATGGAGTAAAATACATATATTTTATTGTTACAAAGCGTGGGGTGCAGGAGGATAAGTAATTGTTGTAAACACCCCACGCTTTGTAACAATAAAATATATGTATTTTACTCCATTTTCTTATCTTAAATTCAGTATCAATTATTTTTACTTTTTTAGTTGTATATCTTATTAAAGCGTGTATTTTAGTTTTTTTTAACTATTATATAATTAATAAACCTGCTTCACCTGTATGTTTGTATGTTTGTTTGTAACCGACTTCTTTGGAAGCGATTTTGACCCACTTTAAACGGCCAGATTTCGTTCAAATTTTGCACACCTGTCAAAGACCGATGACAATACAATAATTCGATTAAAATATATAATTATCCTGATTAAATTCGCCAGGATTAATTATTCTTATAATTGATGACCATTGCTACTGACCACTAGGTGGCGTATAGATGAACATAATTTGCTACTGACTAATAGATGGCGTGATCACGTCAATAATGCATGTTTGCACTATTCATCGCTAGATGGCGTTAACATTGTATTCTTCAAGTGTCAAATGTTACTACTGACCAACAGATGGCGTTATTGACTGGAAATATATCCGCAAATGGATGTTTTTAGTCAAAACAATTAAATAATAGTTAAAAAAAACTAAAATACACGCTTTAATAAGATATACAACTAAAAAAGTAAAAATAATTGATACTGAATTTAAGATAAGAAAATGGAGTAAAATACATATATTTTATTGTTACAAAGCGTGGGGTGCAGGAGGATAAGTAATTGTTGTAAACACCCCACGCTTTGTAACAATAAAATATATGTATTTTACTCCATTTTCTTATCTTAAATTCAGTATCAATTATTTTTACTTTTTTAGTTGTATATCTTATTAAAGCGTGTATTTTAGTTTTTTTTAACTATTATTTAATTTTTTTCACCAACTTATCGTACATAATTTTTTATAGTAATTGCATATTATAATAGAAGAACATCTCATCAATAAATTACCATTTTTATATTTCAACAAAATTAGTTTTTATGTTTTCTACAAATATTTTAAAAACCACTATAAAACACGTTGTCCGATCTGCATCAAACCAGACCGCCCTACTTGGTCTGTGAGACCGCCGCAAGGCTTTCTAGAGGGAGGACGTATCGCTTGTCGCTCCGGCCTGGCTGCATTTGATTATTGCCGTGCGTAGTAAAAATAGCCACGCGTGGACTGCGATTGCCACATCTTAGTACTTTGGTAGTAAAATAATTAATTTTATTTTTTATTACCTGCAATGATTTTGTAGTGAGTATAAATTATGTTTCAGATAATATAATGGGATGTGATTCCGAGGCTAAATTATGTTATGTATTGAAATATTAAATTAAATATATTTCGTAATTATAAGGGGTTGTAAGGCCCCTAGCTCTATTCATGTGTTCGAACACGAAATGATTATTAAAACGTCCGTAGTGTCTACTGATTGAACACTCATTTGAACGCAACTTAACAATGTAATAATAACGAAAATATGATTAGTGCCTAAATTTGTATTGTTTATTGCTTGCACAGTAATATTTGTCTACTTATAATGCAAATAAAATATTTTTATGATATTATATTACCAATATATAAATCATAAGTTACATTTCAATTGAATATTTGAATTTTGAAGCGCACGGATCAAAGTTGGTTGAGCTGACTTTATAGCGAGCCGACGCGGCAGCTCTACGCACACAGCTGTAGTCGCTTATGTGTGAGTGAAATTAACGAAGAAATACCTATAGTTGACTTTGCGCGTAAGGTGTAAACGCACTTAATTCAATTTTCACCAATATAGGAGCACTATCAACATTACGAACAAGAAAATATCTACGTTTTTCAAGACGTGAATGTATGACAGCGCTCCCTCTATATTTTAAATACTCCAAGATATTGAATAAACTAATCATTCAATGTATTACACAAATATAATATTGACGTAGAAAGTGCAGTTGATGCCAAACTTTACAACACCTAAACTATGTAATATTATAAAGAGGCAAGATTTGATTATTTGCATTTGAATAGGCCCGAAAGTATTAAACCGATTTGACAAATTCTTTCACCATTAGTATCGCACATTTTCCCTTATGAACATAGGCGATAGAATACTTTCAAAGAGTATATCTGCACTCGTGTGGAGCCCGGTCTGCTAGTATCATCATAAAATAAATAATTTTAATTAACTAAATACACCTAATTAAATTCACCAATTATCGATATTAACATTATTAAACAAACTGAGTAAATTGAGTTATAAGCAAACTGAGTATACCTGTGGCGCGAGGTCCTCCCTGAGCGTGGCGGCGAAGGCCTGCAGCAGCGGCGCGGCGGCGTCGAGGGGCGCGGCCGCCAGCGCCGCCCCCGCCGCGCCCGCCACCTGCCGCCGCACCCACGCGTCGCGACGCACGCAGCTGCTCTGTACACACATCATATAATGCATCTCTCTCTACAGGGTATCCAGAGGTATGTACGAAAGGCATAACGTGCTATGCGGATAGGGCAACTTTAGTTCAAGAAGCCATCAATATTACAATATATTTTAACGGTATTAATTATTACAAACACCTATAAGTGGGTTCGTGGCGAAGGCCGAGAGTTATTGTAGGTGATAATCCGCAAGTTGCGCGGGAGCTTTTAGGACGCGAGGTGAACGCATGCGTCGTGAACCGATGGTCAACTTGACTCGACTGTCACTGCCGCTCGACTGCGGCGACTCGGGATCGGGGCGCGCTCTCGAACAACCCCGCGCGCTCCCATGGCTGTCTCGTATCATATCGCGTGATATCGCGCGAGCGCCGCCGGGAACAACGCGGTACGTTCGGAAACACGGTCGCGTTATAATATAAGTTTTCGATAAAGACTGCCAGTTGCCAAAACTGCTTAACCTTATTGTTAAATGTTAATAAACTTTTCGGTCGTGACACAAGATTTTCAGACGTGTATATATTTTTTAAATTTATATATTGATCAATGTATTTGAAGTAATATATTGATAATTTTGAATATGCCGATTTATAAATATAGATGTTTTGAATTCATAGAATTACGATTAGCCCATATGAGATATAAAAATAGTAAATCTATTAAAACATAACATGCTAATATTAAGTTTAGTCTGCAAGCAGTTCTAGCGTGGCATAATTATATTTTTTATCAAATCTGTATATAATGAACTAGCCTAAAATTACCACTCATTAGACCCACCGGAACCGCCTAGCCTCGCGCGGTTAATATTCTCTATATGAAATTGAAGGGAGATATGCTCACTACATCAATTCCTTAACGTCACCAGATCGCATGCTTGTCTAACATTGTTGCGCATTGACAATTCACAAGCCTCGATTGTACCGCGCGTTGCCACCGTGTGGACCACGCGAGATCCACCCGTGTTGCACCTGCGACAACGAGTGACGACGTGGTGCCGGGAGGTGGGTCTAATGAGGGGTAACCTTAAGGTTAGGTTCAGATGACCGTGCGGTGCCACGGGGAGCTATCAACCGCACGGTACAAAATCCAACTAAACCATTTGTAAACAATTGTTAAGTGGAGAAAAATTTATTTCCAACCACTATTAATTTAACTTTCTGATTAATTTCGTTGCGGGTTAAAGACAAGTTAGGCATTCCCGGAGACTCGCCGAGCTTCAATGCTCGGTGTCATTACATTGCGTGCCACTGTTGATCCTGGTTCACAGGAGTTACAGTTGTGGGTGTGAGGGCGGGATAGTAAACCATTTGTATTGTTCACATAACTGCGCGTTACGGTGGCGCGTGGTAATGTTCATGTGAAGGTAGCCTAAGGCTCAGCGCAGACAGAACGGAGCACAGCGCAAAAGATTTTATTAACGCACTTGAAAATAAACTTTAAAATTATTTTAATTGAGTCCATAAATACTTGGACCTAACACAAAAAAGGCGTGTGGCACTCGGAGACTGCCGCGGTACAGCTATTGAGTATTGCATAGCATTTTTTATCAACTTATGTAATTTATTTGTTTTATTTATGCAGTATTTTTTTTCCTTTGTTTTTCTTTGATATTAATTGTTGTACGTGCGAGCTTCGTAGAGTCGTACCATGAAGTAAATACAAAGAGAAGGTGCCCTAACGCCGAAACTCTAAGCAGGCATGAGTCACCAGATTGCGGGGCGAAGAGGGGGATTACGCATGCGCAGTAACGCCGATACAACCAATGCCACCTAGAGGCGAGTTGCTGAACTAAAGAGACGAGCGTGATATTTCAAAAAGTTCTGCTATTCATCGATAGATGGCAAAACTAAATATCGAAAGAGGTTAGATTACAATTGATCACGCAATAGCTTTGCGATTCGCATTTAAAAGTACTGGCACATATTTGAATCAAAATAAAAATATTAAATTAAAATTTCGGTCGGAGTGAGGTTATTTTCGTTACGGAATTTCTGGATTCGGTCTCCACGATCAAGGCCCGCGATAGAAGCTATGCAATAGCTTAAAATGCTCGCGCGTCCTCGAAGATACGCGGGAATCCTCGCGCGGCGTCGTGTCGCGCTCGCGTCGTATGCGTACTTTCAGTTTTGTCACTGAGTTTAAAGTGAGGTCGCGCGCAAGCTCGAGCATACCCCGCCCGAGACCGCGCGGGGATTATTCCTCTCTGTATGCGCTGAGGCTAAATGTGTATATGCAGCGTGAGTGTGAGTACCTGCGCGGCGTGCACGATGTCGGCGACGAGGTCGGCGGCGGGCGCGCTGCAGTCGGCGCACAGCTTGCGCAGCGCGAGCGCGGCCGAGGTGGGCGCCCGCTGCAGCGCCGCGCCCGCCGCGCGCACGCACTCGCGGGACAGCGCCGCCGCGCGCGCGCTCTGCACCGAGCTCAGCCACGACGCGTACCCGCCTGCACGACCACACATTACACACACAGTTTAATACTATTTATTAAATGCTTTTCATAAACATACTTAAAATATCAATTTGCCTACGACGATTTTTTATAGTAATGAATGGCGCCACGAGCTTTAGATTCGCCTGATGATAGTTTTGGAATTAATAGCCATAGCAATGACAAATAGCAAGTGAAGTCGATAACAACATTTCACAAGTAAGAAGATAAGCAAAGTTTTGCAATTTGCGATTGTGATTCACAAAGCCGATCGGCTAATAATTTTGTGCGACCTCGGGTAATCTATGATGGAGTGAGGTTTTTGTTGCGAACTCATTTAGACAAGAAACTGAACAGTAAATTTTGTGTGTGTAATTTTATATGCGAAAATGGTTATAAAATAAGGTCAGTTTTTTGTTTATAAATTCTGTGGGGGGGGGGGGAGTAGCAATAGTATAAATATAGAGCGTGCTAAGGCTTCAAATATAACAAAATTATGATATTAATTTGAAATGGCAATAGTTCCCATTTAAAAAAAAAAACGCATAAAGCGTTAAGTTTCAATATGTCCAGTAGTTACTCCGGCTACAATGTCCTTCAATACGGAATAAATCATTGCATTTACATTCCGTTTGGTGGGAGAAATAGACATTGCAGTGGTACCTACTCCAGCGGCCTTTCACATATGATAGACTAGATTATATACCAGATAAAAGCTAATACAGTATGTATACCGAGGCAGTCTAGCGCGGTGTTGAGTATATTGTTGTGCGCCGCGTCTGCAGTGTTGACAGTGTGCACGGCGTGCTCCAGCAGCGCCAGCAGCGACCTGGGCGCGTGCTCGGGCGGCGCGGCGTCGGCCAGCGCAGCCGCCACGTGCAGCGCCGCCTCGCGCCGCGCCACGCTGCCCGCCGCCGCCACCAGCGCGCCCTCCACGCTCGACCAGCACCACTCGCCCAGCACGCCGAAGCAGTACATCTGATGACCACACACAAACATACATTGTTATAGTTCTCGTCACATAAGAAGAACGCTGTAAAAATGTGGAGGGGGTGTGTTTGTGCAGGATAACTCGCGCGCGAAAGTACTAGGCCTATTGTTTTATTTTGAACTAGTCTTGGCTTCGTATATTGTTTACTGGAAGGTACATTGAAAAATAGATATAATATCATGTAACAGAATTAAAAACATATTTGATTGAATGTACAATGTTTAATCAAATTATAAAAAAAAAATAAGTAATGTTGAAACTCCTTCCATTAAGTCGTCTTGGGTGACTCTGCGGTTCGTTTCATACAATGTTTTAAATTATCAACTGCATTATCAGCTTCTCTATAAATATTTTTTCTCACTTTTCTATGTAAGACCATTTTGTAATTAAAACTTTTATGCGCTATAGTATCTTGAAAACGAACGTAATGTGTGCGAACCAATAGCGCACCGGCAAGCGTGCGGCGCGTGACCCGCCCGCCCCGCGCCTTATCCCGCACCTCCAAATAGACCCATAAATCGCCAAGACGAGAACTATACCGTGAGACCGATAAGTCTCTCGTAGTTCCTGATAGCCACGACACAAGACTCGATCTTAGTGTGGGGTCAGGACTATGTATGTGACTGTTGGGTGTTATTTATTTATTTATACGAAACTTTAAGCAAGGAGCAGGCCATTATTTTTAAATTATCAATCTCTTTTTCAGGTAAAACTGTCACACAAAAACATTTCTACAACTATCTTTTTTTATTACTATGAAGTATGCCCTTCGTCTGATGGTAAGCTATACGACTTGCTCATGAACAGCACCATGAATTAAAACGCAATACTTGGAATTCCACTGCGCTCGCCATCCTGAGATATAAGATGTTAAAAATCAATATGTCCAGTAGTTACTCTGGCTACAATATCCTTCAAACCGAAACACAACAGTGAATTTTCACTGCTGTTTCACGAGAGAAATAGACATTGCGGTGGTACCTACCCAGGCGGGCTCTCATATATGAGAGGCCTACCACCAGTATATCTATCTTAAAATTTATGTACAGTTATACAAATAATGAGATGTGTAACATACCACAGTATCGGCGATGTCTTGTCGGTAACACCTGAGCAGTTCGAGGTCGTCCCGCGACAAGGCGGAGTCTGCCGGCGCCTCTGACTTGGTGATCAGGATCATGAGCAGCTGCGAGAACACGTCCTTCCACACCGGGTGGATGTCCTGGTTGCTGTCTATGAAGTTCAGCACTTCGTCCTGTATAGTAAGTAAAATTTAAGCTCAGTTGGCATGCATAGCAGAGGCGAATTCACTACTTAATTTATTCAAAACATCACAAAGCAGTGCAAAATAATTAATTTGTGTAATTTAGTTATATTTCAATATCTTACGTGTTCATATATTTTTACGAAGAAATATTTGGTTAATAGTTATTTAAGTTATTTTTGGGAATAGCGTAAATACACAAATACAAAAAATATATATTAGGGTATAATTGTAGCAAAATTGGTCCTTCGAGCCGGATAACTTTGAATATTTAGATAAGATGAGCAATAATTTATTGTCACATCAAGGAAGTAGTCATATAACAAGATATTTAGTGGCGAGTTAGAGTGTGTTCACCTGCAATGTGTACCAGAAGCCAAACACGAGGTTGGATCGCGTCTCGTGCAGCGGGTAGTGTCCGGGCGCGGCCTGCGCGGCCAGCAGCAGCTGCAGCAGCTGGCGCGCGCCGCGCTGCGCCTCGCCCGCCGGCGCCGCCTGCACCGCCGACACCAGCGCGCGCGAGTGCGCCTCGCCCAGCGCCACGCAGCACGTGATCAGCGCTGATACTACCTCCTGACACAATAATATAATATTTATGATTTTGAGTAGTTATCTCATCGACTTTGTCACCCATTACTATCTTGTATGTTTCACCTTAATCTACTAAGCTGGACTATTCTGGATTGGTGAACATTACATTCTTCTAAAATTTTGGGTAGAATTCACACAATTATACTTGACGTTATTGAGTGATCAGTAGTAAGTCGCGCTACAAATAGTGATAGGAGTGCGCTGATGTCACTGAACGAGCGGCATGATGATAAACTCAGTTCATTTTGATAGAACGCGAAACTCTACTAGCGATCGTTAACGTGGATTATAGCCACGTAGCAGGTTAGAGCGTTTTAGTAGCATTTTTGTTCACGTACTGTTTAAATAAAATTTATTCTATATTTTAGTAAAAATTTTCTTTTCATGTTTATATAGGGCCTATCAACAAAATAAAAGCGTTTCTAAAAATTAGTCAACATCCCTATTCTAGAATAACCGTCAGCGCTTTAGTAATGGCTAATGAGTATAGTGTATAAGTGTTCACCTCATTGATGGAGTTGGGCACGTTGTCCCGCTGCATGATGGGCGCGGCGAGGTCGGCCAGGTGCGTGAGCAGCTGCAGCGCCGCGTGCGAGTAGCGCGCCGCGTCCGAGCCGCCCCCCGCCGCGCGCACCGCCGACAGGCACGCCTCGCACGCGTCCAGCGCCGAGTCGCTCACCGCCTCGTTCCAACTGATGAATACATTATCACTTCACGCACACACCAATATTGTGTTCCACGATTATTGTAAACGCATTATTATAAATATTAAAACATTCTGAAGTAGCTGGCTGATGTGGTGCTACAACATAATAGGTGCTTTCATATGTGAGAGGCCACCTGGGTGGGTATCACCGCAATGTATGTATCACCGCAATGTATATTTTTCCCGCCAAATAACAGTGTAAGTGCACTATAATTGTGTGTCTCGCCATTCCATGAAATAAAAAAAATTGCGATACATCCCACTGTTGTGAGTGTTAGATCTTAGTTTACATTGAGTAAAAAGATTGGTACATTCGAAATTCACATGAAATAAGTAACATCGATTGAATAGAAACAGAGCTTGGCACACACCAAAATAAAACAGGTAGAAAGAAAAACCTGATGATACATCACTACATAGTACAAAACAAAGTCGCTTTCTCTGTCCCTATGTATGCTTAAATCTTTAAAACTACGCAACGGATTTTGATGCGGTTTTTTTAATAGATAGAGTGATTCAATAGAAAGGTTTACATGTATAATAACATTCATTAAATAGTGGAGAAATACTGTTATTTTTGAGGTTTCTAATGTGATGTCGTTAATTATCAATGTTTTTCCGCTTACATTGCAAACGCAGGCTGAACCCTACGAGATATATCAAAATAATGTACTATATATTTGTACACATTGAAAAGGTCTACTATGTCTATCTCTTATGGATATCCCACAATAACATTTTTTTGTCATTTACTTTTTACTACAAATAATGGCTAATTTTCGAAGCGATTTTAACCAATACAACATTAATCCTTATCCAATTAAATAGCTTAAATACATTGTTGATTTAATATAGATCTATATGGTCCTTTACAGCACAAGATTTAAATGAATATTTTCGAAGATATTACAGATTTAAAATTGCGGGACGTAGCGCTTGCGGCAGTACTGGCCGGCCGGGGCGGCGGCAGCGTGCCTATATAGGAAGGTTTACATGTATAATAATAATACGTACATATTATTGTACAGAAATCTATTTGTACCCGGGCGAAGCTGGGTCGGGCCGCTAGTGAAACATAAATCACAGACAGTCAGGTAGATATCAAGAAATGCTATGTCTTCCTCGTGGCTGCCATCTGAATACAAAGAAGGAAGAGTATGCAACAACCTACTAACGTGTATAGCACATGTACGGCGGTGAGGAGCGCGCGGCACAGCGGCATGCGGTCGGGCAGCGGGAGGATGCTGTCGGGCGAGTCGTCGCCGCCCAGCGTGAGCCAGCTGCACGCGCACGTGGCCGCCGTCGTCCACGCCTGCACCAGCTCCTCCGCCGGCGGCTCTGTGAACTCACTGCGGCCACACACTCACTGTTGCAGTTTATATCATCAACTTTTCACACAGGAAGTCTAATCTGCATCAGCCCACATACGTCCCACTGCAGGCCACGGACCTCCTCCACAATCGCCAGTGCGATTGAGAGTGTTTAGGCCATATAGTCCACCACGCTGGCCTAGTGCGGGTTGGCGGACTTACCGAAAGTCTATTACTCAATTTGAACTACATACACAGGCTCATCCAACCCTCCAGAATCACCAGTGACGATAAATTCGACTTCTACTCATCTTGTTGACTATTACAAACGGTAGACATATATAATTAAGTAATAGGTATTTTAAAAATATAAATCTGTTATTTTCAGTAAGATAAGTAAACCAATTGTATTGAAGTAGTTTTAATGGCTGCAGATTTTTATCACTGCATAGTTTAAAACAATGTCGCTTCCCACCTGTCTATCCTTAAGTGTGCGTAGATCCTAAAAACTATACAACAGAATTTGATGCAGATTTTTTAGAATACAGAAAGAATAATTCCGGAGGAACGTTTATATGCATAACAAGGTGTCCTAGTTTGTAAGAAAAATTACATATATCTGGTGTGGATTGGAATCAAAAGACATCTGCACGGTGCACCCAGCGAAGCTGGGACGGGGTACTAGTAAAAAAATTACAAAAAAAATATTTCTTTAAATTAATTAATGTGAATTGTAGATTTTTGCATCTACTTACACAGGATAGCAATTACAATTTTATAAGGCGTCATACGCTGAAGGCTCTTGAATATTCTAATGGGCGGCTACTGACAGGGCTAGTGATAGTGTTCTAACCCATGACCCACGGTCTCTGCCGGGAGAGCTTACTCCGGGGATGATGGCACGCGGGTGTGACGCGCACTTCCACGGTTTTAAGAATGAAAAAAGTTAGTTACTGTTACGTTACGTTATTGGTTAATAAATAATATTATTTTGATAAATTGTTGTGCACATTACTGTCAATTATTTATACTCTTTATTACATAAAATTGCGGTTTCAAACTGCTATCCTAAAATTAATCTTACAAATAGAAAACATAATATGTGTCCAATAATTTCTATATGACAGAGATTTAGTAGTAGATATATGAAGATTGTTTAATCAAGATAACAATTAAAAACTTACTTGTATACCGATTGTAAGTATCCGAGCATGTCATCTAAAACAGCTGGACATGCTTGCTGCAGCATCCCGCGATTTTTAGCTCGCAGTGACGATCCCATTGTCATGCTGTTATACTAAAAATGAAATTATGGAATACATTATCAACGGAATATTTAATTAAGCTAGTAAAAACATTAATCCCAGCAAATACTACACTTTGGAATTTTTGATAATTTAGATATGAAGTACACAAAGTGGAGGGGTCCAGTTGCTGTAAAGGAGAATGCCCATTTTACTACTACACTTAGTATCAGCACAGAATACTAAACTAACAGAAGTCAAGCTCCATACAAAGCGCGCTAAATCAACGCACACATTGACAGCGTTCACCGACACGATATTTCAAACCAGTCGAGGCCACTGCGAGCGCAAGTGTCACACGCTTCGGGCACGCAAATAGTGAGATGTTTTGTGCAAAGATGCAGCAAATGAATAAAAGTTATTACACTTGTATATAAAACACCAGATTATAATAATTGAATATAAATTTCATTAAAAAAAAACATATATTATACAAAAACAATAAAAAAAAACTTAGAATAATGACACATACACATTCTCAGCGAGTTCATAAATAAAATTAAAATTTATTTATTGTTTTATTGTGTTTTATATATTTTATTTTAAAAATTCAATCAAACGATACGAGTGCTATTAACACGATACGTGTTTTCGCATAAGCCAGAGTTAACAACCCTTGCGCGAACGCCGAGCGTAGTGTGAGTGTGGCAACAAAAGTGAAGTACATACACAAGCTTGACTTCTGTTAGTATTCTGTGGTATCAGTTCGAAGATTTTTGTCCCTCAGTGAAATCTACTTTTTTGTGTAGGGAAAGATATATATTCTCAATAAATAAAAACATAATTGCGACCCAGACTCGGAGTTCTTGGAGAAATTAACATGAAGTCCAATAAAAAACTCTCTGTGAACAAGCTGTAAAATTTGACGATAATTACTTTATTTTACAAATCTGGCATCCGGGATAAAACAGGAAATGTTTATGGACATAAAACTGCCCTAATAAATTTTAAGCAGTTTTGGTATTGGGTTTCTACAATATTTTTAATGATACTATGAATGGGTATTCTCCTTTGAAGGTGAAATCAAATGCAAAATGGTTAAAACATTGTGATGCAGCAATCCTAAGTAAACATAATATCAAGGCAGACAGAGAATATTAAGGGAATTATTTTCATGGAATTATAAATTATTTAGCAATAAAACCAAGTAATCATCATCATCATCATCATCATCATCATATCAGCCACAGGAAGTCCACTGCTGAACATAGGCCTCCCCCAATGATCTCCACAATGACCTGTTGGAAGTGGCCTGCATCCAGCGACTTCCTGCGACCTTAGTCAGATCGTCATCAAACCAAGTAATGCCTAGTGTATTTTAAAATTATTTTTTATAATCTACTTACTTCTTCAGGTATCACAGTAAGTACTTCTAGCAAGAGACTGGTGTTTTCTAATGTAGATAAAGGTCTTAATATTGTTGACAAGTCTACTGTGCCCTGCTGAAGAATGAATGCTGCTAACTGAAAACATAATCATGTATTTAACACCTGCAACAAGTTATTAACAGAGGATGTGTAAATTACTATCATATTATACCAATGAACTAAGAAAAATTTGTAAGTATGATTATAAATATGAGTTGTTGAGGTATCAGTGTTTCGCTTCAATCTATTACCTAAACTACATTAATAATCATTGAAGGAGAGAAAAATGTGATAAGGCAGCTGTTTAATAAAATCTAACAATGTAATATATGTATGATATATTTTTTTATTAAGTCTTAGTTTTCATCATGGTTATTTTTAGAAGCAAAATGTGCTGTTCTATATTTTTATAACATGACTCAATGTATATGTTTCAAAAGTTTGTGAAAGTATTTAAATACTATAAGACAAAATAGTGAAGATATATTCAATACTCACACTAATGCATAATCTATTAGTGACAATCTTAGGACCTTTGGAGTAAGTAAATACAGCCTGTAACAGTTTATTCTTCAGTTCCTCATAGCTCTCAGGAGGGATTTCATTCCAACACCGCAGAATCTTAGTGTGCAGTGTTGTGGCAGCATAAAACTGAATCTCTGTACCCTAAAGCAATGTAAAATTCTATTTAAATACTCGGTGTCTCTCTTCATTTATATAATTTAAACCATTTATTCACTACAGAATATCAATGAATTTCTTGAAATTAGTAGCACATCTAAACAGATTTCATCATAATGAATACCAAATTGTTGGTATTTGGAAGGTAGTTGTACTTTAACTAGGAAGCGATCATTCATATATTCACCTTAGTTGGTTGAAGCAGTTCCCACACGAAGTTCCAGGCTTCCGGGACCCTCTGCGCGGCCGTGAGCCACGCATGAGCTTTCATCCTGTCCACCTGCTCGCCATTGTAGAATACGGATACCGCATATTCCAAATTCTGCGCCGTGTACTCCATTTGAAAATGGATAAACTGCAATGCTCTATCTTCACAGCTTAACGCGACTTACAGCCACATAGTATGCCCACAATATTTTATATTTATGTACTATGTAATGGATAAATAGTGTTAGCGTGAATAAGTACTCTCACTTTATGTTTAACTGAGTTTGTAATTTATTTTTGTACACTCGAAAATATTATTTCGACCAGCTGCTGTAAAGTATCATAAAACTAAACGTTAATATATTGAGAGTCATGAATGGTCATGAATGTCATTGTTAAATAGAGACAAAAAACGCAATATAAGTAAAGTTAAAACGAGATGTCAATATATATAAAATAAACTCGCAAATTCAGACGCACTATAACTATTTTTTGACATAACATACAATGCGTTCAATTTAGATACATCCTATTTACTCCATTCATAATGTGTTTTATCCAGTTTCATCCGTATATTTTTTTTCTGATAATCGATAGTTTTTTTTAGTACATAGTTTAGAAACAATTTCTTTTTTTTATTTTCACAAAACTGATATTAATTCAAGTTATAAGAATAGTGTTAAATATGAAATCTGAATCTTAAATACCATATGTAGTGGTCTATTCTTTGACCATATGTATATTATATTGAAGAAGCATTATAAATGAGGTTATTTGAATTATAGCTTACTCGCACTTTTGTGAATATTTAGTATCTATAAAATGATGTTTAGTCTAATTAATGTATATGTTATGGGCCAAGTGATTAATCCGGCATTATTCATAATGCCCGGGCAATATGAATAATGCCCAATAAGAGCCGTGCAATGTCGCCTCCGGCAACCAGCCTCAGCCGCTACGGCTCGTACGGTTGCCTATCCTTCGTTACAGCGGGCGGGGGCTACTCTCCCTCCGCGCCTCCGGCTTTTTATATACACTCTAGGGTCGGTAGCCAATAGACTACGTGAAGTCGGGGTGTTCCGAGTCGGTTTTGGGGCACAGTCGACCTAACCGATCCATAAAGTGGGTACACTAATTTTCTTCTAAAGATAATGTTTCGGACGTTAAAAAACAACTAAACATAAGCAGAACAAATCAACCTTTCTAATTTATGGGTCTATCGCAGATGCGACAATGCGGCAGCGCACCACGTAAAAAATCAACTTTTAATCACATTCCCGATCATCATGTAGCCATATTCATAACGCCCGGGCTATGTGATAAATAGGTGAGTTTAGATTGTAATTAATCACTTGGCCCGATATGGCTCCGCAATATTCATACTGCCTGGGCATTATGAATACTGCCTGCATTAATCACTTGGCCCATAACATATACATACATACATAAACTCATAATAATCTTTAAACCCACACGGGATTGGCCGAGGTGCAACATTCACATTTTGCCTTGTATGTTCCGTCCCACGATGTGATGGGGGCGAGCCTATCGTCATATCGGTCACAAATTTCCGACTCCGGGCTGATAATGAATAGAAAAATCGAATATCACTTTGTCCAACCCTGGATTCGATCTCGAGACCTCAGCTTTGCAACCGTACCGTAGTACAACTATGCCACTGAGACAGTCAATTAAATACATAATCAAAAGAATCCATACGTACGATGAATTGAATGTATGGACATTTCACATTAATTTACTAATTGAATTTGATAAATAATCTTTATGTTGTGGTCTGGCATGAACGTAATTTATATTTTTATAAACACGTTCATGGCTAATGGTGTATTCTTAGGTGGTCTGTCATCTGGGGTGTTACTCTATGAAACGAAACGAACTTCGAATGTTCGGGCGCCGTACGTGAATCTTCACCAATGTGGTTAGATTATGGAGTTAATAAGTACAAACTAACTCTATGGGTTGGATACTCCACAAAATGTTGGAATCCTCTATCATACATTGTAACCAAAGACTAAGTTCGGAGAAAATGACAAGTATAATAGAGAATAGTATTAATTTTTAAAGTGGCATAAGTTTACATCTTACTCCGGACCTCGAACATCCGAACATTCGAAGTTCGTATCACAGTTCGTATCGTATCGTTTCCTATAGCAGCCCCCCCCCTTGCTTTATTTAATCTGTGTCTGTTATTAGAGATGTGAGGTTAATGGAAAAAAATCGATTATTATTAAAAAAATAGATTTTTGCGAAAAATCGATTTTTTTCTCTCATTTCAAAATCTAAATGCTTTTCATATTCCAAAAATAATCCTCAGAAATTCATATTAACAGTTTATTAAAATAAAAATCAGATAAATTGATTAAAATCAAAGTGAATTTTCCTTTAAACTTTAAATAAGGAAACCCAATTTATTTATTGATACAAATTTTCAGTACCATTAAACGTTTATTTTAATAAAAATATGAAATGATGAGCAACACAATAATATTGAACAGTATAAACTGACTCCGAGTTTTTTCATACGTCGCGTCGCATAGATAGCACTGTTAATAAAAATCGATTTTTTTACGGATAATTTATATAATCGATTTATAAAAAATCGATTAATATTATTTTAAAAATCGGTAGTAAAAAATCGATTATAAGAAAATAATAATCGATTAAATTAAAAATCGATTATTTTTTAACATCTCTAATAGTTATTCTTTTATTTTGTGCTTTTATTTTAATCTGTGCCAACTGCCGGTCTATTGTTGTGGCGTGTGCGATATAGAATATTTTTATTTTGTTTGCTAGAATAAAACGTGCTAAGATGAAGATCGAAGAAGTAAAAAGTACTGCAAAGACGCAAAGAATTTCTGCTCACAGCCACATCAAAGGACTAGGTTTGGATGAGAATGGGGTACCGCTTCAGATGGCTGCTGGGCTCGTGGGCCAGGAATCGGCCAGAGAGGTATTTATTACAAGACCTAGTGATTTCCTAATTTCTTAAATCTCACTTTTAATATATCTGCTATGTACACTTAGTCTTTAAAAGAACAGAATGTATCAAATATTGATTTTTGGGGTTATAATTATTTGGTTGCCATGGAGATAGCCAATAATTATTAGCGTGTTTAATCAATAAATGTTATATCCCTGTTCTGGAATCTGGAACAGCCAAAAATGATAATTTTAAAATATGCACATTTCTACTTATTTTGAGTGTTTTGAGTTTACCAAAAATCTATGCAAAGTTTTATTTTATTTTGGTTGTTTATTCTATGTTTAATATAAGTAGATTATTAACGTCCAAATACTGGAACGCAACTTAAATATAACTTGCGCTTAACTACGTTAATCCCGATTAAATGTACTGGCTAAGTGGGCCATGGGCTGTTAAGAGCAACTTATTATTTGAATGGCGTTCCAGTATTCGGGTGTTATAGTATTATAATTAAGGTGATATATAAATAAGTAAATTAAAGAAAATGATAAATTAATAATACATATTTGATTGACCTGTGTGTCCCATGCCAGTTGAAATGTAGTTGAAGACTACTGCAAAATGGGTTGTAAATCATGTGGAAGGTCTATTGGAAGATTTGTCATAGAAAGCCGACTGAGATGTTGAATGCGGAAAGAGAGGCCTTTGCCCTGCAGTAAGATCTTCCAGGCTCATAAGAATAACTAGGGTGTCTATGAAAAAGTGTGTAGTTGCCAGTTGGTAAAAGGAACAGACTCGGCTGCCAACATGTTCACAGTGGTTGTGGGTTTGAATCCCAGGTTACACTTCTGTCTTTTCAGTGTCAGGTGTGTACTAATAGTCAATCACCACACTCTAAAATGGCGAAGGAAAACATTCTGAGGAAACCTGTGTACCATAGTGATTTATAAGAATTTCTATGGTATGTAAGTCCACCAACCTGCATTAGGCCAGTGTGGTGGAATATATGGCCTAACCACTCTCAATCGTACTGTCGATTGTAGAGTAGGCCCGTGCCCTGCAGTGGGATGTATATGGGCTGATACAAGTACAGTGTCTATGTCACCTACATACCACCTATTTGGTAACATTGTATATTAAAATTATTATGCAGTCTTTGACACCCTCCGTAGCGCAGTTCGTTAGAAGCCAGCTGTGAAACGTAAGGCCGCGACTTCCATCCCCGTACCAAGACAAATATTTGTGTGATCCGCAGGTATTTGTTTCATGTCTGGGTGTTTGTGAGACTGAAAAGTCTCTCGTAGTTATACTCCCGACCCACGACTCGATCTTAGGTTGGGCTCAGGACTATGTTTGTGACTGTTGGTTGGGTGTATTTATTATTTATTTGTCTTATGAATATGTATGTATATTTAATGGGATCTATTCATTGCACTTCTTACTCAGTAGTAATAATTTTGAATATACAATTCCATCCTTTTATTAATAATATGTTTATTTTCAGGCTGCTGGTATTGTTGTAGACATGATTAGAAGCAAAAAAATGGCAGGCCGTGCTTTACTGTTGGCTGGCCCACCAGGCACAGGAAAGACTGCCATCGCATTGGCTATAGCTCAAGAACTTGGTACTAAAGTAAGTTAATCACTTAATATCAACCAAGATTGTGTTGAAGTCCAAAAGGCTATTTATTTTGATATATAAATTCTGTTTGAATCCATGTTCATTAACTGGTATATTATTTTATAAGTACTAAGTAGTGTAACTTTGCAAGAGGTTTTGCTTTTTAATTCTTTTCAATCCTGCTGATTCTTGTTGCATAGAAAGTTTCTTAGCTTCCATACTGTGGAGACTAAGATTGAGTTTACCCCAAAAATGTAATCTTCAATGGTGTTTCTTATTCATAATCCTAGTGTACATTTATTACATAACTTAAGCATGTTGTGTATGTTTGCGTAGGTGCCATTCTGTCCAATGGTTGGCAGTGAAGTGTACAGCACAGAGATAAAGAAGACGGAGGTGTTAATGGAGAACTTCCGCCGCGCTATCGGCCTTCGTATTCGCGAGACCAAAGAAGTGTATGAGGGCGAAGTTACAGAACTCACACCTGTTGAGACAGAGAGCCCTGCTGGAGGTAAAAACTAGTTTAAAAAAATATATGAATGTGGGAATGGTAGCTAGTTCCATAGAGGTAATTAAAAGAACTTGCGCCTTTTCTGACCATTGCCATTTATTGTTAATTTATTTTATCGCTAAAAACAGTGGTTTGTATTGAACTGGTTGTCCGCCCCGTGATCAGGAAAGCTTTAAGTAAACAAAAGGTCGCGTTCGTCGGAATGTTAAAAAATGTAAAAACTAATCAAATCCGCGAAAAAACCATAAAAATTACGTTTTATTAAATTTATCGTGTAAATACACTTTTAATTTCTGGGGCAAGAAATTATATAGACTGCATATATATTGCACCTATGTATGTCAGTATTGCCTGAATAATTATTTTTTATTTCTTCACTAGGTTACGGCAAAACCGTGTCTCACGTCATAATTGGTTTGAAGACTGCGAAAGGCACAAAAACAGCTGAAACTGGATCCCACAATTTACGAGTCGCTGCAGAAGGAGAAAGTGGAAGTCGGTGACGTTATTTACATCGAAGCCAACTCCGGTGCCGTCAAGCGTCAAGGAAGAAGCGACACTTTCGCCACTGAGTTTGATCTTGAGGTAAATATCATATTAAAAACTTACCACCTATACAGGCTATATCAAGACTGGGGGGTTACTCTACAATCCGTTACGAAGCACGAAACTTCGGATGACGGATGTCAGTGACGAAATAAATGTACCACAGAGTATGTGAACCATCCGAAAAGATCCGAAACGTTGAAAATTCATCGTAACCATAGACTAACTTCGGACTGAATGATAATTATCATAGATATTCTTAAGGATTTTAGAAGGAGAAAAACAGCATTATCTGTGATCATTATTCTCCAACAATGTTGCCACCTCAGTGAATTTTCCACTATTTATATGGTAATTTAGACCTAGCATGTAGTGGGGAAAAATGATATTTATTGGTTAGTGGTTTTTCTAGAGGATTTGCAGTGCTCGAAAATTATAGAAAAGATAACTTAGGTTAATTTTCAGACGTTTCACTTCTATTGGATTTGAATTGCAAAACTTTTCTACAAATCTTTATTTAAAAATAATATTACGAGTTTTAATTTTTAATCGTAGCCGTGCAGGGCTTAAGAATAAATGATTTATTTCTTTCTATTTGTTTTAGATAAATGATCAAGCTATCTTTGTCTATGTATCTAGTGAAAGTCCCGTCAAAATCGGTCCAGAGTAAGAGTAGAAATTAATTAATTGGGAACTAAAAGCAAAACATTTCCTAGCAACACCAGAATGGAGTACACGAGCTGTCAGTCATTGCTATTATTCGACATTTTTTACGAGTTTTTTTAGAATAGTGTGTTAATTTCGAATCGTGAACAATAAAACTAAGTTATCATGAACAAAGTAATTCGAGGCGGTGCCCGTGAAATAATATACAAAGTTTTCATGTGGTGTATGGACGAATATAAAGCCGAGAAGTTGTTAACAAATTAAGACGATGTTTACAAACGAAGGGCTGATTGTACTGGTAAGTAATAGTTGAAAATTGTACAAAACACTAAAAAGAACTAACTAACATAATATGCATATAATGGATATTCTTGTGATTACCAATGAATATTGTTTATTTAACCATATTTTTGAGGTTATACAAACATAAACATAACCTGGAGTATTTATAGCACGACTTACATTATTTTTAAACATTATTGAAACATTACATTATTTTAACATTATTTTTAACATTTTTGAAACATTATTTTCAAAATTACATTCTTTATTTGTCCACATTAGTCTAGAATACATAGTATAACGGAAACAGGAAAAGTAAAATATATTTGGTGTTTCTTTCTAAATTATTTATTTCTTGATTGTACGTCTCGGTGTAATAATATTTTTTTGTTATTGTTTTAGGTGTTTCTGAGAGTTCATTACGCACAGATAGCGTAACATGGTGCCGAAAAAGGTGGAAAGTTTTCGTTGAAAGAAAAGAAAAGGTCGTCCTGCAAAGGCAATAGATGATTCTGATACATGTGCGATTCGACAGAAAATTTATTTCTTTTATATCGTTCAAAAAGAAGTGCCTACAATTAGTTAAATATAAGCCAAATAAAGGGAATACATTGGTTATGATGAGCGATACTGCAGACTATTGCATAATAAATAAAATATTTTTAACGAAACAGTATTTTTATTCCCTTATAACTAATTAAATATATTTATGGCGATTTCATATGTTTTGTCAGAAAAAATAACCTTTATTATTTCTTATATGGTCTACCGTATAATAATTTAAATACCGTATAATAATATAAAATCAAGATGGATTGTATCGCCCTAACTGTGTTGCCACACAAACGATGGTGGCGCCCTCATTTAGTTTATTCCACCTGGCTTCGTTTTCGGTAGCAATCTTGATATACCCTATATATTTTAGACCAGGATTTCCCAACCTTTTTCTAGTGCGGACCCCTAGCGCCACTTTATTATGATTAGCGGACCCCATCACATCATGGGACAGAACATACAAGGTGAAATGTGGGTGTCCTGGCATCAATGCCTACCCCTTCTAGGCAAAAGGCGTGAGTTTATGTATGTATGTAAATTTTTGGAAAAATGTGATAGTTGATGTTGCGGTTTTGCGGCCAAAGTTGTAATATTTGGGTCATTGTTCCTCAGTTGGAGCCTTAAATCTGCTTCTAGTTGTAGTCTATTTCTGTATTTTAAAAACCCTTTTCACTTTTTGTTGTCGTAATTTTTATGTTGTCTGCGGACCCCCTGAGAACGGTCCGCGGACCCCCAGGGGTCCACGGACCCCAGGTTAGGAAACCCTGTTTTAGACTATTATACAAAAGACGTTTTAAATTATATAGATTATATTTTATTTTATTTTAAATGGAACTCTTATTTATAAATAAATACATCCAAAAGTCACATAAATAGTCCTGACCTCACATTAAAATCGAATCTTGTGTCATGGGTATCAGGAACTACCAGATACTTTTGGGTCTCATAAACACCCAGGACCTCAAACAAATACCTGTGGTTCACACAAATATTAATTTCGGTTCGGCGATCGATTCCGTGGCCATTTGTTTTGCAAAGCCGACATCTGACGAACTGCGCCACGGAGGCTCTTATTTCATATAAATAAATAACATGCCCGTAGTTGCATACATAATCCTGACCCCCCACAAAGAGGCCCACAAAAAAATATTTGTGGGCCTCACAAACCTTCCTCTCGGTGCGGGGATCGAACCCGCGGCCTTTCGTTTCGCAGGCGGCATGGCATCATCAGACATCAGCTAACCGCCTAGCCTGTGGCACAGGAGCTGTCATAATATACCAATATAATAATCTATTATTTTTATATTACATAAAATCTCAATAAAGCACCTTTACTAATTTATTTTAAGCACGACATGGGCGAGCCTAACGGTTCTTACATACAAATAAAAGAACATAAATTGAAGAATTTCAATATGTTACACTAGGCTGTACGGCTGCTGGGACTTTTGCCTTTAGATAGGTTATATGTAAAAAAACAACAAGTATCAACAATCAAACGTCAAAATGTAAAAAAAATTGTAAACAGTTACAAAAAACTTAAATAAATAGTTAAATAACTTATTCACAGAGTACATTGTTTATAGAGATATAATTATAAATAAAATTTAATGTTTAAAATTCTTTAATGTTGACAAAAGTAAGTATTTGTACAAAATATTCTATTAAGACTGTAAGTTTCTTATTTTTAAATTATTATATCTATTTAATGCCATAATGATCAATTATCGAACTGGATTGATATTCCTTGTTATATTTCCTTCAAGCGCCTAACAAATATTTCACCTACTCATACATGTCGCGCTCCAACATGCAACTTTGTTGGGATGGAAAGAAGTTCTACTAGTGGTTATTTAATACAGTTAATAGTCACACACACGTTATCAATATTCACAAAGTATATGATTAAAGTCTTTAGTCAGTTAATAACTTATGTTTGGAATGATTTGGTAGTGTACATTGACTTATAATAACATGAAACAGTAGGTTGTAAATATGTTTTAATAGATTACTATTTTGGGTTACAGGATTTAACTACTTGAAGCTATCGCTTGGTACTTTGCGGATGATTCAACCACAACCATGAGATCCTCTTTTTTCTAGGATAATGAACATCAAATCTTCAATCATTAGTGAAAACTGTTGTAAATGAAATATGTTGAAATAAATGTTTTATTTGTTTTTTTATTTGTTACCTGGCAGTAATTTGTGTGAAACAAGTTATACTAACTTGTATTTATGTATATAACACACTACAAATAATTCTTTCCATTTTTTAAGTATGTGTGTACATTTCTTTACAATTACAGTATATTACATCCATTTGAAGGAGTTTCTGTTTCAATTTAAGAAAGCAATTGAAAAATATATATTATTTAAATTAACTGATGATGTTCACATTAGGTTTAATACTTATTATGTGAAGATAATAAGATATTAGATACTACAAATAATTATTTCCATTCAATTTTAAGTAGGTATGTGTCTATATTTCTTGATGATTCAATTACAGTATATAACATTCAATTCAAAGAGCTTCTTTCTGTTTCATAGAAATAATTAAAGGAAGCACTTAAAAAATATATATTGTCAAAATTAACTGGTGATCTTCACATTAGGTTAAATTATTATTATGCGGAGTTATTAAGATACCACATATTAAGGACACATAATTATTTCCATTCAATTTTGAGTAGGTATGTGTCTATATTTCTTGATGATTCAATTACAGGAAGATATAATAATTAAAGGAAGTACTTGTAAATATATATTGTCAAAATTAACCGGTGATCTTCAGTTAAATCATTATTATGTGAAGATAATAATGTACCACATATTACAAATAAATATTTCTATTCAATTTTAAGTAGGTATGTGTCTATATTTCTTGATGATTCAATAACAGTACATTACATTCATTTCAAAAAGCCTACTTTCTGTTTCATATAATTAATTTAAGGAAGCAATTGAAAGATATATTATTACAATTGACCGGTTATATTCACATTAGGTTAAATACTTATTATGTGAAGTTAATATAGTTTGATTGCATAATAATATTATATTGATTTTATTAAAATTAGAAATAATTATACTTTGATTTTGGTCTAAAGTAGATAAATATTAGTTTGTTTTGTTATTTATCTAAACTCATTCTAACAAAACCTTTTCCTTTCCTGACATCTTTATGGTTGGTAATAATTAATGCTTCTTAATTAACTTTTACGAAACGTTTTATAGAAACAAAATACATAGAATTGAAGTTTTTATCCATGTAATAAAAGATTTCAATTAATATTTAGTTCAAAAGTGACTGTCTAATTATTATCATGCAGAGTTTATCAAAACAAATAGGTAGGTACTGTGCCATAACATTGAATGTGTGTGAAACTCATATAATATAAGCTTGTTGTTAGAGAAAATATAAAATATGCACTATATGTCACATTGTTTTATTATGTAACTACTTGTAAGATACTTATTAGTAATATTGAATTTTCTATTCCTCACAATGCGGCTGATATTGAGCTATGAACATACCAATAATCATAAGGTGGAAAGAAAACAATTTTTATTTAGTAATATCAAAAGTTTAATAAAATATGTTAATTACTATCCACAATTAATTTATTTAAGTGTTTTATAGCGATATTTTTTGGGTACAAAAAGTATAAATAAGATAAACTTTGAAGAAACACCTTTAAAAGATTTCCTCTTAAATAAAGTTTGGGGGTCTTCTCGTTGTAAATATCAGCCAAAATATAGTTGTATCCTCTTTGCCATCTTTTTGGTTTGTTTGAAATATCCACCATGTTCTACACTATATTCTTTCACACTGACACCAACATTTATTCAATTTGCCTTAAACTGTATTAGGTATGGCCCTTTTTGTTCTTGTTAAATCTTCTCCATTATACCGGTTTGGTTTTGGGTTTTATTTAAATTATCCCTGTATTTTCTGTCGGGAGTACATTGTTATTTTACGCCACAATAAAAACAATAACAATATCGAGTCTCGTTGTGGTTGTGAACGTCCTATCGCGTCGTATAAACTAATTTACTCGTCTGAGGTATAAACGGTACACTTCATCTAGTGTTGTAAAAAAGCTCGAGTCGGCGCTTAAACGCTCGAGTCGACGCTCAAGCAGATTGCTCGTGCTCGAGTCGGGACTCGACTGAAACGCTCGACGCTCGAGCAGTGGCTTGAGCGCTCGGCTCGAGCTTGAGAGCGCGCTTAGTTTACATAGTTAGAGAAACTGTAAAAAAGATCTGTATCTGTATCAGCCCATATACGTCCCACTGCAAGGCACGGGCCTACTCTACAATCGAGAGTTCGATTGAGAGTGTTTAGGCCATATAGTCCACCACACTAGCCTAGTGCGGGTTGGCGGACTTACATACCATAGAATTTTTTATAAATCGCTATGGTATGCAGGTTTCCTCATGATGTTTTCCTTCACCGTTTTAGTGCATGGTGATTGACTATCAATACACACATGACTCCGAAAAGTCAGAGGTGTGCCCTGGGATTCGAACCCGCGACCACCGTAAAAAAGATAGTATAATTGAAATAAGACAATTTCAATTTTATTTTTAACGATATTTATATTATAATAGTAGAAAAATACTCATTTATTATTAGTATACAATATGCCATATGATCTACGCCATAAGGCCCAAATTACATTACAAGTGTGGTTTAGCTTTTTGTTTGTTTTTGGTTTTTGTGTTTTACTGGTGGTAAGTCTCTAATATGTGAGAGGCTGTCTTGGTGGGTACCACCGCAATTTCTATTTCTCCCGTCAAACAGCATTTTAAATGCACTGTTGTGATTCGGATTGAAGGACATTGTAGTCAGAGTAACTACTGGACATATTGAGACTTAACATCTTGTGTCTCAGGATGGCGAGCGCAGTGGAATGCCAAGCATTGCTTTGTAAATCAAGGTGTTGTTTGGTTTTGCTACTGTTCATGAGCGGTCGCATCGCTTACCATCAGGCGAACGGCGTGCTCATCTCGCCATTCAATGCAATAAAAAAAAAATAGCTGAAGTTTCTGTACAATTCCTGACTACCTACTGATTTTTCTTAGCAACTAAGTTAAATTAAATACCTACCTAAAATCATCACACACCTTTGCAACACTATATTTTTTTTAACCATGAGAAAAGTCACGTACTGGCCTGTATATTTTCGTTACTAAGTCTGTTCCTTCTTTTAGTTATGACTAGCTGTGCCCGCGACTTCGTCCGCGTGAAGTTTAACAAAAAAGTTAATTAGGTCTTTTAGTTATTTTAAAAAAAAATGAAATTTTCTACAACAAATGTAGCCTAAGTTACTCCTTATTATATCAGCTACCTGACAAAAAAAGTCCCGTCAAAATCGGTCCAGCCATTTCAGAGATTAGCCGGAACAGACAGACAGACAGACGGACAGACAGACAGACAAAAAAATCTAAGGTCATTTTCGTTATAGGTATCGTGTATACAACGATATGTACTTGGATATTTTTATTTATTTTCACTTTACAAACAGACACTTCAATTTTATTTATATGTATAGATGTATAGATAAGGCCAGCTTATACGACCAAAGTCAAAAGATAAGTAATACTCACCGTACCTACCGCCCCCCACAACTCCTAACATTTTTATTAATCACAATTTTTTCATCTATCCGTATTTAAAAACTACAACGCTTGAACGCTCGAGCGCATAACTCGAGCATGAAAGTCTAAACTCTCAACGCTCGCAAGCCTTAAACGCTCAAGCGTTTAACGCTCGAGTCTAAAACGCTCCAAAGCGTCGACTCAGCGCTCGACGCTCGACTCTCAGCGCTCATTTTTACAACACTAACTTCATCTTGTACTTTTAATTCCTGGTGGTGGGCATCCTCTTCCCCACTATAATTTCCAAGATATTTCACAGGCATTTCTAATAGTCAGTGCAAACAATTTACATTTTTTGTTTAGCTGCGTTATTGTTGTTCGAACTTTTATTACTTAATTTTCTTCGAATCACCGCTGTTACATGCCATTTTAATTAAGATTTTGCACTTGATATATGGTCTAAAGTAATAAAATCACTTTACAAACAACATTATCGAAACTCGGAAATATGATATTTTCGTCGATGTCAAATTGACATTGTCAATTTCAAATTTTCGTCTCTGACAGTTAGTTCGGGCGACGAAGTATTGACGAAAAATTCAAATCATTCGTTCTTTTTACGGATTTCGTGTAACGAAGTAACATCCGTCCGAAAAATGTCACGAAACTTCGAGTTACGGATTCTATAGTAACCCCCCTGATACCGAAAACGAAGCTGGGTGGTAGTTTAAGCGATTTCAGACACAATGCAACAGAAAATTTTGCAAAAAAAGCGGTAATTTTTTTTGTAATTTTTTTCCTATGGCCATATTTGGGTAGTAAATACATTTTTATCCTAAAATAATAGAGTATACCCTTTTATTTATAAATACTCTAAGGTATAAAACAGTTTATATTATTATTTTATCAAAAACTATGGATTTACCACCCAAAAAAGACGATATTTAAAAAATCATTAAAAATTAATGTCGCGTTTCTTTGCGAAATTTTTAGTTGCATTGTATTTGTAGTCACTAAAACTACCACCTGGCTTCGTTTTCGGTAGCAGTCTTGATATACCCGGTATAATTGACTATACCACCGCAATGTCTATTTCTCCCGCCAAACGGCAGTGTAAATTTACTGTTGAGTTTCGCATTGAAGAATATTGTAGCCAGAGTAAGTACTGAACATATTGAGACTTAACAACTTAGGATGGCGAGTGCAGTGGCATGCCAAGCATTGCTTTGTAATTCTAGGTGTTGTTTGGTTTTGATACTGTTTATGAGCGGTCGTATCGCTTACCATCAGTCGAACCGCGAACGGCATGCTCGTCTCGCCATTTATTGCAATAAAAAAACCACCAAGTGTGTAATTTGGCCCGTAAAAGTATCGTAGGCTTTAACAGCCGCAACTTATGATGGTGTAAAAACCTCATTGAATTTTTCGTAAATCTGTGTCATACATCTTCATTATTTACATAATTAACTTTATACAAAAGAAAACAGTAACAGAAAATTACTAACAAATATGAGTAATTTGAACTAAAACAATGTTATTTGTCTAGGCTGAAGAATATGTTCCATTGCCCAAAGGAGACGTACACAAAAAGAAAGAAGTGGTCCAAGACGTGACATTGCATGATCTCGACTGCGCGAATGCCAGGCCGCAGGGAGGGCATGACATCATGTCCATGATGGGACAGCTAATGAAACCGAAGAAAACTGAAATTACTGGTAAATGGTCTTTACAGAGCTTGTTGTAAGGTTTTTTTTGTCATGAATTATGTTCCAATAAACGCGTTTACTGCCGCGCCACAACGAACTATATGACTGATGATAGCAAAGAACATGTTGCGCCTGAAAAAACACATCGTTATGTGAACCATAATTAACTTTTTGAACTTCGAATAGATCCTTTATGAAAACACTTTGGCGGCTGCATTCACTATAATATAGTGCTTAAACATTATTTCTTGTTTTTTCAGATAAGCTTAGGAAAGAAATCAACAAAGTAGTAAACAAATACATTGACCAAGGAATAGCAGAATTAGTACCAGGAGTGTTGTTCATTGATGAGGTAATTGTTTAGTTTTCTGGTACTTATGTATATGAAAAATCTTAAAATTTGTAAACAACTGCTTTCATATTGGATTATTCTGTTTTAGGTCCACATGTTAGATATTGAAACATTCACATACCTTCACCGAGCGCTAGAGTCCGCTATTGCGCCGATAGTTATATTTGCTACAAACCGAGGACGCTGCCAAATAAGGTAAACTTTATTATATTTGTTCTGCCTTCTATTTTGCACCAATTACAACTTTGGTCAACAAATTATGTATCTCGATTATTGCATTCAATTAATTATTAGTATCATGGGGTTAATAATTTTGTTTATTTGCAGAGGAACTGAAGACATTATCTCCCCACACGGCATCCCGTTAGATCTTCTAGATAGGCTACTCATAATTCGTACATTACCATATAACAAGGCTGAATTATTACAGGTGAGATATATTTTTAATTTGTACCTTCTTACTGATTAATGATTTCTTTACTTTTTTAAATGTATAAATATAAGCGATTTAAACTGTTATATTCTATTACATGAAAATATAATTTTCAGATTTTAAAATTACGGGCCACGACTGAAGGTCTTTCTATCGAAGATGATGCACTTGCCGCGCTAGCAGAGATCGGCGCTAATAGTACATTGAGGTAATTAATTTTGAATATGTTTATGATTAATTATTGGTTATATCATACCACGATATGCAGTGAAACATGACAAACTTTTTATACTTACATTAGTCGTACGTTATGATAAATACAATTTAAAAAATTGGATTTAAATATCCTATTCCCATTACTATTGGTTGGAGTCGGCTAGTGCGTAACATCCCGTGCGCATTGTTGTGAAGGTACGCGGCGCAGCTGCTCACGCCGGCGGCGCTGTCGGCGCGCGCGGACGGCGGCGCGCGCATCTCGCCCGCGCACGTCACCGCCGTGCACGCGCTCTTCCTCGACGCCAAGTCATCTGCGCGCATACTCACGCAGCACTCCGACAAGTACATGATGTAGACACACCGCACTCACACACACACACTCACATCTACTGCACCTCAACAACAATCATTGAGGTATTATACTAGAGCGGACATCGGGAACAAAATTTGCGTATGGTGCGTGCACAAGGGTACACATTGAAGCGAGAGGGAAGATATGTTACTTCGTAGGCGTGACAGAGACAGAAATAGAATGTACCCTTCATTTTGTTACAAACATTATGTTTGCAGTGTCCCCTCTAGTATATATTATCTCAATGACAACAATACATTATGTCATCATGAACCATATCACACCTTGACAATTATATAGACTAAAAAATATTATTTTTTGGGAAACGGTCATTAAAGATTTTTGTAATATAAGACATTTTGTACTTATGGAAGATACTTCGAGATGATCGAAGTGTACATATTTCTGCCTTTCATGTGTCAATATGTCCTTCTTTAATAAAGGGTCGATAGGTCATTTTGAGCTAATATACAGGATATCTCAAGACTGCTACCGAAAACGAAGCTGGGTGGTAGTTTAAGTGACTTCAGACACCATGCAACAGAAAAAGTTGCAAAAAAAAGCGTCAATTTTTTTTTTGTTATTTTTTTCCTATGGCCATATTTGGGTGGTAAATACATTTTTTTCCTGAAATAATAGTGTATACCCTTTTATTTATAAATACTCTCAGGTATAAAAGAGTTTAAATTATTATTTTAGCAAAAACTATGGATCTACCACCCAAAAATGACGATATTTAAAAAATCTTAAAAAATAATTGTCGTGTTTCTTAGCGAAATTTTTAGTTGCATTGTGTTTGTAGTCACTAAAACTACCACCCAGCTTCGTTTCGGTAGCAGTCTTGAGATACCCAGTATGATTAAAAGCCAAAATCTATTTTTTTGGGATTTGTTCACTTTAATTGTAAAGGTGCGATATTTGTGAATTCTTACTAGTGATATCGACTACTACATTGTCAAAACTATTGGGCCTTTAACTGTTAGTAGTCGTTAAGATTTCATTAGTAAATATAGAGGCAGAAAATATAGAGTTGTTTTTGTACCTCGTTCATACTTTTTATTGTAGTAGGGTACTACTATGTCTAATTCAAAACGTAATGTTAATAAGCAAACAGTCATTTAAATGAGCAACACTGTCAGACCAAATTGAATATACTAGTCTGACTATTATATTTTTTCTGTATGGCTTAAAACATTCATAATTTGTCAGAGGCCGACTTCAAGTCATTACTCATATAGTATTACATTATAAACATAAACTAAGGAAGAGAGCTTCTTTTGGAGCAGTTAATATTTCATTTCTAGTTTGAGACTAACTATGTATGTGATATTTGCGTTCTTGAAGTAATAAAAGTACAATTACTGGTGCAGAAATGTAGATTTTAAGTTTTCGTTATAGCGGAATGAATGTTTTGTTGCAATTGAATGATAACATTTTTGTTTGAATTAAGGTTTAGCATTAATGACACTCGGTGTATAATAAATAAATTTTAATTTGTAAAAAAGTCTTATTCTATTCTTTACACCTAGTTTTTATGTACACAACAAGGTTTCGATCTAATAAAGGCATTTTTCAAATATCAACAAGGCAACACATTGTCTGCTGGAAAAACAACCCAGCGAGTTAAAAATACAAAAATCTATAACAATTTTCGATTAGTTTAACATCTGTACACGAGTGTAACATACTGTTACGTGTTATTTACATTGTAAAACATAAAATAGACAAGGTTATTCACTTTTTTCAGCATTATTTCATGTTGGATTGGTGTTGGTAAGTTTCTTGTCTGCGGTGTTGTACGGTACCGGAATGTATTTTGAATCACCTTTCATCGTAGTGCTTGTAACTGGTGTTTGAGTAGTGACGGGGGGCGTGAATGTCGGCAGATCCACTCTTAAATCTTTGGGTGCTGCGGTGTGCCGGTAAAGAGCTTCAAACTGTAATTCTTCAGGGTAAGAATGCGACTTAATTTTTCTTTCATCCCTAGCGTTACTTGGATATACAATGACAATCTTTTCCCCTTCACTCTTTAATGCTACAGGAGGTAAAGCTGTACTTGTAGACACTGCCGGTCCAGGTACAACTTTCAACATTTCCGTGGGCGCTGGTCGAAGTTTTTCAGTGCTAGGTACCGTAGTCGATGTAGTGGTTGTCGTGGTCGTAGTAGTGACCGGTATTTCGGGATCATCGGGAGATTCTATTTCTCGTTTCCCGCCAGGAGGCCCCACTGTACGCAGGGATTCAATTTTCATCTCTAACGTAGGCGTTGGAACCGGCACCGGAATCGTCGTATTTATTTCCTCAGTTGGAATATACTTTGCAGTTGGTTTTGGAATTTCTCTGGAACCGAAGATTGGCAATCGTGGAGCATAAGCTGAGACTAATGGTAATATCGTATCGCGGGCATAGCGTTCAGCCCTCGAAATGAACGATGCCAGTCGCGACGGTAAATATTGTACGGCGAAACTAGTCTCCTCTTTTTCCGGTTGGTCGCTTGTGATTGCTTCGTATGTTGGCGTCGTGGACATGTCATAGTTCTTAGCTTTCCGTATTGGTGATAGGGTGGTCGTTTTAGGAGGTTGT
The DNA here is from genome assembly GCA_023078785.2 of Hyles euphorbiae. NCBI lineage: Eukaryota > Metazoa > Arthropoda > Insecta > Lepidoptera > Sphingidae > Hyles > Hyles euphorbiae. The sequence goes on from CM041050.1 coordinate 13,291,810, forward strand.
GTCGCTCTTAGAAGCGGTTCTGATATTTCTTGCTGTTCAGTACCATCTGCTCGTTGACGCGGCGTTTTCCGGGCACGAGGTCTCAATACCGGTTCAGCTATTTCGATGAGTCCGTTTGCTGCTACTTTGGTGTTGGTCATGCCGAATGCCCTGCCAGCATTCTCGTCGTTGTTGCCGGTCCATTCGTATGTGTCTACTAGAACGAAGGGTCTTTGCGGTGCGTCTTCTGGTAGTTCATTGTCAAGCGGATCGACTACTGTTCCAATACGTTTAGTCGAGTTATCGTTGATAAATTCGTTGCTGATGCTAGCGTTTTGTGGACCACTCTGCTGAATAAATAAAATAAACAGAGTAAAGTAAGTGAACAGTTTTAAAACGAATTCAATTCCACAGTTCTGAATGTAGGGATTATTACCTGTGGTATGACGCAGTTGCCGGGGTAAAGTGGCATTTCCACCGACTCTTCGGATTGTAGATGCATTCCCTTCTTACAGAATGAAGAGCTGAAAGAAACCAAAATATTTTATTTGTACGGCATTATGAAAATATCTTTTTAAGTTGGTGCAAATCGTTTAGACTTATTATTATGTTTTCTATGGAAATTCTTACGCTGGCTATTGTAAATCAGATACAAAAAAATGTAAAAGAACAAGATAAATAATTAATAAATAACACCCAACTGTCACAGATATACTCCTGACCCCACACTAAGATCGAGTCTTGTGTCGTAGGTGTCAGGAACTATGAGAGACTCACAAACACCCAGACCCGAAAGAAATATTTGAGATATATTAGATAACTTTTGATTTAATTTTTAAATGAGCTTTATAATACACGCACGTCTTAGCGAAGCTGTCGGTGATGAGGAACTTGTCGAGGCGGATGGTCTTGGCGCCGGCGCTGAGCCAGCCCGAGTAGGCGGCGTAGTGCACGCTCGCGCGCAGCGGCACGCCCAGCGCCGGGTGCGGCACGATCACGCGCGTGAACGTCGTGCCCGCTGCTGTGTCCTCGCGTCTGAAACGAATACGAATGAAAAAGATAGCGATAAAGCTATAAGTCCGTGTTTTAGTCATTGGTAAGTTTGAGCTTAATAAAACACTCGTAACATAGAGTTTCGTAATACTTTAAAGTAGAATGCATTATTACCTTAGATAACAGCTTTGGTGGAGGTAATTTTAAGGACAATATAATGATACCGATGAATTTTTTCGGACGATTCGGTCGTAGAAAATTTAACATATTGCGTAAATCAGATTTATTTGATATTACTCACTTGGTCATAGGGAAGGATTCGTTGAGGCCTGAATCGCCGTGAAGTATCACAGTGATGCGGCCGAAAGTAGGTTTCTCGCCTGGTGCGATTCCAGCCCATAGCGTCAGGTGGTATTGATGTGCTGAAAAAATATGCATAGATGAGACGTAGATAAAAGAAAAGACGAATTAGAATTTTATTGTTTATAATAATATAGCAATAATTGAATCAATGTCATACCGCAAAATGGTTCCTCTTCTCTAGTTAGTAGATACAGCTGGCCGCGTCCTAGCGATCTATCTGCGTAATATCCCATGTTACCGCAACGTCGAGTGCCATCGCACGGGAAACATCGGCCCTGCGAAACAAATAGTAATTGAAGTTGTTATGTAGGCGAAAAATGTAAGTTATTAAAGGAAAAGCGGACGTGAAGCGACAGCTTGGCTGTCACTTTCGTTCGGTGTGTGAGATTGCCTGTTGCCCCTTTCCTCTTCCCAACCTTTTTATTCCTGCCCCTTTCCCAATTTGATAGGCCGGCAAAACCACCATGATTAAAGAATATGGATGTTCATGGGCGGCATTGACCACTTACCATCAGGTGACCTGTTTGCTCGTTTATCGGATCTATGAAAAAAAAGGTTATTCTTACATATAATGGGACTAATAATATTAGGAAAGTAGGTAAATAATAAGTTTATCAAAGAATGTTGATTAAACATAGTCAATCGAAGGGTCAACTACACAAGAAAGACAAACACGTTGTAGCAGTCATAGACTCATGAAAAGGACAAACCTCAAGGAATGAATCGTAATCGGCACAAGGAAACGCAGGGAAATGGCATTTTGGTGACACTGAATCTGTGAAGAACTTGTAAGCTCGTCGATGATTGCACAGGGACCGCCCTTCAGGAGATGCAGCCGCCCAGGGAAGAACCAAGTCTGATACTGCGCCCACAAACCTTAAACGTAGAAGACAATGTATTAGTAAGTATAAATTATGATGATAATATTGAACTAGAGGATGACATGTTAAAACTCAAGGATTATAATAACATCTACTTAGATTGTGTATCTTTATCAAAGAGTTTAATAAATCCACAATTTGCTATTATAGGCAATAAACATTATTTTCTACATGATATGTTTTCAGTACTTGGTACAATTTTTTCTTACAAGTTTGAACATCCGTGCTGAACTCTTCCGCCGTTAGGATAAAAATCGACATGACCTAATGGTTGCGCCGCTCCTAAACCGCCAAAGATAAGTGTTTCTCCGTTTGAATGAATAACATCGACGAACTTGGCGTCGCCTTTGTCCAGACGTGCTCGAGGATCTTGGAACTCAAATAGAGGTCCAGCAGGATCTAAACCTGTGTATAAAATAAACAAATTTCCAATAAATCGCTACATTTCGTTCAAGAAGCCCAAAAACTTATTTGTAGAACTATGAAGCATGCAATATTGAACTACATTAATAGATAAATCTTAAATAAAGATATTTGACAGCTCCCGTGGCTAAGTTGGTTAGACTCCGGCCGTGAAACGTGAGGCCGCGGGTTCGATCCCCGCTCCGAAACAAATATTTGTGATCCACCAGTATTGTTTCGGGTCTGAGACCGAAAATTCTGTTATAAGGTGTCCACTGAAAATCAGCGTTATGTTGTGGTCTGCACCACATCATAGCATCAGCTGAGTGGACACCTACCAGTCACAGCCGCGACCAGTCTTTTTTTTTGTATTTTTATTCTGTTTTATATTATCAATGCCTGTGTATGTTGCGACTGTGACAAATAAATCGTATTTCTTTCTTTCTTTCTTTTCTTATAGTTCCTAATACTTACCCACGTCGATCCTAATGTGGGGTCATGAATATTCAAGTAGCTGTTGTGTGTATTTACTTATTTAGTTCCTAAATATAATCGAAAAATTATAAAATGTACAATTAATACCTGTAATTCGGCTTATATTTCGCAACTCAGAACCTGCAAAGCCAGCGACGTGGGCTCCTAAACTAAATCCAATGAGATGAACATCCTCATACCGCATGTCTATGTATTTCGCTAAACCTGAAAATGATAAAAATCAATAATGGGTATTCTAGACGAATTAGGCTTCATATTGAAATATTTCTCATTTTAAGAAATTAACCAAATATTAAAACTACAATATGTTTACGATCATGATAACATACAATTTGTCGTAGAGCATATATTAATAAAGATAACTATGAAATGAAAGGGACTATTATTTTATATTCTTTATAATGTAAAGCTGTTAACCTTGTAACAACATTGCTAGTTGTTTGCCGACGAGCCTTGTGTTCGCAGCAGCTCGGAGGTAGTTCGGCATGGACGCCCCACCCTCCCAGTCTACGCACACCACGTTACATTCTTCCTGTAAACCGATAAATGTAATCTGTATCATGTACTATTGGCATCCTGTCAGGCTGTCATCCATGTATACGATTTCTCACATGGCTTAACGGTAAATGTATACATTATAGGGAAAAATTAAAAATTTTACCTTTCATTTCATGCAATATGTCTGCCTTCGTAAAGATAGGGATGACACATTTTATTTATGAACGAAAAGTTTGAGTATACATAATTATGATTGAAATAGTTATTTTATCTTAGTCTACCAGCAGTGATCATCTGTGTCTACCAGGAATAAGGCAAGAATGTTCCAAATTCCAAGTGATTTCTGGTTTTGCGATGCAATGTTTTATTTATAATGAACTGATAGGTAAGTAAAATTTACTAAGTATATTTATGTAGTGAAATTCACGTCTAGATACATTATGAAATACTGCACTAAAATGATATTTTAAATGTACCTATACTACATTAGGTTCAATATGATTTTATACATGCCACCTGAGTCAATCATTAGTCTTTCTACATATAGACACGGAAAACCAAATGTTTATTGTAGCGAACAATGTATCCGTTATATAAATCGGCTTTACATAACACATTTCAACCAAAGTAATGAACAATCTTATTGGACGAAAGTGAGAAACGCTATTGTGTGTTGTTGCTCTATTTTAGATACATTATGTGTAAATTGGTCTACAATCTCCCCAACATATTTTATATTCTCGTAACCGAAGCTCGTAACAGAAACAACTGAGTGAGAGATACCTTAGTTGGTTAAGGACTGCACTTTAAAACAATAGGTAGCTGATTCGAACCCTGGACATTGTCTTTTTAAGTTACGTGTGTATTCTTAGTAAATTATCTTTTGGTTTTTAGCGAGGGTAAACATCGTGTGATAATCGAGATTAAGAGTTCTGCATAATATTTACAAAGGTTTACAGAGTCTGTCCAGTCTTGGAAGGATCAGATGCGGCCGTTCGTATAACCAGTATAACTAAGCAAAGTTGCCCAAATAGTTATTCTGAACAAACAAAAAAAAAACGCTTATGTTGTTAGAATTGCATGTAAGTATGGGATACGGGCAGAGAGTAGGTTAAATAATGAATCTGCTGACAATAAAATCGTACAAGTACTTGCATGCTTGCGGTCAACTCTTTCGGAAAATTACCCAAGTCTTGATAAATCCTGTTCTTCGAATAACAAAATTTAGAAAGTAAATTGACCTTCGAGTCCAATCCAGAATAACGCAGTAAACACTCATTGTATGCCTACATGCACATTGTCATGCAAAACCAAGTAAACAAGTCCACTTACAACAGCCATCAATGCGCTCCTCATTTCGTAAACCCACACATTGTCGCAGTTGGAGCCAAATCCATGGACTATGACTCTGGTGGGCCGGTTGGAGTCGAAGGCACGCGCAGCCCAGCCCCACGCCGCTGACATGTTACTGGCCGACACCGCCAACAGCGGCTGGTCACCCCTTGAAATAAAGTTATTTCCTTTTAATAATAATGTGGTATCTACTTCGTAGATTCGTTCAGTAGATATTTTCGTAAGTAGATATGTTTAGTAGCAAAATCATCTAGCCCTTTGAAGGTTCGATCGTTGTATTGTTGTGGAAGATTCTATCAAATCCTAGTACTTAATAAATCCAGCGTACTAAAATTATTACACTTGATGTAGGCGTGCGGAGGTCAGGAACCCGGAGACGGGCACCAACGTTCCGCCGCGACTTCACTGGGCGAGAATCCGAGTCCTCAACTCGGGCGCCGGAGCCCAGCGTATGCACCCCCTGGTGCGTGTTCGGGCACTCTATTTGACGTCTAGTCTCTAGGAAAGTCGCTCCGAAAGGTGCGGTTTGTATAGGACGGGCAACGTAATGAAACACACGATATAGAATATACGCGGAATCGACCACGCCCCGCCCTATGGTAGCCCCGGAGTAGACGATCGTAGTGACGCCGGCAAGCAACGTCGCAGTCCGGATCGCTTCGTACTTCGGGCTTCTTTCTTCAGGGTTTTTCCCAGGCTTCTTCAGGTTTCTTGTAGCTTCCAGTGTCTTCAGGTTTCTTCGTATCTTCCTCGGAGAGCTCTTCTGGATCCAGTAATTTCCTAATTTTGCTTGCCGGCTTAAGTACTCCGAGGCGTTACCATAGGGAGACCCCCGTGAAATGTTCCTATTTTTGGGTCCGTTTTCACTTCGGGGCGCGGTCATTTTCCTTTTTATTTCCACAAGTATCCTATTCTTAACTACTTGTCATACATCGTTAAATAGGTCTCGTCACGCCCTTTAAAATGACATATAAATAATTAATGTGTGAGCGGTGGGTGCGAAGCTGTTCAATAAAAACATGTCAAAAAACAATAAAAATGCACCCAATCCGCCCACACATACTGCGATCGTGGCGTGACGAGACCTTACATAATGCGTTCTATGTGCTACGCCGGGTGATGTGTGCGCGTGCGTCGTCAACATCCTCCCCCTCGTGCGCAGCACCTTCTTCTTCGTCGGACGACGCCGCCGCTGCTGCCGCCGGGACGAGGAGCACCGCCTTGGTGCTCGGTCGCCGCAGCACGCCGTTCGCCGTCCGCACCTCGACGATCCTTGTTCTTCCGTCGGGTCCCTGGTGCGCCGCGATGACTTGGCCTCTGGGCCACACACAGCGCGGCAGTGCGGAGTCCACTATAAGGACCGTGTCCCCGCACTGCAGATCGCGCCCGTCGCCTGACCGCCCGGCGATTCTTCTTGGCAGGAGAGTGGGGAGGTACTCCTTCACCCACCGACTCCAAAAGTGGTCGGTGAGCCGCTGCGCCACCCTCCAAGTCTTCTTGCCCGTCGCGTCTTCGTCGGCGAATACTCCTAGTCGACGAGCTCCGCACGACCTGCCTATTAAAAAATGGTTGGGCGTTAGGGCTTCTTGCGCCGGGTCGTCTGCCTCCACTAGAGGCCTCGAGTTCACGATGTGTTCTGCCTCCGCGACCAGCGTGTGCAGAACCTCTTCCTTCGGGCACCGCTCCCGTAGCGTTGCCGCCAGCGCCGTCTTGATGGAGCGAACCAGACGCTCCCATGCTCCTCCCATGTGGGGCGCGCCAGGCGGAATAAACTTCCACCGCACGCCCATTTCCTCGGCCGCCGTCGCCAACGCTTCGTTTTTCAGGCCTTCCGCCGCCTCCTGTAACTCTTTATTTGCGCCCACAAAGTTCGTGCCGTTATCACTATAGATAGTGACCGGCATCCCTCTCCTTGCCGCCATTCTTCTCAGGGCCAGTATCATCGAGTCTGCCGACAGGGACGCGGCCAGTTCCACATGCACGGCCCTCGTTGTCATGCACGTGAACAGCGCGCCCCACCTTTTCTCGTGACGCCGCCCGACGGTGACGGTCATGGGCCCGAAATAGTCCACCGCCGCATGGGTGAACGGTGGGGCCCCATGTCGTAGTCGCTCTGGAGGCAAGTCTCCCGTCGGCGGTTCCTGCGGCTGACCCCGTCGCACTCTGCACCACTGGCACTGGCGCGCGACGTGGCGCACCGCTGAGCGCAATCCTAGCACCCAGAATCTCTGCCGCAGCTCGTTCAGGACAGTCGCGTGGTTTCCGTGCTGTAACAGTTCGTGAAAATGCTGTATTAACAGTTTCGTTACGCGGTGACTACTGCCGAGCACGATGGGCCTCTTGTAGTCCTCGGTGACGCCGGTGGCCGCATCTATGCGCCCGTGCATCCTTATGAGCCCATCGTCTCCTATGTTGACCGCCAGCCCTCTCAGCCTGCTGCCCTTGTGTAGCGGCTTTCCGCTGCGGATGCGACCAATATCCTCTTCGAATTCTTCTTCCTGGCTCCTCTTCAGCAGCAGCCTCTCTGCCTCGCGTATCACGTCCGGGTTGAGCGGCAGCAGATTCCTGCTCATTCGCTCCCGAACGGTGGTCTTCTTTTCTGCCGCTCCTTTCTTCTGATACGGCTTCCAGGCGGGGTCTTGCTCCGCCCTGTTCACGGCGCCAACCGCATCCTTCTTTCGGCAAAGTCGCACGAACAACAACACCCTCGCGGTGGCCCTTACCAATCTGGTCCACCGCGAGAATCTTTCCGGTGACGGCGTCGCGAACTTACTCGCTTTTTCTCTGACGGCGGTCGTTGTTTGCGTCTCTTTCTCTTCCCCTGTTCGTTGAGCTTCGAACTGACGGGCGCGAGGCCACTTCTTTTCGGCCTCGCGCAGGAAAGCCGGACCCTTGTACCATCTGTGGTCCGCGCCGAAATTCTTCGGAACCTTCCGTGTCGCGTCGTCAGCTGGATTCTCCTTCGTGGGCACCCAGCGCCATTGTTGTGGTTTCGTTGTGTCCTCGATTTCAGCCAATCTGTGAGCAACGAATGGCTTAAATGTTCGCGGATCGCTCTTGATCCAAGCGAGGACCGTGCTCGAGTCCGTCCAGTACGTAGTCCTGGTGGCCACTAAGTCGAGCTCCTCCTTGACGGACTGTGCCATGCGGGTCCCCAGCAGCGCGGCTTGCAGCTCCAACCGCGGCACGGAGACGGGCTTCAGTGGCGTGACTCTCGCCTTGCCGGCGAGCAGCGTGACGTCACCCTTGTCCTCTTCCGTCCGCTGTCTCCAATACACCGCGCACGCGTAGGCCACTTCGCTGGCGTCGGTGAACACATGGAGCTCCCCCTCGTGTGCGATGCGCGTGATGCACCGCGGCAACCGTAGGTCTTGCAGCAGGCGCAGGTTGTCGATGTACGTTCCCCATTGCTGCTCTTCTTCGGCTCCGATGTGCTCGTCCCACCCGACGCCGCTTCTCCATATGTCTTGAATCAGCCTTTTTCCCTGTATGAGGATCGGGGCCGCCAATCCTAGTGGGTCAAAGGTTGACATGACCACGCTCGTTACTTGTCGCTTTGTCGGCGTCGCTCCTTCGTAGACTGCACTCGCTGGGCGCGCTCGGAAGCCCAAGCAATCTTCCGCCGGGAACCATCGGAGCCCCAGCGCGCCTTCTTCTTTGGAGCCCAGCTCCACCTCGCCGTCCTTCGAGTGCTGGCCAAGTGCAGCCAGCACGCCTGGTCTGTTCGACGCCCAGCTTCTTAAGTGGAAGCTCGCGGCGCGGTGGATCATGTCCACCTCCTTTGCCGTCCGGATGGCTTCTTCTTCGCTATAGAAGCTCTGCAGATAATCATCCATATAGTGGTTCTTCTCCACCGCTGCAGCTGCCTCCGGATACTTCGTCTTGAATTCGGCCGCGTTTCTATTCTTGACGTAGATCGCGGCGCTTGGTGAACAGGCGGCACCGAAGACTAACGAGCTCATTCGGAACTCTTTCGGCGGCCCGTCCCTCTTGTCTTGCCTCCACAAGAAACGAAGGCTGTCGCGATCTTCGTTCCTTACTTTTATCTGTAGGAACATTTCCTTTATGTCCGCTACCACCGCGACAGGACGCTGTCGGAACCTTAGTAGCACGCCGAACAGCGACTGTAGCAGATCCGGTCCGGGTAGCAGCGCGTCGTTGAGGCTCTCTCCTTCGCATTTTGCAGCCGCGTCGAACACTAGCCTCTTCTTTCCCTTGGTCGGGTGCGTGACCATAAAGTGCGGCAGGTACCACACTCTCTTGCCCGTTGCTGGTCCCGCTTCCTCGGCGTACCCGTTGTCCAGCAGGTTCTGTATCTGACGCTGATACTCTTTCTTCAAGTCCTGATCCTTGTCAAGCTTCTTTTCTATGGACTTCAATCTGTTCTCCGCCGACTTGTAGTTCGCCGGCAACACCTTGTCCGCCTTTTTCCAGAGAAGCCCGACCTCGTAACGCCCGCTCGGCGTTCGCCTGGTGGACTCCTCCAGCTGTGCCAGGGCTCTGGCGTCTGCGTCCGTCGTCGGTCTCCTTGGTTGCACACCAAGCGATTCCACGGCGAAGTGCTCCTTGACCAGCGCCTCCAAATCGTCCTCTCGAGAGGAGACATGTGCGCATCTTCCGAAGCGCACGGCCTGCGCGCTTCTCCCATCTAAGCCGTGGAGCACCCATCCCAGCAGAGTGTAGGATGCCACTGGCTGATTCTTACCACCTTTTCTGGTGCTTCTGGACACTATCAGCTCCCAGTTGTCCTGGCCTATTAGCAACCTTGGAGACTCTTCTTCGTAGTACAGTTGCTCCGTTATTTTCTTGAGGTGCGCGCATTCCCGCAGCCTCCTTTGGTCGAGCCTCTGGGGCGTGAGACTGATATCGTCTATCGTTCTCACGCCCTTCAGCAACCTCATCATCTTCTGGTGCGCGCCCTTCAGCTGCACGTCCAGCTTCATGGAGTCCTTCTTCGAGACTATCTTGCCTCCGACGGTCTCCAGAGTGAGGTTCTCGCGCGGTCCCTTGAGTCCAACCTCTTCCGCAACTGCAGAGTCGAGAAGGGTAACCGTCGACCCTTCGTCCAGTAGAGCCATTATTTTCTTCGTTCCTTTGGGCCCGTGTATGATCACCGGGACCATCTTCAGGAACGCTCTCGCTCCCACCGTCGCGTTCACCGGAAGGCGCACGTTGTTTGCCACTTCTTTGGCCGCGTCTTCCACTGCCTCTTCTCGGCGCACCGGGCTCCGCTCCTCGTGGAGCAGTATGTGGTGCGCGCGCTTGCATTTCCTGCACGGCGGCCTTCGACAGTCTTCTTTCCTGTGCCTCCCTTGAAGGCACTTGAAGCAAAGGCGGCTCCTCTTCGCCGAGTTCCACCTGTCTTTGACCGCTGCTCTTCCAAAATCTTGGCAGTCCAACATCCGGTGATCGCCATTGCAGTGTGAGCAGATCGTCTTCACTGCTCTTTCTTCGTGGTGGTCCACGGCGACGTGCGCGGCTTGTCGCGCAGGAGCCCGTGGTCGGACCACCTCCTGTACTGCATACGGACTGCATCTGTCGGCCTCCCTGTTCAAGAACCTCATCATCGAGATGAGTTCGGGCGCCTCCTCTTCTGTGTCCGCGGCGAAGTCGTACCATCGGTACCGAATCACCGCAGGCATCTTGTCCACTATGCTCTTCATAATCTCCGGCGAATGGAGATACTGTGGCTTCTTCAAGCCCCGGATCGCTGCGACGGTGTTGTTCACTTGACTCGCGAAGACACACACGTCGCGCGCGTTTTCATTGATTCTTGGCAAGCTCTTCAATTTTTCCAACTCGCCTAAGACCAAGGCGTCTGGTCTCCCGAATCTGCGGCGCAAGGCTTCCATGACTTCCTCTGGTGTACAGTCGGAGTACAGGACGCTCTTCACCGCATCCCTGGCCATCCCCCTGATGGCCTTCCGCAGTCGGGCCATGTTCTGTGGCCGACTGAAAAACGAGGCTGTGTCTTCATAAACTGTGTTGAAGGCGATCCATTCTCCCGATGTACCGTCGAACGGCGGTAGTTCATGCAGGAACGCCGGAGCAGACGTCCCAGCCCGCGGAGCTGCATTGATGGCCTTCACTATTGCTTCTGCCAAACCGCATGCGTCGCTCTTCGGTGCGTCGCTGGGCTTGACCTCTTCGGTGACAGCTTCGACCTCGTATTCTTTCACGGGCGCCGTTGTAGTGGCTTGCACCCACTTCGACACGGCGTCTTCTTTGACTGGATCCTCACCTGTACCCGTAGACGAGTCGTCGTCGTCTTCTTCGACTCGAAGTAATTCGAGTCGCGCTCGAGCGGCCGCTGCCGCTGCTTGCGCCGCCTCATGCTCGAGGCGCGCAACTTCTGCCCTCGCTTCCAGCTCCTTCCTCTTGCTGCTTGACCGCGTCGAGCGTCCTCTTCGAACCGTCGCAGCCGGTACGTCTTCACGTTGTCCGGGTGCGCGAGGAGTTTCGGTCGCGGTTGTAGCAGTGGTTGTGGTCCCATGTGACCACGTCGTGGTGACCGTAGATCCCGACGTGCCTTCAACTCGGGGCGCCGTGGTCGCGCCGGTCGTCGGGGTCGTGGTGGTCGTCGCTGCTGGAAGGCTTGATGGAGCGCCCTTCGTGCTTCTAGTGACTGGCATCTTGAGTGCGGCGAACAATCCGGCTCGAAGGACCAGCTGTAGGCGTGCGGAGGTCAGGAACCCGGAGACGGGCACCAACGTTCCGCCGCGACTTCACTGGGCGAGAATCCGAGTCCTCAACTCGGGCGCCGGAGCCCAGCGTATGCACCCCCTGGTGCGTGTTCGGGCACTCTATTTGACGTCTAGTCTCTAGGAAAGTCGCTCCGAAAGGTGCGGTTTGTATAGGACGGGCAACGTAATGAAACACACGATATAGAATATACGCGGAATCGACCACGCCCCGCCCTATGGTAGCCCCGGAGTAGACGATCGTAGTGACGCCGGCAAGCAACGTCGCAGTCCGGATCGCTTCGTACTTCGGGCTTCTTTCTTCAGGGTTTTTCCCAGGCTTCTTCAGGTTTCTTGTAGCTTCCAGTGTCTTCAGGTTTCTTCGTATCTTCCTCGGAGAGCTCTTCTGGATCCAGTAATTTCCTAATTTTGCTTGCCGGCTTAAGTACTCCGAGGCGTTACCATAGGGAGACCCCCGTGAAATGTTCCTATTTTTGGGTCCGTTTTCACTTCGGGGCGCGGTCATTTTCCTTTTTATTTCCACAAGTATCCTATTCTTAACTACTTGTCATACATCGTTAAATAGGTCTCGTCACGCCCTTTAAAATGACATATAAATCATTAATGTGTGAGCGGTGGGTGCGAAGCTGTTCAATAAAAACATGTCAAAAAACAATAAAAATGCACCCAATCCGCCCACACATACTGCGATCGTGGCGTGACGAGACCTTACATAATGCGTTCTATGTGCTACGCCGGGTGATGTGTGCGCGTGCGTCGTCAACACTTGACAAACCCAAGAAATGATTAGCTGGTCAAAATGGCAGCAATCGTAGGTATATCAATTATAGAATATTCATATTTGAAACGCAACCTGTGAATATTATACATTAAAGGTGGTGACTAATGTTACCTATTGACTGTGGAGTAAAGGAGGAAATGCGTCCCGACTTCTTGTGGGGTGCTGGGTAGTGTCTCCAGGTATGCGAATGGGCCAGCATCTTCGAAACATCCAAATTCTCCATAACAAACGCTGCCTTGTGACCTCTTCGTTCTGGAAACAACACAAACTCACTGATTCCCAAAATAAACAATTTACAGTAATATTTAATACAAACTACACTGTATGTGCAGATATTTTACAAGTCTGGTTATTTTACAACGTAAACAATTTGCAAATCCAGTTTCACTGCAAAAGGATTTGTGCCTAGTTGTTTTTAGTACAGCATTTAACAACGAGTTTTCTATACTTGTCATTAAATGATTCTTATAGATTTAAGTAACGCTTATTTTCCAGAAAAATAAGTGATTGTATAATGGCAGTTTTCTTTACTTTCTTACGCTTGATCAAGTGCGTAAGTAAGCTAATCGCACTTTGTCCAAATTAATGATATTGGTCATTGAAGTATATCCAAGTGAAACGGATAGTGAAAGCTATGTTTTTCCTTATTATTGTGCAACTCTGTTTACATCAACAATGCAAAAAATCTAAAGTAAGTAAGTAGTATCCTCATACTAAAGTATCTACTTATCAATTTATGAATCTTTCTGCGCATTTTTTCTAAGCAATATTATACGTGACTTAACAGTAAACTAAGCTTTAAATAATTATTTTAAGTGGTAATAAAAAAGGAAAAAAAAGAAGTATGGCCTCATAAATGTATGAGGTGTATGTGACTATTGGGTGTATGATTATATAGACAGCGTTCGTGGCGCAGTTGGATAGACGCTGGCTTTGAAACGAGCGACCGCAGATTCGATTCCCGCACCGACACAACGTTTGTGTGAACCACAAGCATTTGTTTCTGGTCTGGGTTTTTGTGAGACCGAAGTCTCCTGTAATTTATGATAGTCATGACACAAGACTCGATCTTAGTGTACCTCACACTACACGACTATGTATGTGATTGTTGGGTGTATTTGGTTATTTAAACTTGTAATTCTTCTGATTTTTTTTATCTTTGCTTGTTACTGTCACTTTTATTATGATTAGGTTTTCGTAGTCATTTACTTCAAGTGTGTATCGACTTATGGTTTGCAGCATTGTTTAACACAATTGGTAATTTTATGAAAACAAAAGATATGTAGGTTTATTTTTAAATTATACATACTTCTGGATCAGCCCATATACGTCCCACTGCAGGGCACGGGCCTACTCTACAATCGAGAGTACGATTGAGAGTTATTAGGCCGTATAGTCCACCACGCTGGCCTAGTGCGGGTTGGCGGACTTACATACCATATAAATTCTTATGAATCGCTATGGTATGCAGGTTTCCTCACGATGTTTTCCTTCACCGTTTTTAGTGCGTGGTGATTGACTATCAATACACACATGACTCCGAAAAGTCAGAAGTGTGCCCTGGGATTTGAACCCGCGACCACCGTGAACATGTTACATACATACATACTTAAATATTACATACTTAAATATTATTAATGAAAATTATTGATGCAACTAAGTTCATAATCCTTCCTGAAATTAATTCGAAATGAAGTCACTGTTAAGTATTCGTTTCGCATTGTATGATTATGCAAGTTGTACCATTTAAAGACATATTATTACCTTCTGTGTGTTGTCGTATGACATAACAAGAAGGAAAACATGAAAATAGTATTGAGGTCACGCAGATTGGAAACAAATATCCAATTTTTACTAAAACTTTGTTTCATGTGAATGCTATTTCAAGAATTAGTGTCATTAATATTTTATGAATGGTAGGATTATCCTGTAGACCGTTTAGAGCTTAGACACTAGAGACGCTTAGCCTATAGCTTAGATAAGTAGACTAACGCTTGAATACTGGAACGCCATTCAAATAATAAGTTGCTCTTAACAGCGCATGGCCCACTTAGCCAGATTTTTTAATTAACGTAGTTAAGCGCAACTTATATTTAAGTTGCGTTCCAGTATTCGGGCGATAAACGCGGTCGTATCTTGGTTTTTTAAACTTATGTTCTGTTTTCTAAATGAGCCCTGGACCAATTTTCTTGCCAGTTTCATTCTTCTCAAGCGTTTTTATTTTCCAGTGACCCTAGGTAAATTTGATATTTCTGCTTGTTGCTCTTATCCTTACGAAATTCTTTCACATAGGAAAGTACTATCGTGTTTAAACTATTTTCACAAGACAAAATTTACTGTTTATACAACCAATGTGTTTCCTCCAAGTCTGTACGTACACGAATATTGTGGCATACAGCCATAACATCGTAAGTGCATGTTTTAAATATTCCTTTGGATCTAGAAAGAGAAAGGCATTGAATCAATTATAAATTCAATATAGATTCATAGTTTAAGACTAAATAGATACATGATTTGATTAGAACCAGTTAAACAGCACTCAGCACTGCTGCTTGCAGGGTACTTCCAATTTATTAACATTAATAACTACAACACTATTATAATAAACATAAAACCTTAGTCTCTATTATCAGATCTTTATGTTATTACACTCATTATTTTTCTCTCTCGGTTTGCTTTTAACAAAAGGAATATCTTATATTTGTTGTGTAATACTATTTTGCCAGAACCAGAACTACACCCGGTGCCAAAATTCGGATAAAGTGAACAAAAAAATAATAATTCATATCTTTGAGAAATTCTTGTATACGAAGAAATATACGAAGAACATAAACAAGGCTAAAATAAGTCAGCATAATTTCATATGACTTGCGTGTATGTTTCTTAAACCGCATATCCATCTCTTTCCTGTTCATGAGATCTTTTATTCCTACGGAAACAGAATGGAATTTTAATCAATCTGGTGTTTTGTAGAAAGTAACAACACAGAGCGAAAGAAATTGTATTAATCACAACGCTGCCGGATCGCGTTAGAAAGTGCATATTTGAGACTTGCACGGAAATTCTTAACATAATTTCTTATAATGTCGAGGTATAATAGGGTAGTTTCTTCCAAACATCGGTATAGGTACTTAATTTTAAACAACTTACGTTTATTTGGTTCCAGCATTATGAAACTGTATTAATGCTGACCACAGAAACAATTTATTTTTAAAAATAATTTAACCATTACGTAAATTACCACCACAATACACTATCTAGAATTTTGCGGATTTACTTAATACCATTTTTTCAGTAACGTACTCAATTTTTACGCTATAAAAAACTCGTTTGTTATACATATATTGTTCCCATTTCTGAGCTGCATATCGATAGTCAACGATACTAATAGATTAAGTAGCTGTTACATACCTTGTCCGTGCTCTCTTCAGTTCCCACTCGTGTATAGACTCCTTAACAGCTGCGAGTAGTTCGGCGTCTCTTTTCTCGTCTTCTGCCTCTTGGGCGGGCGTCGCCGGCCGCCCCGCGCCTCGCCATGGCTCTAGTTCTGCATCTGTACAATAAAAACATTCATATTATTACTTAAGAAGGAATACCTAACAATTATTCGGAAAAAGAATTTAATTGCATGGTTGACTGTAGTTGAATCCTATTATAAATGGAATTAAGCCTTATTTAAAACAGTAGTCATAAAATGCGCTACAATTTCTTACTAATATTTTAAATGCAATTCATATTTACTACTTCTACTGCTCGCAAAAAAGGGGCCAAACCAAAGTTGTATAAGACCATTATATTTTTTATTACTTGTTTCATTTTTGCTGACAATGAGACAGAATTAACTCAGTTTTTATTGTTTCACATGTGACAAAGTAACAAACACAGGGCAGCAAAGCATGAAAACAATGGAAATTTCAAATTTCTTTAATAATATGGCAGTGTCCACACAGCCACTACAGTCAAAATAAAGAACGCAATGTTTGTATTCAACACACGGCACAGTGAGTTCACAAGAGGGGAAAGGCGCAATAGGTAACCTAAATGCAATCAGTTGTCTCCGGGTGAACTAATGCCGCAAGTTTTTGCTCAACGCGGCCTTGATCTGCAGGCCCGTTGTAGGGCAGTGTGTAGCTCATGTGAGACCTACTCTGGACGAAAGCAGGCCATTCCCATCTCTCGAGAAGAATGAGAAACTCGCAATCTACTTTGCGAGCAACATTTGTACCTTTTATGGCTGACTAATTGAAGAGCAGTAGATTGATTGAACCGTAAACTAATTCTATTAATCACAATAATTAACATAGTTCTTGTCAAAACCCTTTTCAAAGTGATTTTAGACAGGCGGTTATGAGAGTATAGTTGGTGTCCAAAGCAAAATAAGTATATACGCATGTATAAGTAATAAAAGTATTTGCATTATAATATCGTAGTTTCATTTATAAGGCCGACCCTTATAATTAATTCTTATATTCAACGAGATTATAAAAATTAATATGCCGGTTGTGAAACGAGAGGTTCAATCTCTACACCAAACATTTTTTTTATGATCCACAGGTTCGTTTACTATTTACTAATACAAATAATAAATTGGCAAGCGATCAATGGCTGTACGTGGAAGATATTTGAGAAAAACTATTCATTATCATAAACCTGACAGAACCCAAAACACCTACTATACGTCTTCCATTCGTTTATTTTATTTTTGACAGTTCACGCCTATAAAGTACGACATTACAGTAGAACAATATTTTGAAATAAAAGTAGATACTTTCTTGACGGGTAACGCCCACTTAGAGTTGTGCCATTCGTAACGAATGACCACAGATAACAAAAACGATTTTGAATAGAATCAATCAATCGGAATCATTTGAAATAAAATTACATTAAAATGCTAATGAAAACAGTTAAACGTAATATAGTACCCAATATTAGGATCGAATGTATTTGCTGCAAATTAATTTATATGAATAAAGGTATACGTATTGAAGTGACTTTTAATAAGAGTTTAATTTAAAATAATTACAATGATTACAACGAAAATAAATGTTTAGTACCTACTTGTAATAAACAGTTAAACCATGTTGGAATTCATAGTACTTTAAGGATTAAATAATTAAAACAACTAAAAGGTAATTTGTTAATATTTTTATTTATAAACAATCGTCTGTTTCGTCGGAATCGGCGTCGTCGTCACTCGTATCCCCAGTAACACTAATTATTAATGAGTGCATGGGTAAGTTGTCAAATGCGACATCGCGATCCCAATCAGACATTATTTCTTTCTTCGTCTTATCTACGACACTCGCCCAGTTATGAGGCGTCACATTTTCACACGCATTTTTAAGCAACTCCAGCATTTTGTTTGCGGTGAAAGGAGGAGTTGTATTTATTCTCGCAGCATATCCTTTCACTTGCGCCCATATTAGCTCTATGGCATTATACTGGCAATGATATGGAGGAATTCTAAGGACGGTGTGCCCATGTTCTGCAGCCATTTCATCTATAACGTATCGTTTAGGCTGCTTCCTCATTTTTAATATTTTAAGTAACTCTACTTTTAATAGGGACTCGTCCACCTCCTCGCCATTGTTACGGAGCCAGTTTATTATTTCATTTTTTTTACTGGCTTGCGTTGGCATTTTGTTAATTTGCCGAGAGTGATAGGACGCATTATCTATAAATCTTGTTGATGGCTGTTCGAGTGACAATAATATTTCCCGAAACCATTTTTCATATACTTCGGAATTCATTTCTTCGTGGTAATCCCCTGTTTTCTTTGATTTAAAAGCTAACATAGCATCTTGCACAAATCCTTTTGCGTTTCCTGCATGACAAATTATAATTCTTTCACCTTTTCCCATTGGCACTGCGGTCGAGGAGCTAGCAGTGTTGTCAGTCCAAGTTTTTGATACCGTGTGATTCGCATTGAGCCAAGTTTCATCGGTGAAAACAACATTCGACCAGTCTTCTATTTTTTTAGCTTGTCTTAAAAATTCGCATCGATACAAAGCAACATCATTGCGTTCCATCAATATTTTTCTTTTGTCACATTTTTTGTATATGAATCCAATCCTAGTCAATACCTTCGCCAAAGAAGACTTTTGACCACGGAACAAGCCACTAGTTTTCAGAGATTGTACTAGGTTATGTAAAGTAGGAATCTCTTTTCTTTGGTAATAATCGTATATATGACGACGAATAGCATCACCATCAAAACTGTCAATTGCTGTCACTTTAAAGGGCTGACGTTTTTTCTTAGGTGTAGATGGCTTGTTTTGTTCCATGCCACTACTGCCGTAGCCTTCTTTAATTATTTTTGAAACTGTTGGAGCAGTAATACCTAATGCTGCTGAAACACGGTCTCTGATTTGAGTCACTGGTATAAGAGGTCCACCATTACGGCTTTCCCTTTCAAAGTACTCATGAAGTCGCAACACAAACTCCCTTGTTTGTCCTTTAAGCACCTTTCCTTTAGGCATTTTGAAAGTGATGAAGGCAGGTACGATGTTCTCAATTCAACCAAATGTAGGAATTCACGGGTAAAACAATACGGAGGAATATAAATACTCAACTCGACGTATGAAAAATGTGAATTAAAATTCAGCGAACGGAAAACACTAGCACGGGCGCGGGCGTCTCGTTGTGAGTGACCACAAAATGGCGGCGCGCGTCACCTGTCTGCCCAGTGTTGCCGTTTCACAATTTGTTTTTAACAACATTACTATTGCCGACGGAAGTGATAAGAATATTAACTTAACATGAGTAAATGGTTTATTTTAATATAATTATTAAATCAAGTAACTTAAATATCCCTGAAGTTTTATAAAACAATGCATGGAGCAAAAAATAAAATATGTATTAAATCGATTAAAACTTGTTCAAAAATAAAATCGTTTGTTATAAAAAATTGATTCGATAACGCATCAGGCCATCACTATTTGATTCAGTACTCGATGTGTCAAAAATAAAATAAACGAATGGAAGACGTATAATTGTTAGATTTTTTGCTGGTTTATACGGTTGTGCACTTTAATCTCAGAAACTTAACGGAGTTCAATTAAATTAGGTACGGAAGAAACTCAGATCCTGGATTAACACGTATAGTTTGTATCCCGAAGAATTTAGTGGTCCCAGTGGTATATACTAGAAATTCGAATATATTTGTTAGATGGGCGAGATGGAAAAGGGCAGGATTGAAAGTGTTGAGTAATGGAATTGAGCCATCTCATTCAATGATGGCACAGAATATAACGGGATAGGCTAGGAAAAGCAGTTTAAGGACGGCAATCCTATTGAGCTGAGATATAAATAAAATATTACACGGAATAATATTACAATGCTGATGTCATAACAGTATAGAATATGGTATTATTTGTTGTAAAAACAAAAATAGACTGCCTCGGTGGCGTAGTTGCACTACGGTACAGATACAAAGCTGAGGTCTCGGGTTCGAATCCCGGGTTGGGCAAAGTGATATTGGATTTTTCTATTCATTATCAGCCCAGAGTCAGGAATTTGTGCCCGATATGGCGATAGGCTCGCCACCTATCACATTGTGGGACGGAACATACAAGGCGAAATGTGGGTGCCCTGGCACCTCTGCCTACCCCTTCTGGGATATAGGCGTGGGTTTATGTATGTATGTATGTATGTAAAAACAAAAATCACGCTGCATAAGAAAACAATCACCGACTTTATAACTTTTCAAAATATTTTTTGTAATCTCGAAGTTAGTGTTGCACAACTGGTGTGGAGCAATTCTTTTCACTATTGTGCCGTATGTGGCAAATTGACTCCAGACTGAGGTGGGCGAAAATTGTTACATCCGCGATATTAAGGTCAAAACATTTAAACTGCGAGTTTTAAATTGTGACGCACTAAGAGACATTTCAGTTATGCAAGAATATCCAAGATTTCAAAACGAAACGAAAGCGCTAACCTTTTATTTATTTAATATAATATGGTAAAATAAGTTTTACTATTTTTTGTTGTATAGTCTCTCATCTCATAGTATAGCGCACCAACGTTCAAAAATTCATTCCGTTTTCCTATAATATCTTTCTATTTCCATCCTTCATATTTAACAGACAGGGACGAACTAACTTAAGTATTGTGTTCATGAGTAGGGGTGACCACGTTTCATTAGGACACCTGATTGCTTTTGTTAGTATACTTAACTTAGTTAACATAAAATTATATAATGCTACTTACATTTAGCTAATACAACTGTGACAATTGTCAAAAATAAGGCGAGGGATCGCCAGGCGTGCGTCGCCATCCATGCGGCCCGGCTTCCACGACTGCCTGCGGACAAACAAGATTGCCTTGTAATTCATACACAACTACACGCCTGCCACCGCATTACACGACAGTCGCACAAAAACACTACAATTGCATGTTTAAGATTCATCAGTACCTATTGATTATTCAAATTATTTGCGATTGAAATAATAAAACAAAAGACTAATAAATCAATATTGAATACGTGTCTAAGTGTATGCTTGATGCTCTATGAACACTTTACTAATATAAAGTCTGATTTTCTTACTTAGAAAATTAATCGTATCAGACATTTAATGAAATATCATTACATCAGATAGTATCTAAAAAAAAGAATTGAATATTTTCTAATCGGTAAATGAATACATGTTGTAATTTAATAATTAAATTAGAAATTTTTACTACTCTGCTACTTATCTCGCTTACTATTTTTACTACGTTTACTACGAAATATCAATTTAGAAACTTGAGCAGAGTTTATACTTTGCCTATATCCTTATGCAAATCGCATACGCTTATTGCATCTAGTAAATGCGATTAAGAAACAATCTCTCATCTGTAATGTCACACGGTACATTTTCTCATAATTTCGATTAATCAAGTACAGTTTTAATACTTACATAAAGACGCGAAATGGTACAACTTAGTATATAGTTTGTTTTAGCCACTTGTCTCGGAAACAATGTGCCTGTACGCACCTCTAACGGGCTAGTAATTGTATCATTAGTCGGTTTCCTGGTCCCCACCGTGCAGTTCTCATACTTTGTTCCATCGATATATAATTACGTTACGAAACGTTTTGTTAGAGTTTGTCGCCTGAATACCAACAGTCGACAATACCCGGAGTTACACACGAGCAGCATACAGATTGTCGCAAAACAACATAAACCCTTTGGATTGTAATTAAATATACATAGCTACATATATGTCATGTTCTTTATGAGTTATTTTCGTACTACTGCATATGGTGGCTATAATAGTGTTGTACTCGTCAGTGTGGTGCGTTTGAGGAAAGTAAACAAAGCCAACTAATGCTTAGGTGATGTGCGGAAATATAAGTTGTGGTATTTCAAATCGCGTGTGTTATTATGATTGTGTATCTACGGACTACATAGCATATTTTGTTTAGTTGAAATTTTATACGTTTGGTGTTGTGCTTGATTACTGGAATTAATTTTTCTTTAAGTCCTATTAAGTGGTGTTTATATTACTTTAAACCTTTAGTTTTTTGAATTGTTGAAAAAAGTTTAGATAAGTATTATTTTTATTACCCAGTACTATGTTAAAAAACCAACAACTACTCTAAGTAAACCTGTTACTAATATATTTAAAACTATCCGTGAGTAGTGCTTTGGTTTATATACTGGAAACATTTTGACTAGGTATATATGTTTATGCGATATAAATTGTCCTTATGCATACAACATAATTGGTCTTTTACACTTTACAGGTCGTTTACTCGGCATTTCAGTCAAGCATGATGTAGTTTAATCTACTGGGCAGGCTGTGCATAATTTCACTGATTATCTAGTGAAAAACTTAGATTCAGGAAAAAAATGTCTCGCTATTTTTCTTGACCTTGCAAAAGCTTTTGACACGGTATCGATCCCCATACTACTGAATAAACTGGAGTATTTAGGTATCAGAGGAGACCAATTGAAATTATTTAAGAGTTACTTGACTGGTCGATCGCAGTGTGTTACTCTTGATGGACATGTTAGTGATGATCTTCCAACTAGCTATGGCGTACCACAGGGTTGTATTCTGGGTCCTAGTCTTTTCTTAGTCTATATAAACGAATTATGTCAAATCAACTTGACGGAAACCTCTTGTCCTTCGCAGACGACACGGTCTTATACTTCTCAGGCAGCACATGGGATGATGTTTACAAATCCGCCCAAATTGGTTTTGATAAAGTATACACATGGCTGGCGCAAAACTTACTTACATTAAATATAGACAAAACTAAACACATTATATTTACCATTCGCAACATACAACTGCCCGACCCCAACAGATTTAATATTACCGTCAACTCCTCTGACCCAAATTCATTCCAATGCAAAAACTCCGCCATAGAAAGAACTACACAAATAAAATACCTAGGAGTACTCATAGATAACAATCTTTCATTCAGACCCTACATTAAACTACTATCAGGCAGAATACGAATACTTATGTTTGTATTCAAACATTTACGACACGTCGCTGATGCCTCCACTCTCAAAACGGTTTACCAGGCGTTATGTCAATCTTTACTTACCTATTGCATTACTTCTTGGGGAGGAGCAGCCAAAAACCACCTAATAATAATCGAACGTGCCCAAAGAGCCTTACTAAAAGTAAGTACATTTAAGCCGTTATTATTTCCCACCAAAGATCTATATGAATTTTGTCAAGTGCTCACTGTCCGTCAACTTTTTATTCTAAATACTATTCTATTACAACATTCTGTAACAACTCCATCTGGCACCAACAAAACTAATCGCCGAAACTTACTGATTGCAAAATCTACTTCGTTTAACACATGCTTTAGTCACAGATTTTTTTGCTTCCTTGGTCCTTTTGTCTACAATAGATTACATAGAATTCTGAATATTAATACATACGCTGCTAAATATAATTTAAAGAAAACAGTCAGTACATGGCTTCTTCACCAATGTTATGAAGAAACAGAATATCTCCTACATCCTCTAGCCTAACATATACACGAACGCACACACACGCACACGCACACACACACGCACACACACATACACATAACACAAACACACACACACACACACCATCACCCATATGCGCACATATTATGTATGCACGCACACATAAGTAAGACTACTGACACACACACAGAAAAACATGCGTGCATGCATTTTATGTGCCTTAAATGTGGTGTCCCAAATGGCAATTATTTGTACTACCTAATTTTTATTTTCTTGTTTTGTTTAATTAACTGTAGAATCCTAGTCTTTAATTATAACTACCTACTTTAAATTACCCTAAAAATGTTACAAATCTAAAAGACCTGTTGCCACCCATTTCAACTAGGCCCTGCGACATACGGATGGCAGCTGGTGCTTATAGTACAGGACTATCCTAGTTTAAGCATCAGCAGTAACTCAATACGCTTGCTACCTAGCCTAACCAAATATGTATGACTAAGTCAATTTATGTTTGTTAATCCAGGTTAAGGAAGGAATTTAATAAATGTTTTATTTATGTTATGTTTATGTTTTAAGTTTGCCGATATCTATCACAGTATTGTAGATATTTTAATGTTAATGCTACAGAATACGCCGTTTATCGCTCCAAGCGTCAAACACAATATTGGTTTTAATGCTTTAAGTGCTTAGTTAACATACCACATTGAGGTAAACGACCACAGTCAGAACTCTCAGAAATTTCTATAGCTTGTTGACCTCAACGAAGTGAGTTGTCGTGTTGATGTTGAATTCAACTCATTGCGCTCGGTCGCTGAGCAAGCATTGCGTTATTAACCGAATGTGCATATATTAATACTTATTTATTTTATATTTCCACCATGGGTGTTCCAGGAAAAATGTCCGTAAGATTTTAATGCCATTTAGTCGTATGGGTAATAAAGTAAATGTCGTCGCGATTGGTTCCGGCGGCTGTGAACCAGTTGTAACTTATAAAGCAAGAAACAACAGATTAGATTCCCGCACCGAGACGAATGTTTGAGTGACCCACAGTTTGTTTCGTATCTGGTTGATGCCGGCCCACAAACTGTCTGTACCTTTTGTACATGGAACATATTTCCTTCTTGTTGGTTAAATAAAGAAGTTAGTAAATTATACAAATTATTTTCATCAGCTAGTTTTGAACGCGAAATAAATATTTGTAAAAGAAAATGTAATACAAAAGTAAAATTAAGATAAATTACTAATCATAAAAGGAACTCACATTGCATTCATTAAAAACTGAGGTCTATTCGTCATTTTAAATTACTCATAAGTAATTCGCACGTCATTATGAAATACAGGCTCTTTGCGTTGTTCACTTTCATTCCAAACGCGCGCTGTGTAAATGTTTGTTTATGTTTTCACATGTTCTCAAGAATTTTGGCAATGTCCAAAACATATATTTATTAACGGCCTGCTTTATAGTGAGCTAGAAACTGTGAAAAGACGGACTGTGGCTTCGATTCGTGCATAGAGATATTTGTGCGATGCGTATCTAAACATTTGTTACGGATCTGGGTAAGACTGTGATGCCAAATTCTTTCGTGAATTTTATGTTTCTAACGTGATATTAAGATTCTTAGTGACTGTTATTGTATTCTATATCGCTAGTTTATCATATTTGTGATTTAACTAAAAAGTGGCGTCTATAATCATTAAAATCAAATTATATCTATACCAGATTAGTGATTTGTAAACTATTGACGTTGTTTTGGTTACTAAAACGAGTAAGTAAGCGGGCCAGGTGCGTGCCGCTACCGAGTTAGATTGGTGTAACGTGCCGACCTAAATATAAAGTTGTCTAAGTAACTGGCTACGTGTATCCGATTTCGTTATACCCTTGAGACGAAGGACAAGTCTATCTTTTGCTGTGTCAAAATTGTATAATAGTGTTATGTATTTATTATTGTCTTTATATTATTTATTGCATGAAAATAGTTTCATTCTGCAGATTCACAAATCTTTGTTTTTCGTCGACAGCAGAAATACTTACTGTGTTCTCAGGTATAGAAAATAATTGACGAGCAGATATATTTTTGGGCCAGCCTCAAGGTTTTGGACTTACTTGGACTACTTGGCATGGGAGACATGGGGAGGAAATAAGTAACTAGTTTATTATATAGCCCCACATTAAAGGAGACACGCCCAAGATTGGCTGTATCCTGAACCGTGCGTCTATTAAAACATAATTTATGCCGCCCAAAAAGATTAGTCAATTCTTACCACCTATCAAGTGTCATATACTTTTGGAAGAACCGGGTGTACATCAAATAGATTACAACTGTGACCTCCCCCTTATCTGTCAAACTAAACGGAACATAGGGACCAGCGTAAAGGAACACCTAGCTAACGTGAAACCCCGACGCTCAACGAAGTCAGCAGTTGCTAAAAACATATAGAGGAACTACCTTCGATTTGACAAGCCCAAAAACTTTGCTAAAGAATAAGGATTCTTGCAAAGGATGATTCCGTTTTAAGGCTATTAGAATAAATTCAAATTTCAATTGAGAAGACGCTTGGGAGCTTGCGCAAGCGTGGTATCTAATGCGATGTGTTATAAAATCGGAAATCGGAATATGCTGTCAGACTTCAAATCACAGTAAGTTCTTTCTGCTTATATTAGTTTGTAGATCGGATCGCAGACAACAACGGCCATTTTTTTAAATTTATTTATTGTACATTAAAGCGAGTTATTTTTTGTAACAGTCAGTGAACAGATGACTAATATCTCAGTCTGCCCCTTAACCACAAAAGCTGTAAAGTAATCATAACGTTGCATCGCATCGAGTCGCTTTGGAAAGTTAAAAAAAGGAAAAATTAAATCAAATCTATGATAAAGTCCGTAAATCCGTAAAACTAGTTTTATATCAATGTATATAATTCGCGTAATCTAAGAAACTATTGAAATAAGCAAGTTATTCTATTAATACTGTTGCTTATAAGACTTTAAATATTAGAAATAACTAGACAGCACGTACAAAATGCGGTTTTATCAAAATAAATAATATTTATTTACAAACTAAAGAAAAACTTTGGAACGTACGTGAGGTAGGTAGTATCGCTCTGAATAAGATGATTCCAAAAGCAGATTGCCTGAATAGACTGAACAATTTGTCAGAAAAAATTGTTTGTTAAATAAAAACAAAGAGGAATGTTAGACCAATTGCTCGTATACTAAATTTATAGATATACATATGCAGTTGACCTAACAAAATAACCTTATTAAGAAATATGGGCCGAGCATAAATCTCTATAAGGAAGGACAATTTACTTAAAAATGCGTGCTTCAGCCATAATAGTATTTCGCAAGATTGTATAATAACCTTCACTTAATTCACGCAGTTTTTATATGATTACCTATACAGTCTTTTGTTCTACATTTAAGTATGATTTAAAAATAAATTGGACTGTCAGTTTTATAGAAGCGTGGTTAAAATTTACGGCGAACGGTGTAATAATAAAGTTATTTTCTTTCTTATATGTGTTTCTTTCAAAATAGACAAGTACACATAACAGTACACAATAAATGCGGTTAGAACAGTATTTTAATGTCGATTGTGTTTGTTCTTTTTGCTATTCTTGTGTTTTCACATCGGCTGTAGCTTGTAATTAAACATATTAAATTATTCTCCCACGTTAACCTAATTTTTAATGCAAGCAATTTCTTCTTGTAAGTATTTATAATTACATGTTGCCACTGGTATTTTTAAAGACATATTAACATAAATTTCATAAGTGATGTGGCAATGTATTTCGCTCTGTAAGTGTATCTTTAATTTCCGTAATTTTAGCTGTTTATTATCTTAATAGCAGGTTATTTGGGATTTAGAATCCAGCTCGGTTTATTTTGAAATCACATTATCTTACTGAAAATACATGTATTTCAATATGATATGGAATGAAACATTTTATTATACATTGGGAAATCCGTATTATATTTCATATTGATTCCATTAAATCTTATTACGCAAAAAAGATAAATTAAAAAAGTATTTATTAAAAGGAATTATTTTATAGATACATACATAAACTCACGCCTTTTTTTCAGAAAGGGTAGATAGAAGTGCCAGGAGTCAGGACATCCACATTTCGCCTTGTATGTTCCACCACACGATGTGATTCCTGACTCTGGACTGATAATGAATAGAAAATCCAATATCACTTTACCCAACTCGGGATTCGAACCCGCGAGTTCAGCTTTGTAACCGTACCCTAGTACAACTACGCCACCGAGGCAGTCCGAGTCTGAGTGAGTAGGTTATTAATTTATCCTAGAGTAAAATCCGCTTTTAGATCTTCATTTCAATTTAAATAAACTTATTATGATAACTGAGGAATGTCATATAATGTTTTTATTTAAAGAAAATTATTTATTGGATATCGGGAAGTGCGTGGTGGCCTGTTGGTAAACGGACTAGACGCGGCTGCCAACATGTTCACGGTGGTCGCGGGTTCGAATCCCAGGGCACACCTCTGACTTTTCGGAGTCATGTGTGTATTGATAGTCAATCACCACGCACTAAAACGGTGAAGGAAAACATCGTGAGGAAACCTGCATACCATAGCGATTTATAAAAATTTCTGTGGTATGTAAGTCCGCCAACCCGCACTAGGCCAGCGTGGTGGACTATATGGCCTAACCACTCTCAATCGTACTCTCGATTGTAGAGTAGGCCTGTGCCCTGCAGTGGGACGTATATGGGCTGATACTGATACTGATACTGGATATCGGGAATCTTAAAATGTTATAGACGAAATGGCGATTTTTTTGGATTCATTCGGATAAGTAATCAAAAGTATTACTGCAAAAGCATGCCGACCGAACCTATTGACCTGCGACGGAGCCTGAGCAATCTTGTCCTAATTCCACAGTTGGCCGGCCATGCAGACCCCAGCCGAGCAAGTTAATGTATAAAATAACTGCATTCGTGTTTTATGAATTGGCGTATTGCTATACAATCACAATGGAATCGGTTACATCCTATTCGAAATGAAAGGTAATATGGTTTAAAATTGTGAATATAAAAAAGGGTAAACTGTATTTTGTTTTTGTCTTAGGTGAATAACATTTTATTATTAAATAGTCAATCCGTAACAATTTTGCATAGTCTAAGCACGGTGTGTTATGTAGAGCTCTGGGTTAAGTTTTGAACTTAGTTTTATAACAACTAATATGTGACTGACAACTGTGTACGAGATTTATTTAGATAATAACTATATACCTACAATTATATGGGTTTTGAGGGAAAATCACAAAATTATGCGGAAAGCATGCATAACTGGATATATTTATCGACAAGTTGCATCCTTATGTAACCTGAAAATTAAACTTATGGACTAATTTATTTTGACACATCTTTTTACTTTTAAAATCAGTGGCTTGCCATAACAGGATTACTATCTAGCAATTCATAATAATAAAGTGAATTCTCTAGCCCAAGCTCTAAAGTTAATCTTTCAGTCATCCGAGTTTATTGATAAGGCCCATACGGGGTATATCAAGACTGCTACCGAAAACGAAGCCGGGTGGTAGTTTTAGCGACTACAGACACACAGTAACTAAAATTTTGCGTAAAAGTGACGAATTATATTTATATATTTTTTCCTATCATCGTATTTGGGTAGTAAATACAGAGATTTTATAAAATCATAGTGAACTCTTGCTTTTGTAATAGCATTGTGTCTATAATTAGTTAAATTACCACCCGGCTTCGTTTTCGCTAGCAGTCTTGATATACCCTGTATACGCGCGCCTAATAAAAACGCAGGTTGTAAACCAGGGAATCAAAGATAATTCTTAAATACTTGTTTATGGGAAATCCTATAGTTCCAAGCAATTTTAATAAATTCAATGAAAATAAAAAACAACAATCTCTTTGATGGATGAATCGTTCAATTAGTTAAGGCAATACTGTAACAATTATTGATTTTATCAATGCCGGAACCAAGTCTAACACCTCAACATTTAAAACGCTGAGTTAAGCTGTCAACTGTACATGGCCACGGTATGCAGACGTTTTTTGTATGAGATCTTCAGAGGTCAAAAGAGTTCATGGTCTTAAATCATTAATATTTTAACTGTGATTTTATTTCCCATAATTCTAGCTCTTGCAAATCTTTTAAGGATTCATGTACAACAACAATTTTGTTTTGTTTTCACGGAGTTTAGTATTTAATTTAAACACCGGTTGCTATTAAATTCAAATATACGTAATATCAATGCATTAAGCATTATAAATGATAAAACATGTAACGTAGGTCAAGTTGTTTGAGGTCAATCATCATTAGTGTCATTGCCATTGCAAAATTATTGTACTATAGTTGTGCAAATTATATTTGAAAAAATACTTGAAATTAAAATTATTTTTTATTTGGAATTACCATTCATTTACCATTTGTATTATTTTGTAAAAAAATTTTGTATTTTGCGATTTATTTTAGGAAAGCAAATTTATTCCGAAATTCCTACTGTGTCGAAATTGTTTTAGAATAATACATTTTTGTTTGATAATAATTTTCGAATGTATCGTGACACGCACCTGTTATCTTTTGGCCAAGGTTAACTACCAAATTTTAACGCCAATACGATTTTTATTAATTTTGAAATAATGCGAGTGTGCCTACTTGAAAATTATATTGTCTTCCCTGTGTAATAAGTAAGGTTGCAGGAAGTAGGTGGATGTGGACGGTTTTATGGACAAATGCATGGCAAGTTAAAGTTTAGCAGTTGACTATCTGCGGCTGAAGGAGATTTATTTTTGTTAATACATTAGTATTCACTCCAGTAGTTTAAATTATATCAGCACATATGCCAATACGTACGTCCCACTGCAGGGCACGGGCTTCCTCTACAATCCAAAATACGGTTGAGAGCGGTTAGGCCATAAAGTCTACCACGCTGGTCTCGTGGGCGTCGGCGGACTTTACATATAGAAA
This sequence comes from Hyles euphorbiae, assembly GCA_023078785.2. Taxonomy (NCBI): domain Eukaryota; kingdom Metazoa; phylum Arthropoda; class Insecta; order Lepidoptera; family Sphingidae; genus Hyles; species Hyles euphorbiae. Next base: position 13,322,174 of record CM041050.1, read on the forward strand.
TTCTCACAAACCGCTATAGTATGCAGGTTTCCTCACAATGTTTTCTTTCACCGTTATAGTGCGTGGTAATAGACTATCAACCACATAACTCCGATAAGTCAATGGTGTGCCCTGGGATTTGAACCACCGTGAACATGTTAGCAGCCGGGTCTGGTCCGTTTACCTACAGGCCACCACGTACTTACTCTCTTGTACGTTAGTCAACATTGTTATTAACTCATTATAGTTAATGCCATTGAAGCGTACAAACGAGTAGAGGACTTTTGGTATTCAAATTATTAATACAGTTTTTGCCAACGTTTTTAAAATTCTATAAATCAACTCATTTATCATTCTTTAGTCAATCTATTTGGACCATAGAATTCAATGCTTGCCTAATTTGTTTAGTTTATCATCATTATTTACGTAGTCTGCATAAAATATATTCTATTTCCGAAGCTTTCCTTAAAGATTTCTGGAAGGCGGTGGTATATAAGGTTTGTTAATAATACTATTGCTAAGTACTGAGAAAATATGAAAATGCACAGTAGTTGCAATTTTCCTCGTGAGGTGAGGGGTTTAAATATAGTAGTAGTAATCTATATATATAAAAGAAAGTCGTGTTAGTTACACTATTTATAACTCAAGAATGGCTGAACTGATTTCGCTGAAAATTGGTGGGGAAGTAGCTTAGAACCAGGAGAAGGACATAGGATACTTTTTATCACGTTCCCGGTTTCCCGAGTTTTTATTTGCTTATTAACATTTTCTCATACAAAATGTTCATGGGATCGTAACTGTCAAACATTTAATGTTAATCCCGTCGATACGGTAAACTCTTTCCTCAAATTAAAGAACATATTTAAATAAAGGTTTCGAATCGACAACATATATCCACAATATTCGATTAAAGGCGTATTTTAGATTTTAAAGGTGTAAATTAATGACATTAATTAAACGGATTGACGTTTAAATTGGTTGTCAAATAATGCGTTCAGAAATGTATTTTGTGTGAACTAAGGAGAATATCTTAGAGTATATATATATAGAGGGAGCGCTGGTACTTCAAAAACGTAGATAAAAATGGTGGTGCCGGGGCCACCTTTTTTCTTCCCTACATCCAGTGTGATTTGTGACAGCTTGGAATACGCATGACTTTCATGAAAAAGAAAAATCAAAAAATGTAGTTTAGCGCTATCGAATACCATCCAAATTTGTTTTAGGGGTTAATTATTAACTGTGCATTCGTTTTGCATCGACAATAAATCCAATCTCTTATTAATTAACAAGAAATAATTAAAATTATTTTACAGAAAAACATTCATATTTTTGAATTTTCGAACGCCTTTTTATTCAATGTTGCAAGTAATTAAATTGTTGAAATTCCGAAAATGTTCCGGAATCATTTTAGGTTAGGTTAGGTTAGAAAATATAAAATATTTGAATTTGGAGCGAAATAAATTATAATGAGCCAAGGGTGAGTTTTATTTTTCATTTATTATTAATATTTTGTATTATGATAGCTAAAAACAACGTAACGTGAATATGTTAATTTCCGTTTATTTATTTATTTATATATTTTTCGTGGAAAAGTCATTTATTGGTAACATTAATTGGTAGCACTGCACCAACATAACGAACAAGAAAATATCTACGTTTTTGAAGTCGCAAATGTATGACAGCGCTCCCTCTATATATAAATACTCTAAGGAGAATATATCAAGCTGCATAAATAGAGATAATTAAATAAATAATTTGCACCAGTAAAAAGTTATATTTACTTCTTTTCAAGATCGAATGTCACTTTTATCCAGAATTTTTACAGTAGCCTTTCCTTCGCTATTATTTACTAAAAAAAATAATGTAATATATCGTCTCTGAGTGAGATAGGTTATATTTTACCTAAATATGGCTTGCAATATTTTTGGAAAAGCAGCATTGTGGGTGTGAAATAAGGGATGGAATATTGCATGGATAATCAGAATCACTAAAGTTTTTATTGTCAAAAATTCATAGCGCACACACATATTTGGATATGGAGAGACGGGATATAATAGAGTGGGAGGTACGGGAGAGAACTGGGATAGCTGGCAGATTTGATAGGACGAAGTATAGAAATGCACGGTATAAGACGGAATTGATAATGAAGAGAAAGGACGGGACGGATCGAGAAGTGACTGAACAGACGGGTTAAGACGGGATTTAGCAGGACAGTAGGATAGCTACGTCAAGTGTAGGCATACAAGTTGTTAAGTTATTATGCTAAACAATTGAATATCTATATACCGGGTATCTCAAGACTGCTACCGAAAACGAAGCCGGGTGGTAGTTTTAGTGACTACAAATACAATGCAACTAAAAATTTCGCAAAGAAACGCGACAATAATTTTTTATGATTTTTTAAAAATCGTCATTTTTGGGTGGTAAATCCGTAGTTTTTGCTAAAATAAAATGTATTTACCACCCAAATATGGTTATAGGAAAAAAAAACAAAAAAAAAAATTGTCGCTTTTTTTTGCAACTTTTTCTGTTGCATTGTGTCTGAAGTCGCTTAAACTACCACCCGGCTTCGTTTTCGGTAGCAGTCTTGATATACCCTGTATATAAAAGAAAGTCGTGTTAGTTACTCCACTTATAACTCAAGAATGGCTGAACTGATTTGGCTGAAAATTGGTGGGGAGGTAGCTTAGAACCAGAAGAATGACATAGGATACTTTTTATCATGTTCCCGGTTTCTCGAGTTTCTATTAGCTTATTAACATTTTCTCATACAAAATGTTCTTGGGTTTGTAACTGTCAAACATTTAATGTTCATCCCGACGATACGGTAAACTCTTCCCTCAAATTAAAAAAAAAATTAAATAAAGGTTTCGAATCGACAACATATATCCACAATATTCGATTAATGGCGTATTTTAGATTTTAAAGATGTAAATTAATGACATTAATTAAACGGATTGACTTTTAATTGGTTGTCAAATAATGCGTTCAGAAATGTATTTTGTGTGAACTAAGGAGAATATATCAAGCTACATAAATAGATACAATTAAATAAATAATTTGCACACGTAAAAAGTTATATTTACTTCTTTTCAAGAGCGAATGTCACTTTTATCACGAATTTTTACAGTAGCCTTTCCTTCGCTATAATTCACTGATAGAAATTAATGTAATATATCGTCTCTGAGTGAGATAGGTTATATTTTACCTAAATATGGCTTGCAATATTTTTGGAAAAGCAGCATTGTGGGTGTGAAATAAGGGATGGAATATTGCATGGATAATCAGAATCACTAAAGTTTTTATTGTCAAAAATTCATAACGCACACACATATTTGGATATGGAGAGACGGGATATAATAGAGTGGGAGGTACGGGAGAGAACTGGGATAGCTGGCAGATTTGATAGGACGAAGTGTAAATGCACGGTATAAGACGGAATGGATAATGAAGAGAAAGGACGGGACGGATCGAGAAGTAAGACTGAACAGACGGGTTAAGACGGGATTTAGCAGGACAGTAGGATAGCTACGTCAAGTTTAGGCATACAAGTTGTTAAGTTATTATGCTAAATAATTGAATATAATATTAATCATATAATAACTAAGCCATAGCGAAGCGTGGTCGGGTCAGCTATGGTATCGTTTAATTGATTTCAATGAATGTCGTCGGAGTAGTAACAGTGTTACAATATCTCCGTAGCAAAATAATGATTGAAATGAGAGAGATGGGATAGAATATAATATAAGGTGGATAAAATGGGACAGAAGAATAGGTACAAGATGGAATTGGATAAGCAGTTTAGACAACGGCTGTCATGTTGATTTTAAATAAAATATGGTCTGGAATCTGTATTTGCACCCAGGCGAAGCCGGGCCGGGCCGCTAGTATGTTAATAAAAATAACATAGCATTAAGCAACGGACAGCATTTGAGATTGAATTACCTAGTGAATTACTATTGCTAAACCGTTTACAACGAAACGATGTTAATAGGTTCTGTGAAAGAATACACCGTATAATTACATGTGTACAAATTGCACATATTAACGTTTTAGTTTGGCGTATGCATATAAGTCTATAATTAGTGACTTGGAAAGTATAATGAAACAGAGAAAATTATTTAAATAACAAATCTTAGAAGAGTTTGCCTACACATGTTAATGGAAGTTAAATCTGTGTTTCTCTTATTTAATGAATCACCACAGCGGATATTTTAAATTAAGAACAAAACCAAATAAAGTCATATTATACAGGGTATATCAAGACTGCTACCGAAAACGAAGCTGGGTGGTAGTTTTAGTGACTTCAGACACAATGCAACTAAATTTGAGCAAAAAAATTTTTTGATGTTTTTTTCTGTCGTCCTATTATGATGGTAAATACATAGATTTTTCTTAAATAATAGTGTAGACCCTTTTATTTTTAAAGAAGCTATGGTATGTAAGGCTTTAAATTATTATGTTAGCAAAAACTATGGAAATACCACCCAAACTCGACGACATTTAAAAACGAATAAAAAAAAAATGACGCGGTTCTTTGCGAAAATTTTAATTGCATTGTGTTTGTAGTCACTAAAACTACCACCCGGCTTCGTTTTCGATAGCAGTCTTGATATACCCGGTATAGTAATTAATGCTTAACGCTTGTGTACTCGTATCTCTTGGCGTGCAATTGTCGCCTCAGTTCTCTAGTTGCAGTAAATCGTGATATCCTCGGACCGACTCGAAGATCGGATTTAAAAATGACTTGCTTGAAGTAAATAATTTCCTATGTGATGGTAACAACATTCAGACCGGATAAGCGTACCTCTTATTTCAAGTAAGCAAATATGACATGAAATCCGTTTCGAAAAAAAATTGGCGCAAATGTAAATTAAGCTTAAGGTCAGTAAAACAAGATAAACAGAATTGTAGATTGCAGTATAAACAGAAGAGTGCGGCTCACTGCTCTTTTGATGTTTAAATTAGGGATGTTGACTATTTGAAACCGAATTGAAACCTGAGTGTCTTGCTAGTCTAGATCAAAACTCCTATTCTAGTTATCTAGTTTATACAATTAATCTCATCTCAATTAATTTCCAACTCCTCCTATTAATTTCACTTTCTGATTAATTTCGTTGCGGGTTAAAGACAAGTTAGCATTTCCCGGAGACTCGCCGACTTCAATGTTCGGTGTCATTACATTGCGTGCCACTGTTGATCCTGGCTTACAGGAGTTACAGTGGTGGGTGTGAGGGTGGGACAGTCTCCAATTAATCTCATCTTTCTTTGAGAAACTTTCTAACAGCATGATACGAATGTTTACAATTGATATGAAAGTTCGTGTCTATATATACCTAATACATATTTAATATATTTCAAGACTGGCACGTACAAATTAGTACACGTTATTACGTAAACACGTAAAGAATTGTTAAAGTAAACGTGAACGCGTGGAATAGAAAGATAAATAAAAATAGACAGTGTTACATCAGCACAGGTGTTTTTGTTTTATTTTCAAAAGGAACAAATATGTATTGTTTGGCAAAGCGTTTTTAAAGAGAGCGGTTGTTTAGCATTTGAATGTGTCAGTGGTGGCGCGCGGCGCAGCGGGGCCGTCGGTTCATATTATGTAAATCGCGCTCAGCTGGGACTTTCTTTTATTTGCCACCACAATTAGCGTACTACGTATCGGAGTGAGTTAGACACGCGGTGTGAAAATACTCTGGGAAAACAAATTTTAACAATATAGAAAAGTTTCTATTGTTGGAAAAAGCGAATGTTTATTACTTTCAGTTCTATCAGTTTCCTGTGCGTCGGAATATCTATTTATTCGTTTTTTTTGTTACACTTCTGCGATTAAGTTAAATTTAATTACCTACGGATTATTTATTTACGAAAACCCATATGTAACAAGTCATGTCATTCTCGATTAATAAATTCAATATTAGTTAATATAATTAATCAAAATAAAACTTTTAGAGATATACTAAATACGAATACATCTTCCAAATCAATACTGCAAATTTTGAAATTGATTGATAATAGATGACCGACTTAAACATGTTGCAAACAATAAGTACAATAGTCGGTAAAATGTGTAAAATTGCCATTTAACCGAACAAAACGAAACTCACAACAGAAAGGAGAACTTTCTTTGCAAACAGCTCTTATTAAAACTTCGTACCTACATTAACAATCTATTGAGTGGACGACATGCTTTGACTGGCTAAATTAGCTCGCTCATCCGTCAACACCATTAATTTGATATGAAAGGTTACGCTTAAGCAATCACGCCGAACAAAACGAGCGAAGTGCGAGTAATGCGTCGCGCTCGCGGGCGGCGGGGAGTGAGGGGCGGGGTGCGCGGGGGGCTTTATCAAGACTTTCACTCGGTTCCATCTTGTCGCGACCTCGAGCCTGTTTGGGTTTGGTAGTTGGTACCAGCATCATTTACACCAACTCTGCTTATAGGTTTAGTTGTAAGGATAATCATTATATCTAGTAAGCTTAATCACTATAAAATTTGTTATAGTCAGAAAATAGGATATTGAATATACATATCAAAATATATATCATAAATAAATTATTTGAAATAAAATTTGAAAGCGCCATGCATTTTTAAAATATGGAGAAAGAGTTCAATGTCACTACATTCTAATTTATCAACATTTACCAGTATGTTAATTAATATAGATTGTCCGTATTGAAATGACTTTTAACTGCATTTTATGTTAAATATACTATGACAACTAAATAAACTAAAGAACCCCAGACATATAAATAAGGAAGTACTATATGTCTGGTAAAACGATTATTGTTAAAAGTATACAACGGTAATGGCCGAGTGCGTGTGGATAGCGCATAAACTACACGGAGCGTAAAATTCTTAGCGATTATTATGATGAGCGGTCACTAGTCACTACGCACTCATATAGATTGACATATATAATGTTGATGTAGCATGTATTAGTACCTCAATGTATAATGTTTTGTATGACCGTTATAATACACATATTTAGTGTTTATACTAAAAGCCACGGAAGAACATTATTAATTTCCAATTTCATACAAAAGACATCAACGCGCTCCATTAAATTTCAATAAACCAACTACATGCTGTTCGTAGTGCATTAACATTTTAGATAAATATTCTACCACATATATAAATATAACCAGCATTAAGCCAGCGTGGTGGACTATATGGCCTAACCACCCTCAATCGTACCCTCGAATCTCGATTGTATATGAGGCCCGTGCTCTGCAGTGGGAGGTATATGGACTGATACAGATATATTTTTTAAGTTATAATATTATTATTCAAGTTCTCATTTAAATATACCATTCGAGAGTAAATATTCTTGAGTCATATTTTTAGTAATATTTTTCATAATATACGAAATACTCGCCATATATTTAAGTTTATTTTAAAATCATTCGCGTGTGAGATTAGTACAATAAAAATAATTTCACTAGTAAAAATGCTTCCTGGGTTTTGTCTTAAATACGTTAAAGTAATCTGAAATAAATTAGCATGATTAATATTGCATAAAATAAGTATACTTATTACTATGTGGACTATAGGAACCAGGTCTTATGAGCGATACCATCGAAATGCCTCCGTAATGTAGAGCGTAATTAAATAACCTTACGTCGCTGATTTAGTAATACAAATTATATGAATTGAGTGTGGACTAGTTGTAAAAAATGTTTGTATGGTGTTATGAAATTCGTTCCGGTTACATCTCTTGGTGGTTGTTGGTAGGAGATAAGGCTACTTTATGTTGTAGTTGGCCAACTTGTAATATTTTCATTTTCAGTACTATTTATATTGTAATTAGATCCATCGCAATTAACATATGTGTATTATATTAATAGTATGATGTATAAGTAATAGTTGGCAAGTAATTTCTGTTCGGTTTTGCTTTTAGCATGTTCGTGAATGCAAGGCTCAATTTCTGCGATGTAACATCGGAAAACTGCCCCGGAATCGGAATCGGAAAACGGATACGGCAGTAGGGTCGGCCCCATCACATCGTGGGACGGTAAACACAAGGCGAAACGTGGGTGTTTTGGAAGCACCTCTGCCTACCCCAATCGGGAAAAAACCTCATAATGACTTAAGAGTATTCATCATTACCAAACATACGATATTCCTAAAAAAGGTGTGAGATTATGCTTGAATGGTTGTACATACATAGGGAAAAATTAACCTGATAATGCCTTCAGAGTATTGTTAATAACAGACATATGATATTCCCAACAATCTTAAATATATTGACTTGTAGTGTGTGAGGCAGTGTCATAATGATGCGTTAGTAACTGTACGAAGGCAGTATAATAGATGGGCAGTAAAACGCATTATTACATAAAATAGATAACGTTATGGCCACAGTATTGGCAATACATCAATACGAGTACATTTAGATATGTGTCCTCGATAAAATAATGTCATTGTTGTAATGTGAGATTACTGCAACCGTGACTCATGTGTATCCACTCGGCGAATGGAGGGGCTATGAGGAAACACACGCCGATAGAAAGCTGTAGTAGTTTCTGTATTTTTATTAAGTATATATTTGTACTGTTTCTAGCGATTCCATATGTGGGAACGTATTTATTTTTTGTGGTAAATACTAAAGACTATTTTATGTATCGTATGTTATTTTATTAATTACTAGCGGCCTGACCCAGCTTCGCCCGATTGCAAATAGATTTCCATACAATAATATGTATGTATTATACACATAAACCTTCCTCTTGAATCACTCTATTTATTAATGAACCCCGCGTTAAAATCCGTTGTGTTGTTTTAAAGATCTAAGCACACATAATAACAGACTGCAGGAAGCCATTTTGTTTCAAACTATGTAGTGATGTCTTTATAGGTCGTAGAGTCAATGAGATACACAACTGCGCAATGATCACTATGTAACACGGAAATCTCTCATATTTACAAAATATTAACAGGACACAACACTTAAGATAAGTGGATTGGTCCAGCGACGTTATATCCGTTGAGTGTATCGGGCCGACTTACAGGAATTATAGATGGCCAGTCTGTCTGCTTTATGTGTATTAGTTGCATTAAATAAATAAATAATAAATACACCCAACAGTCACATACATAATCTTGACCCCACACTAAGATCGAGTCTTGTGTCGTGGGTATCAGGAACTAAGAGAGACTTTTCGGTCTCACAAACACCCAGACCCGGAAGAAATATTTGTGGGTCGCAAAAACATTTCTCTCGGTACGGGGATCGACCCGCGACCTCTCGTTTCATAGGTGGTGTTTAACCACCTGCGCCACGGAGGCTGAAAACGGTGTGAGAATGTATGTGAGTGATAAGTTACATCTATATCTGTATCAGCCCATATACGTCCCACTGCAAGGTACATGCCTCCTCTACAATTGAAAATACCATTGAGAGCGGCTAGGCCATACAATCCATCACGCTTGCCTTGTGCGGGTTAGCGGACTTTACATACCACAGGAATTCTTATAAATTGTTATGGTATGCAGGCTTCCTCATAATGTTTTACTACACTATTTTAGTGCGGGGTGATCGATTATCAATACACAAATGGCGCCGAAAAGTCAGAGGTGTGCTCTGAGACTTAAATTCGCGACCACCTAGATTCTTTTATAGCAATGAATGACAACATAACGAGCTTGCCATTCGTCTGCTGGTGAGCGATACGACCGCTCGTGGATATCAGCAAAACAGAAAAGAAAAGCAAAGCAAAAGAAGGTACCACATAGTGGTGGTACCTACCCAGGCGGCCACTCACATAATATAAGAAACCTACCACCAATATCAATATATTGTTGGTAGCCATATCTGGACCGTTACTAATATTCCACCACGCACATATCACTCCATAGTATAAAACAAAGTCGCTTTCTCTATCCGTATGTCCCTATGTCTCTTTGTATGCTTAAATCTTTAAAACTACTCAACGGATTTTGATGCGTTTTTTTTATAGATAGAGTGATTCAAGAGGAAGGTTTATGTGTATAATACGTGCATATCATTGTAAAGAAATCTATATGCACCCGGGTGAAGCTGGGCCGGTCCGCTAGTTTTATTTACAATTTGCGTATCAAATATATTTATATAATGACTACGTTTATGATGCACTTAGCAGCGCCATATAAACGCGAAAACACATTCTTTATTATTGAAATATTTAAACCAACGGAATGGCCTATTTTTATTCATATTCGCTTCTGTGTTTTAATTGTGGAAATATCAGGGCAATAAAAATATAATAACCGTAAATCCTACGCGATGTATAGATGACCACATAATGTAATATTTTTAATCTGAGCGAATATTTATTATCTTAATATTATGGATTTACTACATATTTGAAATAATGTTATATTTTACCCCTGTATATAACGTTTACTATATCTTATATAATATATTACAAAATAAATAGTTTATATCTTTAAAATATATTACAAAACCTTCGATATTTTCATGGCTTCGATGAAGTCATCAGCTTAAACCAGCAGACCGCAAATTGTGCACCGAATTGTTAACGGCGAAATAATCGGTCACTCATTACCTAAACCACGCAAACTAGCAAATATTTTACATAATTTGTCATACCAAAAGATAAGATTATAAGTATTTACCTAATCATTAAATTATAAATAAATAAAGCTAGTGTAGTATACTCTGTCAGCTCATACACGTCCCACTGCAGGGCACGGGCTTCCTCTACAATCGAGAGTACGATTGAGAGATGTTACCACGCTGGCCTAGTGCGGGTTCACGTACTTTACATACTATAGAAATTCTATTCTCCGAAAAGTCGGAGGTTAAATTAGAGCACAGAAGATATTTTAATGTTGGTAAAAATATATATAATTTCAAATTGACAGTACACATTGAAATTTAATTTTACTGCTATATCCATATCATGCTTAAACTACACACAATTTCTATTAATGACGTGGTCATTCGACATTCATTTGTGAGAATTGTCAGACATCTTAACTCTCGGCCCATTAACCTCTTTACATGTAAGTATACATTTCTATTAATATTTTATTTTCAATAAGTGTTTTGATGTTGTTAAAAATATATTACGGTATGAAAGGCCTTGCTCTATGCAAATATGCAAGTATTATCTAAAGGAAGTTGGCCTAAGATTGCTCTTACCTTCATGTTAAGGTGAACTACTTAACAGAACGAATAAATAATTTCTAATTTAGTTAATTATTATTGAGCTATAATTCTGTTCTAACATTGAGATATTGTTATTACTATTTTCACGTGCTGTAAGGTTAAATTGATTTAAATATACTTCGATTTCCATTCAAATATTTACCGTAACACGAATCTATTTATTCCAAACAATAAGTTGGACCGTTGGACCCAATCCTTGGTCCGTTACCTCGGTGGTGCAGTGCAGTACTTTCGTAAATTCTGCCTTATTGATAAATATATCACGCGTGGGCCGTTTCGTCACTGTCGACATTTGGTGAACGGCGCTACCAATTGTTTTACGCGAAGCATATGAATGTGTCGGACTTTTTTGGGCCACGTTATTGAGCCGGACTGCAAGAAAATACACAGTTACTATTGTAAACAATTTTCTGTGTGCGAATATGGGCCGATTGTACGATTGATAGTTTTTTTACCCTTTAATCCGACAATTAAAAGTATGTATACGAATAGTGTATGATTTATTATGTTCCGATTGTTTGGCATTGTTTTACTTTTTAGTTGATTGCGAAAATGGTACGAATGTCTCGAACTAGGGACCCTTTTCACAGTTTGAGAACATTTTTATAACAAAGTATCAACGAAATGAAGTTATACAAAACCTCTGTGGGAATCGACCAGATTTTGGTAAAATTATCCATTGCCCTTGAACTACTTTCAAGTTTTCTTTCCCATCTCTTAAAGCATCAGATAAACGTTCCCTTAAAGATAATTGCAGACGACAAATTTTATTCCTTAAGTAATGATATTACCTTGAGTCAGTCGGATGTAATTTCACATTTTGGGCAGAAGATTGATTATGATTACTTTTTTTTCTATTTTATGAGATCAGGAACTATATAATTACTAATACTATTTTTATGTGCATGGCATGCTAACTATAGTAAACTTACAAGTGTTTTGCTCGGAATGTTACTACTACTTCAGCCTCTAGTGTCTACACGGTGTAGTTAAGCTCAATATTATTTACTTGCGTATTTTTGCAACAACCAGATTGAAATTAAAAGAGCATTACGTTCCGTTTATAAAATAATTTTCCACGTCATTAGCAAACTACATACTTGATTACATGATTATCAACACGGTTAATAAATGGATTCATTATATAACGTATTTATTTACAAGTCTATAATAAAATATTAACATGTCTTGCATCTTGCTGGCTTCTACCCACAGCAGCTAACATAATTCAATCATAATCTCTAGCCGTTCATCCCTTAGCCCGCCACAGATAATAAACAAAAGTAAAGAAGGAGTACAGGAGTTCTTGCTGTCTCGTTCTCTCTCTTCAGCCGCAGGAAGTCCACTTCTGAACATAGCTCTTGCTACCACAACTATTTGATTCCTAAAATAACTATTGTAATTTTAGTTGCACATAAATATTAATTGCTGTAAAAAATCTTGTAAATGTTGACTTTGACATTATTGTTTGCAATTTAATTTAAATGCTTACTTTTTTGCATATTGTGCGTGTAACTATAGAAGTAACATCCTGATATGCAACTAGAACGATTATTTGGCTTTACGAGTCTAAGGTGTACTTGTAGTATGAGTGGCTTGGGAATTAGGTTGTAAATTCATAATTTAGGGTTCAGAATTTTAAGCAGATCGTGATTAACAACCTACTTAAATAAATAGGAAGAAATATGTTGAATACATGTTTGGTAAGTGAGTCACATTAAAATACTATAAATAGTTTATAGTTAGATATGATAGTTTATGGTCCTAATGATTGTGATAGTACGTGGTGGCCTGTTCGTAACGGACCAGACAATGGTGCCAACATATTTACGGTGATCGCAGGTAGATAATAAATCATTACGCACTATAACGGTGAAGGTAAACTTGAGATCTTCAGGAAGCCTGCATTTCATAGTGATGACCACTTATTTTCTACGTAGGTATATAAAGTAGGTGAACTGTATGACCTAACCCCTTTCATGGTTCTTACTCATGGTTGTGGTCAGCGCTTTGCAGTTGGTCGTAAATAGACTCATGCAGGGCATGCTGTATATAATTGTTCCAAAAATATTCATAATTTAGAAACCACTTTATTTTTAATCACGAATCAACCGGTCTGTTTACCTCTTTACCAAAAATTGTCCATCGCATTTTAACTGCGTTTTCTCTTTTACATAATTTTGCCGTTTAATAATGACAACCGCGAATAGAGCGCTTTTATCGAAAAACACTTTGGATCAAAATACAAGTAGGAATTACAATGTTATTTATCACAATGTTAAAAGGAAATGTGATTCAGTTTGTAGCTTTATAGTGTACTCAATGGACTCTTCTTCTATTTCTTCCTACATCAAATTAAAGCTCTGCACACTACAAAGCGATATGTCATGATAGCGGTACGAAAGAATCAGATTTGACGTCGTTAGCATGAGATATCCGGTGATGGTAGTAAAAGTTCTCCGAAGATTTCCACTCCGATCCTTTAGAAGCGGCCTGCAATTAGCGACTTCCTTCGACCATGCCATAATGTCTATCCATCTTGTGAACATCATTCAGAATTGTGTCATAAAATGTATCTTTTCTCTGTGTAAGAAAGAACAACTCAAATAGTATCTGTAATAAGTACCATATTACAGATACAGAGTTTGGGTGACAAGCTTAATATTCCAAGCAAAGCTTTGAATACGTTTGTTATTGGTTTTATTCACTGGTAAAAACCACAACATACGGCGTTATTTGTTAATAACTAAATTGACTTTACACAGCAATGCTTTACAAATATGTCAAAATTATTACGTTAAAGCTTACTGCGCCGGAGAGGCGAGTTCAATGCCCACACGGAAAAACATTTGTACGAACTGCAGATATTATATTAATAAGGAGATTGTCATTGAGATTGATCTTGGGAAATCCTACACGATACACAATGAAAGGCCGTACATATCTGTATTTCGATCATAATCGTCCCATAAATGGGACAAACAAAGTCGAGGCCACACGCTAGTGCAGTTCTAACTATCGGTTTCCTCTTGTCCGCTTAGTTTCCGCTTTAGCGAGTAGCGTGACCTGTTGCAATCTTATCCGCGCAGCTTTTTGTCAGCACTAACGACCGGTTTCTATAATCTCTCTATCTTTAACAAGAGATTTCGATCGAAATTTCGATACATTTTTTGCTTCAGTAAAGAAAGACAGAGATATTTAGATAAGGTGCATATATTTAAACATATCTAGGCAAGATAATATTGTATGTCTACCTTTGTTTATTGAAGCATACAGTGGTATCGACATAGAACGATATCCATTTTAACCTCTTGTTAAAGATAGATAGGATATAGAGAACGGCCGTTAGTTAACCACTTCCAAAATATTCATTTAATTTTATGGGGATTACTTAAGAACAAACGATAAACTATTATTGATATAGCAGGTTTACAGTATTTGGAAAAATAGTAATGATATTTCTGTGATTATGTTATTAATATTTAAGAACATACCAGTTCCTCGATTACGATGAAAAATATTAATTTATTTTGATTAAATTAAAATTGGTGAAACGTAACTTTCCCACGTAGGTATCAATGGCATTCATAGAATAAGTAAACATTTTATAAATGAGACCTGTAAAACTGAAATCTATTAAAACAGTAATTAATTAGACTATTCATTAAAATATTGGAAACAAACCTCACAGTTAGTCGAAAGCCGCCGATGCGCGTTAACACTCTGTTTTTACGTTTGTTCACCCTGGCAAACAGTCAATACAACTTTCTACGCCGATATCAACCACACAAACACAACGTTTACTTTTGGAGCGAACGATTCACACTAGTCTTATGATTTAGTATTAAATATATCAGTTCGTAAGAATTGTTCAAGTTGAATAATATGAAAGCGACGAGCGGTCGGTACTGCGCCGAGTGTACAACTGCATGTGCGGCGTGCGCGCCAAGAGAAACTCGAGAGAAAAGTGTACGCAGCGCTCCCCGGCGACCGGCGTGCTGGCGTTACATCAATGCTCTTGTCGCTGATATTGTTTGTTAAGACACCTTTTTGTTAATTAATAGGAGGCATTAACAGTTGCACCACTTCCGCTTTCCGCTAGCTGGGTGCGCGTAACTTCGGACGTAAGCTGCGCCGTAACTACGGAAGAGTTGTTATGGTTACGTTAACGTTTGTTTATTTATTAACAGTAGGTTCAAGTAGGTTAATAATGTGAGACCGGTTTGGTGCTTTTTGCCATGTTTTATTGGAATAAGAAAAACAACAAGTGATTACCAGTGGTGTAATAATATCGACATAAGCTATATTCTGCTTTTTATGAAAATAATTGATTTACTTTTTCTATTTACACTTGACGCAATATTGAATGTAATTTGAAAGCGATTTACGTTGTTATTTATTACTGCTATGATGATGTTGATTACTTACATACATATATCACAAGCACAATAGCCGAGATTGTTTGAGAATCTCATGTTTTACCACGCAATTGTCATTCCCAAAGAAAATATCTCCGTTATTTTGGAACCAAAAGGTTGCGTAAAACCGGTCAAAAGTCAAGGCAAGCTTTCTTTTGGGAGCAGTTGTAATGTAATACAGTTTGGGTTGCAGCTGCAACGGCGTCAGATCTGCATCATTGCGCAATCACTTTCACCGGCGGCCGGGCGGCGGCGCGGCGTCCCTAGCGACCCGCTGACTACACACGCAAACAACTCTGCCTTCCGGACCTCCGTTGGTTTTATAATTTCAGTTCATATTCTTATTAATAAATCGAATGTAAACTTTAATAGGTAAGTATTTTCATACCTTCCTATCCTACTAATATTAGTATGTTTGTTATTTGTTTGCACTCAAACGGCTGGACCAATTTTAATGAAATGAAAATACCTCAGAACAATAAAGAGGAAAATACTTTATTGAATCTTTAAAATGTTAGAATTACTTACATGATTTATATTCTGTCACTTTTTTCATTACACCCGGTTCAAAAGGCTGTTTTTATCAGAGAAGAACGGGCAAGAGATTCTATCGTTGCTCTTTTAAAAACAAGTTTGCAATACCGATTAGTTTAATTCTGAGCAGTTTACAAATTCTTTGTAATAAATATTCAACTTAATAACAATTATATTAGTGAAGCAACTTTTACAGCTGAGTAAAGCAAAGCCGCCCAGAACGCAAAATAGTTATTCATTGTGCCGTTAAAACAATGAATAGCAATAAAAGTTTCATAGATGCAATTTGATGTGGATGGAGATGATACCCCGGATCAATACATAGGCTTCTTTTTTTTCCGAAAATGTAGTTTTTCCGTGAGATGAGACAAGGAATTCAAATATATATAATGTATATTTGATACTATTTCAAACAAAAATGGTTTGGGATAAATTGTTGGGAGAATAAAATGGGATTTAAGAGGACAGGATTGTGTACCTTGAGACATGCAACAGATTAAGACAGTACAGGACGGGTGTAAAGGGGCGAGACGAGAAAAGCAGTATAGAGGTCAACAGTAAAAGCCGGGTCGGACCTCCATCCAGTGCATTATAATTTATGTATATGTTTTATTTTACACAACTGATACATATGTTAATGATTTAACAAACAGATAAAATATAAATTCCATGTTTTCATATCAACAACTTGTCAATGATGATTTGCCATTCACAAATTCACGATTGTCGTATTCTACTATATCACCTTATTTCAGTAGCGTCTTAGCTCTATCGGTTATCTGGTCCGGATTCTATGCATTCTATGGCTTACACAATCTCTCTATGCAAAATGAGGAAATTAAGCCTTCAATATGTCTTCATCTCTAGCACTTTTGGGAACTGCCTAATCGTCGTCGAAACTCCGGCACTGACATTAACATTTATCGAATAATATAATATAAATGGAAAACATATTGGCTATGCCGCGCAAATGACAAATTCTATTTTAATAACCATTATAGAGCCACAAAGTTATCTGGCTCGGTGGCCAAAAGTGGAAACAAATACGTCATTTGGAATGTCAGTCTATCTGCCAGTCGCTGACATATCGGCCATTAGTTGTTTACTCAATGTATTTATTTTTCCTGTATTATTTAAAACTAGTGAAAATTGCAGAAAACTTTAAAAAGTGATGCTAGGAATGTTAAACTTCAGGTATAAAATTTTACGTAGGAAGAAAAGCGGCTTCGGATACCAATAATACCCTTCGAAAAATTGTATCATCGTGTAGCTGCCGCCACAAGTTTGTGTTGTCAGCTTTTCAAAATAAATTCCACGAAAACAGAACTTTGTACGTACTAGTACAATAGATGTAAGTTCATAACATAAACTAAAATTTATCGTTACGTGCGTGGTGGCCTGTTGGTAAATGGACCACCAATGACCACAACTACATTTCACGGTGGCCGCGGGTTCGAATCTCAGGGCACCCCTCTGACTTTTCGGAGTCATGCGTGTATTGATAGTCAATAAACACACACTAAAACGGTGAAGGAAAACATCGTGAGGAAACCTGCATACCAAAGCGATTTATAAGAATTTCTATGGTACCTGTGTAAGTCTACCAACCCGCATTAGGCCAGCGACTATATGGCCTGTGATATGGCCTAACTACCCTCAATCGTACTCTCGATTGCAGAGGAGGCCCGTACCCTCCAGTGGGACGTGTATGGGCTGATACAGATAACTTTTTTAAGGGTTTTGACTTCTTTAAGGGGGAGCGATTGGTTAGAAATCTTGTAAAGGAAAAAAACATGCATATGAAACTGGGCCACTCATTTTCCCGACACTATTGATCGGATTGAAAAATTTTACTTTACCCACTTTATTGCTATATCTATTTTTAATGGCAACACCAAATTCGATTACAGCGACTCTCTCACCGGGTCAGATAACTTTGTGGCTCTTATATATTTCATTGATTTAGCTCAGTCTTTAACTTAAGTATCAAGCGCTTAAAATATCAACTAAAAACGTCATGTGGCATGTTGTTCTTTAAACAAGTATTGTGTAAATTAGACATTAATTCATCAAACTAAATCATCGGCTTATTGAAGATATAGTTCAGAAATTACTGCATGTTATTAGGTTTGTATGTAAGCAGTATGCACAATAACAATCAGCTGTGTTGTAATTGCATCGACTGTGTTGTGGTAAGAGTTGTGGTGACGCATACTGTTACGTTACTTACTGATTATCGACTGTCCGACTGCCCATGTTTGTTGTGGTTCGAACAGAAAAGTTGAAAGTTGGATGTATGCATTTACCTCGTAACGATACAAAACAAGAAATATGCTTCTCTATGTTCACTTTAGCACAGGGGCCACAAGATTAATTTGATACAGGGCGCAATCTTAGTTTGGGCCTATCTATGTGACTGTTAGTGGATGAAAAGAATTAGATGCTATGAGAAACACACTCTATTGCAATAATTAATACATGTACACAACTAACTTAAACTTAACTTATATGAGTTCCGATAAAAAACATCATTTTTCACATTAAAACTATACGTTTATTGCAATATCAAGTTCCTACGACGTTTTATTTATCATCAAAAAGATGATCCTAGAAATGATAACTTGATGATACAGCGAAATGTTTGTTAAAATAACGTAATCTTTAAAAAAATGGCAACTGTAATTACATCATGAGTGAGACTTAAAAGTAAAAGGAAGTAGCGCAAAGAGATGACATCAACCGGATTTTTGGGCACGTATAACGTAATGAGAGATAATTTCACAATCTCCGGTTGCAGATTTGCTTGGCGAACCTGACACACCAAATAACAATGAACATTATTACTAATTTGGAAGATTCCTGACTCCAAAGAAAGTTTTTTCATGAAGTTTTGTTTCTTTTTTAACATATCGATGACTTAATTAACAAAGTTCGTAGCTGCATTTTTTTTCAAAACCATATTGTAATGCCACCTGGCGTAAATTACTGTAATTCAAATAATTTATTACTTTATTTGATTGAAAATAAGTACATACACAATCAAACTACTATAATAAATAATTAAAACATAACACATATCCTTATTTTGTAGTGGATAGTGTTTTTGTTCTCCTGTAAAATTTGGTTGAATGGAGTTACGATGTCTGATAATAATTAAGCCATCGATATGATTTTTTTTATTGCAATGAATAGCGAGACGAGCATGCCGTTCGCCTGATGGTAAGCGGTACGACCGCTCATGAACAGTTGCAAAACCAAACAACACCTTGAATGCATTCAACTGCGCTCGCCATCTTGAGACATAATACGTAAAGTCTCCATATGTCCAGTAGTTACTCTGGCTACAATGTCCTTCAATCCGAAATACAACAGTGCATTTAAACTGCTGTTTAGCGGGAGAAATAGACATTGCGGTGGTATCCACCCAGGCGGCTTCTCACATATGAGACACCTACCACCAATTAAATATCCCAATAGTTACCAGTTAAATATAGAATTAACATAAATATGTATATGGACAGGGCGGAAAGCGCGCAGTGTTCTGAGTTCTGACGTAAGTAATGCGGAGCTCCAGTGCATCTTTAGTGGAGTGTTATTGAAATAAGTCGGCGCTCGCAACGGTTTTGAAAATGCTTGCGTGTATTATGATAAAAAGTTTAATCAAAAGAAAAATAATTCTTATAACCGTTTAGACGAAATCTATTAAATTAAGTTAATTCAATACATAATTTAGCGCCATTTTCACGTTCTCCTTTTTGAAACTCCAAATGTACTGAAGGGCCTATCCTTAGTTTTTAGATAAAAGAAATTAATATAATATTTACCTGTATGTATACAATATACTTACTAAGTATTAAGTCTTAGCATTATAATAAGAGTTTATGAAAAAAATTCAGGTGCAATTTCATAAAGTAAAAACAATAGGATAGGTTTCAGACTTTTGAATTACCAATTACCATTGAGGGTTTTGAATAAAAAGAGGAATACAGAAATGCGCCATCTCTTGTTGATATTAGTTACATTAGTGAAACTTGCTACTATTAACTTGTAAAATTGTTACAACGCCATCTACCGGTGTTTTGTAGTGTAACATAAATAAAAAAAGATGTCGTTAGTAGTTTTACGAAAGTTTCTTTGTATTTTCTAAAAATAACACCAGAGTTCGTTCCAAGCGCTATATTTAGTTTTTAGACATTTGACAAAAAAGATGGCAGCGACTGCCGATTGCTGTCCTTCGGGTTTATTGCGAAAATGGCGCATTATGTGATATTTTCACAGAAAAATATAATTTTAAGTGAAAAATTGTGTAGTGCTGCTTTGTCATGGTGTGTTATTTTACATTAATGACAGTGAACGTGAGTTAAAAGAACTGCGACTATCTTCTGGATATTGGATTACACATAAAATAAAGGTATTTATGCCTCCTACGCATGAAATATTACTTTTTTATGTAATTTCCAATGAACTGTTCTAATTAAAGTAACGCTACACTACCGGGGACTGCCGTAAGTGTGGAATATTACATAAGAATGTCAACTTATGAACGTAGTTGTTCAGTTTTTGGTGTGGCATGAGGTAGGAAAGCATTTTTTTAGTGGCATAAGTTATTTTAAAGTTGTTGGAAGTAAGCAGCGTGCGCCAGTTATTTTGTCGCGGCGGGTGCACTCATGGCTGTGGCTTGTAGACGTGGTAGATCTCGTTCGGTGCCTGTATGACATCAAGCATTGCCCACTGGTATAAACTTTTGCAGCGTGAATCATCTGACGGCCCAGCCGGCGCTACCGTCTCTAAAGCCGAATATGTAAGGTTTAAATTGATTAGGAATGTTTCACAAAAACATATTAGAAATAGGTCAGTGAAATGTAATGATAAACATTGGTATCTAGAGCTGCCTACACCTTTTATATGGCTGCTTTGGCACTAAAAGCTTGAATTCTAATGTGTCTTTTGTTTATGCTTAATATAAAATTAAATAAATAAAAATATTTACATTTATTCACAGGTAAAATTATTTGTGGGAAATAAATGGGCTTTAATAATGCCCCTATATATATTTTTTATTTTGTTTTTTATTTGTATGTTTTTCAAATGAGCAAAACTGTACAACTAGGGACCAAAAACATATATCCATACCACACATATACCACAATAAATGTGCACAAAATTGTAACCATACTGAAAATAACATATTATTATCATGTTTTAAATAAGGAAGGATAACTGTATAATTAATTAAAGTACAGTAATATATAGGTGTGCCCAATAGGGATAAATGAAGTATGTATATTTATTTGTGAGTAATAAAATCTAATTGGAATAGTTTTCTATATAGCTTTGTACCTTCATTATTCAACAGATATTAATTACAAGGTAAAATTAAGGTATTTGAATACATAAAAATTACTCGTACTTTATTTTATAATTAGATATGTCAGATACATTATTTATATTTAATTATATCCATTTATATAAACAAAACAAGTTAGGAGTATGTTTTATCATAGCTAGGAATGCCTAAAACTAGTCGAAAATATGTATTAAAATACACAACATAATGTATTTTGTTATAGATTGTGGCTAGAAATGTGTCAACAATTAAGAGACAGCAAACATTATTGTATTCTTGGTCACATGCATAATCTATTTTTTGTGCTATTATTAAACATGGAAAGTAGGTCTGTACTTTTTCTTAGTAGTGGGCTAGTTTCACATGGGTATGTAACAATGTCTGTCAGTTTACAATACATTAATAATGAATATACCATTTTTTGTGTCAAATTCCTTCCCATATTGTGTTTTTAAAACTATTATAGCTGTTAATTGTGTACTTATACATCTTGTTAAGATAACATGTCTTCATGATATGAAACAATACTTGAAACATGTTAAACTGATAAATTTATGTTACATATCATTTCATATTTAGATAAAATATATTACTTACTTACTAAATATATTATGCATTTCTTTATTTCAATAATCTCATTTCATGACTTTAACTACTGTGATTTCATATATATTTGTGTCTAATTGTATGGCATTTAGGTCAAGGCAAAAGTTTACTTTGGCACTTTTCATTATTTTACTTGTGAAACACATTAACAAGGTAACAAAAAAAACTGGACAGAGTGTTCAAGAGTTTATTGTACTCCATCTGACAACATGTTTATGTAAATCTTTAACCAAAATTTAAAAAAAAAATGCTATTATGGGATATATTTTTGAATCATGGTAATTAAATTCAGAGTTTCTTACTGGTTTCCTTGGCTATATAAGTATAATCCAAAATATAACATTTTCTTTATTTGGATCTCAGAATTTCTCAAAACTCTTCCATAACGGATTGCCTAAATTGGTAACCAGTATAATTAGCTAAATGCGGAACATATTACTGTCCTTTATTGTAAGAGAATAAAATATTACAAATCATGATAATGGGACATTAAACAATTTCCTACTGTCAATACAAATTATGGGTATAATGTTTTAAATATTTTTCATATCACCACGGGTTTGTCTACAACTTGTTTATCTGGCTAACTTCCAATATAAAGTGTTCTGTCACAGAATTGACATTGCACATTATTTGACATGGTTTGATCTTTATTGCGCTACTAAACTGAATGTAGAGTAAATTTTATAGCATTAAAAAGTAATCAGAAATATTACTTGGTTTTAATGTAATAGTAGGGACTGGATTATATGGATTTGCAAATGTGCATAATAATGTAATGCGCATATTTATCCCATTTTCAGTAAGTAATTATTACATATTTTTCTAAATCTAGTGATCATTATATTAAGTACATTTTTCGGTAGGGTATCATTGATAAATAAAAAATAAATGTAAAATTAACCGTTACAATATTATTTCATACACGAAACAATATGATGTTATTGCCAGTCAAATCCATACCCACATAATCCACATGTTTTGCAAAGCTCAATCCCCCACTCAGTAATAGAATATAATGTATAATTGATTTAATACTAAATTTTCTAATGGTATGCTAATTTTGTTATAAAAACATAAATATATAGCACACTTTTTCACTTTAACTTTTTTACATTTTACATTAATGTTGCATATTTTACCAGTTTTCAGTGGTTTTCGTACATATTTTGAACTTTTTATGTTGCATAATCTGGTCCCCAGTAATATTTTTATAATGTAGCATAATAAGACAATTTGGAACAATTGAACTACTAAGCACTTAGCAAATTCGTCTTTGATTAATTAGAGTTGTAAATAATGCATAAAAGGTTTTGATATCCAAATTTTATATTTTAAATTGTCCATAAACTATTATACATATTGACAAAAAAAAAACAATTACTTACTTACTTACTTTTCTTTTTGGTAGTGCCAGAAAAAATTGGTTGCCAGTAGTTTTAGAATAAATACCATTCACAAGTGAAGGTGATAACATTTCACAAGTTATATAAATAAGCTAAATTTTGCGATACGCGATTGTGATTCACAAAGCCGGTCGACTAATATTTTTATACGATCTCGTGTAATCTACGAAGGAGTGAGTTTTTTTACGATCCCATTTAGAGAAGAAACTGAACTGTCCATTTTGTGTGTGTAATTTTAGATGTGAAAATGGTCATTATATATGGTCAGTTTTTATGTATACAACTTCTGAGGGGGACAATTAGCAATAGAGGAAGTATCGAGCATGCTAAGGCTTAAAAAATAACAAGGTGGTGATGTTAACTTGAAAAAGCAATGGTTCCAATTACTAGTTGCCAGGCATCTTTGAAAAATGTTAACCATATTTGGTAAACACTTAATTTCAATAAGATGGTCCTCCAGTTCATCTCATCTTCTGGACCTCCTGGCATTTCGCTTGAGGGCAGGCCATGTCTCAGAACCGTACAGGAGCACAGGTCGCACGATTCTTTTATAGATGACCATGCCTATGCACTTAGTACTTAGGATGCGGTTAAATAACGCAGCAAGAAGGTCCACATCATAAAGTCCCATGGACTTTCACACCTCTATCGGGGTGTGGTCAGGCCCTAACGCTTTCCGGTTCTTCATGCGACGAAGACTACAAAGAACTTCGTCAGATGTAACAGGTGCTACAAGACCTGGTGTCTCATATGTAAGGCTATCTGGGTAGGTACCACAGCAATGTCTATTTATCCCGTGAAACAGCAGCGTAAATGCACTTTTGTGTTTAGGATTGAAGGACATTGTAGCCAGAGTTACTACTGGACATATCGAGACTTAACATCGTATGTCTCAGGATGGCGAGTGCATTGGAATGGTAAGCATTGCTTTTTAATTCAAGGTGTTGTTTGGTTTTGCTACTGCGGTCGTATCGCTTACCATCAGACGAACGGCTTGCTCGTATCGCCATTCAATGCAATAAAAAAAAAGACGTTGGTTGGAGGTGTTCGGTTTTTTTTTTGAAAGAACGTATTCACAACGGCTAGGTCTGACACAAGACAAGCTCTGAGAATAGTGTCCCATTCTGCGTTACATGCGCCAAAACCATAGCCGCCATGAACA
The DNA here is from genome assembly GCA_023078785.2 of Hyles euphorbiae. Taxonomy (NCBI): domain Eukaryota; kingdom Metazoa; phylum Arthropoda; class Insecta; order Lepidoptera; family Sphingidae; genus Hyles; species Hyles euphorbiae. Next base: position 13,346,809 of record CM041050.1, read on the forward strand.
CGCTCATTCTCCCGTCGATCCTTATCTACATGCCCATTCAGGTCCCCACCCACCACAATGCTCTCGGATTGGGGCAGATTACGCATAGTGTCATCAACAAGAGTCCAGATGGTTCTTTTCTCCGACTCCGAACAGACCGCTTGCGAGGCGTAAGCGCTGATCAAGTTAGTAACAAACCCCTCAACCATTACTTTAACCCGCACCAGCCGGTCACTCCGTCTGTCGACTTCAAGAATACTCTCCCGGACGCTCGACGACAACACTACGGCAACCTCGTTCCGGCCAGTGGGAGATGAACTATAAATCAGCTTGTAACCCTGCCCGATATTCCGAGACATGTTACCTTTCCATCGCGTTTTTTGGAGAAACACACGTCTCTCGAGTTACATCTGCAAGCTTTCGGCATTTACCGGTGAGAGAGCCAATATTCCATCTGGCGAAACGGAGCTTGGTTGGTACTCGCGTCTTAGGCCGCGCCCGTACCGTGCGCGGTAGCCCTTGTCCACTTGTCACAGGCTTAGGGCGTTGGGCCTGCGCGTCGTTTTGCGGCGACGCTCTGGCCGTACCAACGTTGTTCCCATTCTACATGGCATAAGATATGACGGAGCTTTTGGTATGACATGGGGCGACCCGCCGTCTGAGCCCCACAACCCACAAATTAGGAATCAAAGGTTTGCCATTGCCTCGTTCGTATGGTCAGCAGAGTGCACTCCGAGCAGCTGAGGTTGTCTTTGGTCCTTAGATGTTGGTGGACCACTTACACTCCACCATAATACATTTTTTGACCCACCCTAATACATAAACTCTTGCTTCTTTATATTATTTTATCATACATATAAGATCATCTTTTGTTTTGTGTTTTATTCATGAATAGGTTCCATTGGCCTTCCACATTTATTGGCGTATATTACATAACTTGTTGGGTTGTCGCGCCCGACACTCCACTCTCGTATGCATGTACATAATATGATTTAAGACAAAATCCAATATTGAGTCAGCAGTATGGAATTATATTCTATTTTTGTTACGTTCATTGGTACAGAGTTCTAGACTCTGCCAAATTATAAACTTTTACGACAAAAATATGCATACAACTGCGTCATTTTGGTGTGTTGTTTATGTTAGTGTCACGCAGACTAATCGCCGCCTAGACAATACACATTGAGAGCATTTCTATCGTTTAATTGGAATTTTTAAAACAATCCAATTGGCATTTTTCCGTTGTGTTCACGCACCATAATTTATGTGCACTTGAATTAAGGAATTATGATAAATAATATTGTGATTCGCAAACAACATGGTTTTTAGACAACTTAAATAAACAAACAAATATTATGTAATTAGTCTGTAAAAATATTTAAAAAAATACTGGTGGTAGGTCTCTCATATGTGAGAGGCCATCTGGGTAGGTACCACCGCAATGTCTATTTCTCCCGTGAAACAACACTGCGTAAATGCACTGTTGTGTTTCGGATTGAAGGACATTGTAGCCAGAGTAACTACTGGACATATTGAGACTTAACATCTTATGTCTCAGGTTGACGAGCGCAGTGGAATGTTGCTACTGTTTATGAGCGGTCGTATCGCTTACCATCAGGCGAACGGCTTGCTCGTCTCGTCATTCATTGCAATACAAATATATATATATATATATAGTACACAATATTTAGGTATTATTATACTGTAACAGACATTGGGAACAAATCTATACGCGCGTATCCGCTATTAGCTGCATGATTATTAGCTATTATTGGGTTATTGGTACTTAAGTTAAATTATCTTTAATTTACATATGAAACGTCTCATATCATTGTTTGCTCATGGCGCATATTTTATATCTCGTTCTAATGGAAATGAAGGCAATTTAAAAAAAATGGAATTTATAGCATCAATTATTGACAGAGCTAAATAAAGGACGTCACAGACGATCATAGATCATCCTCATCGCACAGTGCGGTGCGCTATCCGTAACAGACGACGTTCGCGTAAATCGCGGCCACAAAGTTCTACGGTCTTTAAGCCCACAATAGACGACCGAACATGTTCCGGAGCGCACGAAGTTCGCGGTGCTTTCCGTACCATGGGCCCTACTATATAAATCCGAAACGAAGTTCGAAACTTCGTGACGTTTTTCGTTTCGAAACCTACTCTGTAACACGAAATTCGAATCTTCGGATCGAAGAATGAATTATTCCAATATATTGGCAATACAAACATTTACAGAGTAGGTACATTCGTATCTTCACAAACTTCGTTCGTCCGAAGTTTCGAACTTCGTTTCGGAAGAATATAGTAAATAAAAATGTAAATGTTCGGATTGCCGATATATTCGAATAATTCATTCTTCGATCCGAAGATTCGAATTTCGTGTTACAGAGTAGGTTTCGAAAAGAAAAACGTCACGAAGATTCGAATTTCGGATTTATATAGTAGGGCCCCATATTCGATCGTGTGGAGGGCAGTCCATCGGTTATTATTATTATTAAATGTCGGCGAACCATTCGATAAGAAATTACTAAACTGTAGGGTGGCCGCACCATGTTTCAAGTTCAACGTCGGTTACGACCTTTAGAATGAACTGCGGACGACGGTCCACAAATTACGCTCCAAATATTTCGTTTGCGTTATCCGCACCAGTATAATGCGTGGTATTAACACACTACATGAGTGAATTTCCATATGAGCATCCAAGTACATAATAATTTAAATTTAGGTACTGATGTTTAGAATTAAAGTTTCTGAAAAACTATCAGGGATATGAATATAATTTTTTTGATGCTGTGCCGTCACAACTTGGTCTCTTTCCAAAACTTTCTGATTTATCCTTTAGTTCTGGTACACTCTGTATATAAATGTTGATTGTAACATTGAGCATGTTTTTTTTATTTCGTATATTAAGCTACGCTAGGGTGTACCTGACAAGTTCGCCTCTATAGTTTCACCCGTCAGGTATGCTTGATCTGAGGAGAGGTAAACCTATACAAACTCACTTGAAGCCATAGCCCCGCTGTGACGAGCTCAGATCTCTACGGTATGGCTAAATAGTTTACTGTTTTATTGAGAAAGGATTTTTGAACTAAGATACCGTGAAAAGAGCACTGCAAAGAGAAAAATACAATGTCAATACAATATAATGTCATGTATTGAAAAATTTTAATTTAAGCCGAATGACTGCCGCGATAATTATCTGTGACTGGATGAAAAGACGTGTCTCAAACTGTTGTTAGCAGCGATACCCATAATTTAAAAGCACGATACAGTAAGTCAAAAAACCATATCGCCTTGTAAAAGACTGAGAATGACGTTAATATGCCATGTTGTATGGAGAGATTTTACGAGAGAATTTCTCAAGCATTCTGCCACAATATCAACAATGCCAAACTTTCGGCAGTCTCTTCCTCTGTCGCAATCACCGCGCAACTGATGCCTGCTCGAAGGACCGCTACACACGTTCAATTTTGCCTGTACAGATTAACTCCACAGGTATACCTATGGGCAGATAATATAAAAAATCATAATTTTTCGGTTGCCTGCACAGGTGTGGAAACCTGCACAGTTTTGCATATACAATACATACATATATAATCCGCATTACCTGTTACATTCAACTGTACATGCAAACCTGTCAGGTACTCCCTAGCGTGTGTAACTAACTAACCTAAGATACAGTACAGTCTGTTATACAAAAAAAATAATTGTACAAACATAAAAGAGATGGGTATTCTCTCATAGTATAGGTAAAATATATCGTAGATACCGATACCGATACTGCTTAAAATGTATTATAGCATTTTTATGGTTTATCCTTAAACGTTGTCCTGTTTTATTCCGGGCGACAGATTTTTATAAAATAAAGTAATTAGCATCACATTTTACATTTTGTTCCCAGAGCCGAAGGCAAAAAAATATATATTATTGGACTTCAAGTTAATTTCTCCAAAAACTCCGGGCCTGGGCCGTAATTATATGTATGTATTGAAAATATATATTTTCTCTACACAAAAAGTAGGTTTCATCGAGGGACAATAATCTTCGCACTGATACTAACTTTCATAGTAAATTGGGTATTCTTCTTTGGTATTTGGAACCTGTAATAACTGTAGGTTTGCCTCTGCTGTTGGCTTGGCGAGTAAACTCAAGTTCGTCCGGACTTGTTGTAAAGTTAGTGCGTAGGATGTCACAGGCGACAGCCAGTCAAACATTACGCAATAGCTATCGACGGAATGTCGCCTATGTATTGATCAATTTTGTTCCGTCGAGAACGTTATACGGTACCGGATATCAACTGACACGAAAGTGCTTTCGTATCATCAAGGTCGACCTCAAATATTTCCTGCGTTTCTATAGGCTGATGAAAGCCCTTTCAGTACGCTCTATATTTAGGTAGGTGAGGACATTTAGCTAAAGGGCAGGGGTTAGCCCTCCATATAAATCTGACTTCTGAGTCGGCTTAAATCTGTGATCGACAAAACCTTTCGATTTTAAAATCAGTACAAATTATAATTTAACTTGCTAACTTGGTATCTATTAGGATTTTTCAATATAACGATAATATTCAATTCAGTAAATAGGCACTCATTTTAATTACTTTTCTGCTTGACTAAACTTTCGTTTGTTGAGAACATGACGAAGTTTAATTTTACGGTTGTTCGTTGTAGTTTTTATGTTAGCGCTAATAATACAGAGGAATTTGCCGCTTAAGTTCAGGACCGAATGTCGGCAGTACAAGTTTGCTAGTGTCATGTGACCATTATAGTTTAGAATGTTTAGATGAACGATGATCCGTGTTACAGTCGGATTCGTAGGCAAGTGCGAATAGTTGATTGGAGGTTATTCAACTGGTGTTGGACAAAAATAGCGCGATCGCTACGTCCGCACGCTGCGTGTCCGCTCGAACACGGCTGATGACGAGACCGCCGCGCTGCGCTTCCGGGACACGCTCACAATTGGACCACCGCTTAGATTTAATGACTTATTTATCTAAAGTAATGATCACACCTCACTTTACACTGAGGTCAATGAACAATCCGATTTATGATTGATCACTTCGATCAAATATACACTAGATACAACATGAGCGCTTAGAAAATGGCACCAAAAAAGAGTGCTTTAAGCACTCTTTTGCCTTCAGTCACGCACCGACCGTTGCTTCTAAAACGTCGCAGAAGTTTAGACAATATTATGTGAAAAGCTACTTTAAGCTCCAGGAATAAGGTGGAATTTGTGTTAATATATTTGGAATATGTGACGTTTTTTTTTACTTTTTTTCATGTCATGCATCGGTGCCACTTTTTAACAGAACTTTTACAGGGAACTGTGTATCTAGTGTATATTTGATCGAAGATTGATCAGTTTAAACTCTTAGACATGTATTTCTGTCAGGAGTTCAGGCAAATTATTATATTCATTAATCGAAACGTGTGCAATGAATCATTGCTGTAATCTTTTGGATTTTGGATATGGAAATGGGTGGTTTTGTTTGAACATGACGTGGCATGAGGAGGGTTACGTGTGTAGTGGTCAGTAGCGGGTAGTGGGTGTAGAGACCGGGTTTCAGGGTACGGTCGGGCTCTGGTACTCTGGGACGTCGGCGGCGCCCGCGGTCCCCGGGGTTGCGGGGTGCGCGGGCGCGGTTCGCGATATTTATAGAGGCGCCGAGACGCTGGCCCCACGCTATCCCACATGGTAATTGGCTACTTGCGCCACATTTTTTCTGGACGTGACCGTTCACGCTAACACGCCATCAATGTTAACGCTTCCGACCGACAAACATTGACATCTAATGTAACTGGCCTACTTTTATGGACGGTTAACGCAAGAACTGAGTTCACGTACCAGCACCTGTTGCACGTGAAAATAAGTCACGATGACAGTTCAAGATTCCGTTGTCACCTTGCCTACTGTTTGTGGACACAATGACCTTTTGCTGTATGTATCACTACGACTGGAAACGTTTAGGATAGTTGATAACCCATTGCAAAGATTGCTCCTTGCACGAAATAGCAGTTATTTAGATTGGGTTAAAAAGGCAAAATATAATATTTCTATTAATGCCATTAATAAATACGTTGTTTCTATAATTATTGAGAATTGCGATGTTGGCAGTAATAACAAAAAAACGCGATGTACACGATGAGTCAATGTCAAATAGTTTCAGATTCGAATTGTTTTATCTTGGCCGCATTGTCCGAGAATTGTGAAGTGACTAAGTAAGAACTAATACACACAATTATAGTTGAACCTAATTATGCAGAATCTGCTTGTTAGATATGATTCTGTGTGAAAAATAATGAATATGAAAATACTACTTACCAGATTCTTTATTACAGAAAGCTAATAAAAAATAGTTATAATAAACGGTTCCCTCTGTGATGTAATGCATTGTACATATCCACAATATTTAACGACACGAATGAAACTAGCAAAAACATAGGTCGCAAATAGTGCAAATTCAATACAAATTTGTACTATCATGCACAGTCGTTGACATAACTAGTAAACACTACCTATTGATCTATTTAGACTGCCTCGGTGGCGTAGTTATACTAAGGTATGGTTACAAAGCTGAGGTCTCGGGTTCGAATCCCGGGTTGGGCAAAGTGATATTGGATTTTTCTATTCATTATCAGCCCAGAGTCAGGAATTTGTGCCCGATATAGCGATAGGCTCGCCACCTATCACATAGTGGGACGGAACATAAAAGGCGAAATGTGGGTGTCCTGGCACCTCTGCCTACCCCTTCTGGGATATAGGCGTGAGTTTATGTATGTATGTATGATCTATTTAGCAGACCTGCACTGCGTTACACTAATCGAAAAAGTATTTCTAAATTGATTAATTTATCGAGACATATACCGTACGCGTACTGTGGTCACTATACTAGGTATCATATTAGTATTTCTCAATCAGTATTTCCTTCCGGAGACCGTTCTTCGCCTGCTTCGCTTTTACCGTTTGTTTTAAGTATACTCAGAAGTGTTATTTTAGTTTTTACGCTTATATCACTGCGTCGAATCCGTGTTATTTAGGTCACGCGGGGTCTCCCTCTCATACAAACAGGCCAACCGTCATGTGTTCATGACGTAGGTACACGGTACAGCTGAAAGCAGTGCATTTTTTAACACGCTTTTATTAGCTTCACCTGTATGTTTGTATGTAACCGACTCCTTTGAGCTCGATTTGCCCTACTTTGAACGATCAGATTTAATTCAAACTTTGCATACTTATCCAGGACCAATGACAACGTAATAATTTAAAAAGTATATGATATTATCTTATCCAGATTCATCAAAAAGTTTTAATTTCTTGAAAAATTTAAAGTTTAATATTAAAAGTTGGTAATTTGCGCGCAGCTGTCTTTCTTTGGTAAGAGAGCCGTAGATAGATGTTTTTAGTACAAGCAATTAAATTATAGTTTAAAAAACACGCTTTCATAAAGTTCAAACTAAAAAGTAAAAAATAATTGATAATGAGTTTAAGATTAGAAAATGGAGTAAAATACATACATTTTATTGTTTCAAAGCGTGGGGTGCTGACAACAATTACTTATCCTACAGCAACCCACGCTTTGTAACAATAAAATGTACATATGTATTTTACTCCATTTTCTAATCTTAAACTCATTATCAATTATTTTCTACTTTTTAGTTTTTAAGATGTATGTTTGGGTAAATGACTTGCATCCGGAAGCCGTTTACAATCTATAAATATACGACTATAAAATACTTCGAAAGCGTTTCTCAGAGGTAAAGAATGTATGCTAATAGAATTGATATTTTATCTGCTAGTTTATATCGGTAATTTACGATTTATCTTGACATCCGTTTTAAAAAAGTCCTGATTGAAAGTTATCATAATGATAATTTTTGCGCCCTAAGTGCGTCTGAAAGTCATGCTTTTTATTGTAGCTACATAATAGGTATGGCGTTGCCTAATTATTTCCATAAACGTTAAAAAATATGGAGATTAGTATTTAAATCGGAATTCGGTCATCGATAGACCGATAGTACATACCCCTGAATAATTTACCTAGCTTCCAATTAAGTATGTTTTTAGTCGTAAACACTCTAACTCCACAATACAATGATTATTGTATTTATCCATATAAAGTTAAATTTATTATTTAATTACCAAATGTGTTTAATGGAGTGATTGTTTAAATCAGTTCATTGATCTGGCATAGAACCAGAGATGTTAACCAGGAGATGGTGGGCTCAATTCTAACTCGGACAATCATACGTGTGGGTTTTAGAAAAACAAGTTTTCCGAGCATTGGATATCTCCTAGAATAGTTGACGTAAGGAAGCATCGTTAGATTAATACATGATCGTCAAATCGAATGCAAAATCAGGCCATCAACCATACCATCCAATTAATAGGAAATACCAATAAAAGCTAAAGCTTTGACTAAAACTAAACAATATTGAGCGTATCGTGTTCATTGTTGTGTATTATAGGATAAAGACAGGAAGCGATGACAATTTAAGAGTCTTCTTCAGAAATTGACCGGAAGTGGCAATTGATACCGTATTTGAAATAAGAGGGGACCTTTGGTCAACGTGGCGCAATAGGAACATTCAAATGAATTAGCAAGGATACATGTTTATGAGCCTTCAATAACACCTACATAATAATTATGGCTTGATTTTTTTATCATGCCATTGTATTTTCGCATCTGTGAGAAGTTGTATTTACCAAGCTTCAAATGCCATTGACCCAAGATTAAATCACAACAAAGGCCAGCGTAATAGAAAAATATTGAAAATTTGTAGTTATTACTCACTAGGCCGCAGTTACTATTTGAATATTCTCCAATATATCAACATTAGCCCTAATTAATACGTAAACATTGTGAAGTATTTTATTTCATTTGTAGGAATGATGGAATGAAATGAATATGAAAAACAATATTTTAAATATGGCGCTTAATTACTAGAAATATTTAAAGGTAAGGCGTGGGTGGCCCTTAGGGCATTGAGCCATGTTAATTAACTCTAGTGACCTTTCCGTTTCGAACGGGTGTTTACATGGCTAAGTGCTCCAGGGAATTGAAAAGTGAATTATTACCGAACGGAAAAATATGTTATCACCCTTCTTAATATATTTTTCCTCAATTAATTATAATTAATCGGTTTAATACGTGATCAGTAGTATAATAATTCTATGACTATGAAACAAAAGATTTAATAGCGGCAGCCAGTGTGTTGACGGAGTGAGGCATACATATTTATGAAAATAATGTTTTGGACAGTGTGTTCATACAAATCAATTCACGTCTACGTTCTGCTCGTGTGTGGGATCATCATCACAATATATTTATGTAGGTATAGTTTCGTTCTAAATTCTAGAAAGCCGTCGGTTGAATCACGCTGTTCATGACAATAATGAATGAGTAATCTTATAAATTTTATGATATCTTCGAAATTAAGAAAACTTCTTTGTGCCATTCCAAGAAATTTAACTGAGAAGGAAATCGTGCTCAAAAATCCGTCGGTAGGTGTTATTACGTTACGTACGCGGTGGGATATTTTCGTCAACACGTCGAGAATATATGCAACTTTACGACTCATATTCATTATGTTTTACGACAAATCTTTTTCTACAATAATTACTAAAACGAACATTTATGCTTTTCAATATAGAATCGATCATGATCATTAATCTAAAAACTAGTTCGAAGACTAACTATCTTAAGTTATTTATACTATACAAGCGTCCCGGCCCGGCTTCGCCAAGGTGTAGATAGTTTTTGAGTACATTGGACATCTTCATGATGTGCTTCTGTCCCATGACGACAAGCATGCAATGCTGTCCAGTCTCCTGTCCTGCGCCATCCATTAGTGTTTGAAAGAATAGCAAATATGTAAATTATGTTTATTTCCTTGCTCATCCCACGGGAACACTTCATTTTTTAGGGATACTAGTAGCCTATATGTTAAACCTGGGTGTCAGCTACCCCTAAACCAAATTTTCATCAAAATCGGTTCAGCCGTTTCTGCGTGAAACAGTTACAAACATCCATACAAACTTTGGGATTTAAAATATTAGTAAGGAAGTAAGGGTGAACCAAAAAAAAAATACAGACTTGTGAAATGGGTCTGGTTATTTACAGTCAATATCATCTATCACTGCAACATATTATGTGCCGGCAGCAACACAAGAAGCAAGTACGTATCACTTTCGTATTCGGTTCAGTGAAACTTGCTGGGCGCGTGTTCAGATTACTTATCGTTGTGACTAATAACGCACAATATATGACTGAACATTACAATTGTCAATGGACTTTCTTACACTATTACCATACTCATTAGAATTCTCCGGTAGCGTCCGTCCATAAATCGCTTAGTCCCTGTTGGCGGAACACGCCAGTGTGTGCCGGCTTATAAACAAGCGTGACTGACGCGTGGTGACAACTGCCGCTGCTGCCAAGCGGTTAAGTGCCGGAAGTTTTGTTCCGATATGACTGTGAGATGTTTTCCCAAACTAAACGATAAGACGTGTTTAGGTATCACAATCAATACAAATAATAAACTTATCGAAAGCTTCTGCGCGAATGAAGTGATGTGTATTTGTAAAGAGACATACGTGGTGACGAGGGTTAGTGAATGGTTGATTGTATTGTTGCAGTCACGATGGTGGTGGGCGAGAGCAAGCGCACCGCCAACATCATGGACGGCATCGAGAACACCGGCGATGTACGGATGCACGACCACAGACTACGGCTCAAGCAAAGGTAATAAATAATAAACACTTATGTTTTGTAAAAACAAATCAGATACAACACGGTTTTGTGACCGCTGAGATTTGGTAACGTGATTTCTGATTTCATAAGACAGCGTACGTGTTTAAGTTGTTGAGTTTCTTTGTGTTGCGCAACAGCATTTCAGTCCATTAGACTAGATTAGTGTTACGTTACCGAATTTGAGCTGAATCATTTTAACTTCTTACATTTTAACTTCTCCCATGCAAAACTGTTTAGCTCATGTCTAATATAACTACGTATTTATAAAAAATATGTAAAAATCAAAGTTAATTTATCAACGCTCTTTTTTGTGTTTCGAAAAACACAGGCCAACAGTAATTGTTGTCCAATGTGACTAAGATAACAAAGTATACATAGTAGTGTTTCATTGTAAATATTATCAAGTGATGAAACCAAAACCAACAGCAACGAAATGTTGCAGAGAAGCTATGTATTAGTTTTGGAATAAATAGCAATCCATCCATCCATCCTTCAGCCAAAGGAAGTCCACTGCTGAACATAGGCCTCCCCCAATGATTTCCACAGAGACCTGTTGGAGGCAGCCTGCATCCAGCGACGTCCGACCTTTACCTTTACCTTTGCCTTTATAAATAGCAATAGCAATCACAAAAAGCAAGTGAAGTCGATAATAACATTTCACAAGTTATATAAATAAGCTAAATTTTGCGATTTGCGATTGTCATTCACAAAGCCGATCGGCTAATATTTTAGTGCGATCTCGTGTCATCTGTGAAGGAGTGATATCTTTTTCAAGCCCATGTAAAAAAGAAATTGAAGTCAATTTCGTGTGTGTAATTTTTGATGTGAAAAATGCTTATAATATAGTCAGTTTTTTTGTTTATTAATTCTGTGGGGGCAATTATCAATAGCAGAAATATAGAGCATGCAAAGGCTTAAAAAATAACAAGGTGGTGGTTTTAATTTGAAATAGCATTAATTCCCATTACTTCTATGTATAATATATTACCCATCAATTATAATTCGTCAATATACAAAGTATCGAATAATAAGTCGAATGTCCATGTTGTGCCCACCCCCATCGGTGTTGAGGGCTCGACTCTTGAAGTTGTTGACGAATATGTCTATTTAGGACAAGTGGTCCTGTTTGGCAGGTCCAACTTCGAGAGAGAGGTCAATCGTCGAATCCAACTCGGTTGGGCAGCGTTCGGGAAACTACGCGACGTCTTCTCGTCCAAAATACCTCAGTGCCTTAAATCGAAAGTCTTCGATAGTTGTGTGTTGCCAGTGATGACTTACGGCACCGAGACGTGGCCTCTCACTATGGGCCTTATTAGGAAGCTCAAAGTCACTCAACGAGCTATGGAGAGGGCTATGCTCGGGGTTTCCCTACGAGATCGAATCAGAAATGAGGAGATCCGTAGGAGAACTAAAATAACCGACATAGCCCACCGGATTAGCAAGTTGAAGTGGTAATGGGCAGGGCACATAGCGCGGAGATCTGATGACCGATGGGGTCGGAAAGTGCTCGAATGGAGGCCGCGTATCGGAAAGCGCAGCGTAGGACGTCCACCCACACGATGGTCCGACGACCTGATAAAGGTCGCGGGACGTCGCTGGATGCAGGCTGCCTCCAACAGGTCTCTGTGGAAATCATTGGGGGAGGCCTATGTTCAGCAGTGGACTTCCTTTGGCTGATGGATGGATGGATGGAATATACAAAGTATGCAGTATACCCAAGCTAAAAGTAAGACACTGAGATAAATAAGTAATTAGCAGGAAACCCGGTGTAAAACTAATATGTTAATCAATTACCACAACAAACAAACTAGATCTTGATGCAAGTAGGTTTGTGTATTTTTAAATTATATTCAACTTTTAACTTTATACATATAACGAACCTCAGGCCTGATATTGACAACAATATAAAAGGGATTTTTTATTCTGGCATGAAAAAAATTACTGAACTGTACATATCGATCTGTGATGTAAAAAGGACTGAGTATCTTACAGTCACAGATATATTAAACCTTGATTGAGTATTTTTTGGAATAAATGATGACTAAATACTTGTATTTTAGCTTGAAAACATTAAACATAGTAAGATTAATTTAAGACACTACCTTATCATGTAGAATTTACAATAGAAAGTTATAATTTATTGTTTTGAAAAAATTAAACATCAATCGGTATTTAGGGTTACTATGAGAAAGTTAAGAAACAATATAAAAGTTTTGAGCTTATGCTAAAAGTAGTAATTGTGCCACACGACCTGGTATTCTACATTGGAATCGTTCCAGTTTTGAAACGGATACAGGCAAACTTTGTCGGAGCCTAGTTCGGATACCACAGCTTTACTAACTTTAATACATGACCAGAGTGCTGCTATAGAAAAGACGAACATGAGCAACAAATAGGTAGTGGCTTTGCGTAGATAAGAATTGTTAGTATTCGCATTACGTTTTACAATTTTGGTGAAATGTGGATGCATCTACACATCCGTATACTAGCGAATATGGGCGTAAGTGAATCTTATGTAACCAGTTACGTTTTAGTATCTGCTTTCTCCCTCGACTTTTGCATTATATCTTATTATCATTTGATCATTAACTTTTTTTACACGCTTTATATTAGCTTCACTTGTATGTTTGTATGTTTGTATGTTTGTTTGTAACCGACTTCTTTGGGCGCGATTTTGACCCACTTTAAACGGCCAGATTTCGTTCAAATTTTGCACACCTGTCAAAGACCGATGACAATACAATAATTCGATTAAAATATATAATTATCCTGAGTAGATTCGCCAGGATTAATTATTCTTATAATTGATGACCATTGCTACATTCATCGCTAGATGGCGTTAACATTGTATTCTTCCAAGAAGCTTATACCCAAATGGAGATTGCATTCCGTATAAAACACTGAAGCACAAAAATTTGACCTTGAATGCAATCGCTGTTGCCTGCTATCCTTTTCTTTAGAGTGACAATGAATGAAGTTCACGTGAAGTTCATTCATTGTTACGCTAAAGAAAAGGATAGCAGGCATCAGCGACGTCATTCAAGGTAAAATTTTTGTGCTTCACTTTTATATACGGAATGCAATCTCCATTTGGGTATAAGCTTCTTGTATTCTTCAAGTGTCAAATGTTACTACTGACCAACAGATGGCGTTATTGATTGGAAATACAGCCGTAGATGGATGTTTTTAGTCAAAACAATTATATAATAGTTAAAAAAAACTAAAATACACGCTTTAATAAGATATACAACTAAAAAAGTAAAAATAATTGATACTGAATTTAAGATAAGAAAATGGAGTAAAATACATATATTTTATTGTTACAAAGCGTGGGGTGCAGGAGGATAAGTAATTGTTGTAAACACCCCACGCTTTGTAACAATAAAATATATGTATTTTACTCCATTTTCTTATCTTAAATTCAGTATCAATTATTTTTACTTTTTTAGTTGTATATCTTATTAAAGCGTGTATTTTAGTTTTTTTTAACTATTATATAATTACCTATTACCACTAAATAAAACGAATGCCAAATCGAATTCGTTTTATTAACCAGGTGTGATGTTTTTTGTACATTTCTTTTCGTTATAAATCTATAAATACCAATGAAAAAAAATTGTACATTTTATAAAGAAAATGTTGAACTCCCTTAGCTTAATCTTATGTATGAAAGCAAAAAATATTCCTATTTTCATTATCTATTTTTAGTTAGTCACGTTGTTCTATTGTTGTGTGTCCGAAATGGTTGTTTGTGGGCGGGTGATAGGTCGTCAAATCATAATTGTTAATTTTTCATAACATGAGGAGAAATCTTGTTTCGCGAATACTCAGGTGTCAAATAAAGGCAGATGTAAGAAGAAGTTATATTTTATCTGCGTCTATCGTATCTAGTGCTTCTCAAGAACCACAATTACATCATCCTTGCGGTCCCATTTATTACGTTACTCCGGGGTGTCAATCGCTTTGAGTAATAATTAATTATGTTACCGTCTATAATCGCGTACGTTGGTTACAACACCGTTATTCTTCAGTATTCAGAATTAGCGAAAATAAGCAAATTGGTCATTTTATACACAAAAAGTATGATGGTAGTATTCTTAAAAGGTTCTTCTTCAACATTGAATTGATTTTTAGAAGTGAATAGCTGTTATCTTTTGCGTAGAAGTCGAACAATCGAACTTCGTGTCGGAGAATAGAGTAAATCCCCCCCTGAATACGCGAATATATTCAAGAACCTGTGTGATTTTATGACTCATAAGGAACAAAACATTATGATAAAATGCATAATAATAATTATTCACAATATTATTTATCATTTACAGTCACATTTACAGTAAAGCCCGTGATTTCATTTTTACACGCTTTATATTAGCTTCACTTGTATGTTTGTTTGTATGTTTGTATGTTTGTAACAGACTCCTTAAGACGCGATTTTGACCCACTTTAAACGGACAGATTTCATTCAAAGGAGATGGGCCAGAAATGTATGGGCCTTGGGCCGTTTGTAGTACATTACACCAAATTTACTTAGTGAAATTGGCATTCGATTTCTGTATGAAATACTATTATACGTTACATATTAGCTTTATACAAAAATAAATACCAAGCCAAGAACAGCAACACTACAAGGGGACAATATGGCGTCTAAAACGGCATGTTTGACAACCGATGTCAAAACTTGACATTTATGAAATATGAAGTCGTAATTCGTTTTCCTATAAATCAAATATTATTTTTAGTCGTCTGTGCTATAAATTACTGTACCTACTCTATATAACTCGTAAATGTTTTTACGTCAACGGAATTAGTATCATACTTTATTGATCATCTTATATAATATAACATAATGTCTATACAATAAATTGCAACAAGTCTGTCAGAATCTCGTCATGTTTATAGTTATTTAATATTAAGAAAGTGTACCTATATCTGGCCGTAAGTGCGGTGCATAATACCTGCTAAACAACCTATTTAAATAATCCACAATAAAAATCTGCTAGGCATGAGATACAGCACGGCACAGACTGATTACTTGTCGCGACTGCTAGCATCTGTATCAGCCCATATACGTCCCACTACAGGGCACGGGCCTACTCTACAATCAAGAATACGATTGAGAGTGATTAGGCCATATAGTCCACCACGCTGGCCTAGTGCGGGTTGGCGGACTTACATACCATAGAAATTCTTATGAATCGCTATGGTAAGCAGGTTTCCTCACGATGTTTTCCTTCACCGTTTTAGTGCGTGGTGATTGACTATCAATACACACATTCTCCGAAAAGTCAGAGGTGTGCCCTACGTGCATATGAATAAATAATCATTTTATTATTAGGCATATGCACTTAATAAGCTCTTAGTTATTATAGTCCATACAAATGAATACGCTATAAAAATGAAATCGAATCTGATAGCAGCCATGTTTATTTCTATACCTTAATGTCTAGTAAAAGAACATACTAGCAATCATTTCTGTACAAGCTAACATTTCAAACATTATATTTAGTCTAACCCCAAAAGGCTAATATACTTTTGTATATTAGACTAATATACTTTCGATTTCGAAGAAGTCTAATATACTTTGGTATATTAGACTTCTGCATACTTAAAAATAATATTATCCTAAGGTTTAAGATATTATTTTTCAAATAATGTATTTGACATTAATTCTAACTGGTTATTTCTGAGCACATATAAGGAAAAAGTAGGATTAATTGATGAAAGAAAACTAAAATCAAACAAAACTTAAGGACAATAAAGTACAACCAGATCTTGCTTTATATTTTTTATTTATATTCGCCTAAAAATAATCTCCAGTCAAAACACCTAGGAACAATGCCGGTGCTCCTATATTGTACTATTGGTAGCCCAACCTAAAGGCTAAATACCACAGTATGATCATGGTATGAGTACAGCAACCCACTGTCCAGTATCCAGCCATGTTCCTTTCAACATAAAGCACTTGTGGGTGTTAAGTATGTCCAAAAGAATCGAGATTGATACAATCTTCTTACGGCGGAGTTGGAATAAAATCTTGCTCATTGTCTACACCTTGATTTATTTGCAGCCAGCAGTTTGTACAGATAATTGCTTGTCCTGATAACTAAAACAAAATAAAAAAGATTTAATATTGAAGATATCGAAGAATTATGATGAATAAATAACTCTTTGCAGTCACATGTGTATGATCCCAGGTCTTCTTCTTTAAACAATAGCGGACTATTGTTTAAAGAAGCATCTTAGCAGGCCGGCCGGATAATTGTATGAAATGTCTTGGGACAATCATCTGATGCCATTAGATATTCCGGGCGGCATTTGTGCTTACCATCAGACAGTGTTGTTAATAATATATAATAAATATAATATAATATATTATACATAACACAAGATCATCTGAGTGTCCAGAGGGAAATAAAAGAAAATGTAATTCATTTAACAATTTAAACAACAATATATAAAATATCACTTCTTACATATTTATGTATTAGTAGACTTGTCCTGTGGACACAATGCAATTCAGCTCTAACATGAATACTTTTGTAATACTCCATACTTTGTATTGACCTTGATTAATTGGCATAAAACATACATTTCCCAAGTTAATGAAGAAAATAGAATACTTACTTCTTGTTCTGCCATTTCAGCAATAAAACGTTTTGAAATACTCTACACGAGAGTGAATTGGCAGCCCATGTAGTTACTAAGATTCTGTTGAATGATAGAATCCATTTCAATTTTTGATTGCAGAAGTGCAATTCAACCATTTCACAACAATTGCAGAAGTGCAATTCAAGCAAAGCGCCACTTTTGATGTGCTGAAAAGCAGAATTGTGGGTTAGAAGAGAAATATGAACATAGAAAAACATAACAGTATTACTTACATGTTGCATTCTAAATAATATATGATATGTTTACTCACCAAAATACGAACTAGTAATTGCGTTTAAACGTCAAGATATATCATCTGCGAGAATCAGAATCCATAAAACAAAGCCAGGTATACAGAGAAGCAAATACACATTTGCGAAATGTATGCGAATAATAAAAAATAATACGAATTACGGCCACAGACGTAGACAGATAACACAGAGATTTGCGATTGCTGTCAAGTTAAACATTTTCGTTCTTAAACTAAAATCATGTAATTAAAATAAAATAATAAAAGTGACTTCTTTAACAACATATATCGTCTTTTAAAAAGCAAAGAATATAGAAAAAGAAATATAGACAATAATTATAATTTGTAGGGGGGTTTTAAAAATAAGACATATTCAAGTTAAAGATAATGGGTTCGCGCATTTTTGAACGAAATGACAATTAGGCATCATGGAGATTCATCATGGAGATCAGATTATAGAAGAAAATATTGCTTCTGTACTAAAACAATCACATTTTTGTATAAAGCCCCCTGTTGTCCAAGAAATCTAAATGTATTTTATTTGAATTCCACATTTTTTTCTAGAATTTGTATTAGACGTACACAAAACGGCCCAAGATAGCACATCTCCTTTTACACACCTGTCAAAGACCGATGACAATACAATAATTCGATTAAAATATATGATTATCCTGATTAGATTCGCCAGGATTCATTAATTTCGTTCCGGATCCTTTGCATGAGAGTAAGAGAGAGGGCTAGTGCGCGAACTACGCATGCGCGTAGGGACTCTTATGGTAATTGCGTCTTGTTTCGTATACATACATAGATGTCGGCCTAAAACCTACCATCGACAGTTGATTGATGATGACAGAGACAGACATTTGAAAATAAGAAAAAACGCTCTTATAAATAAACCAAACTAAAAAGTAGAAAATAAATAATAGTTTAAAAAAACTAAAAAACACGCTTTATATAGAAAACCAAACTAAAAAATAGAAAATAAATTTTAATAATACTGAATTAAGGATATTGTAAAAAATTAATAAGAAAAAAATATTTTTTATTGTAAAAAAAGCGTGGGGTGCTTTTTAAGATATTATTAAAATGATAATCCTTCTACTTATATCTGTCGATAAAATAATTATATCTATTGAAAACATGCACGCCACGCTTTTTTTACAATAAAAAATATTTTTCTCAATAGGTTAGTGAAAGTCGGGACACAGAATATCTGCTGATAATATTTGAGATATACTGACACAAACGTTGGTACTCAGGAGACGATGATTTGCGTAGTATTTAATCAGGTCATCGTAAATCCAAATGAAAGTTTGTCTCCAATGAACTATTGAGATGACACTCCTTAGCTACGAACGTCCCTATGTCGATGGCCTGTGGTGTTATTTTAGAGATATCGCACGTATTACTCGGAAACTTTGTTCGTGTTCAAGTGACGTCATCAAGCTGTGACCGAGATTAGGGTGTCAGATCGTTCACCTGCCTACATATGTATCTTCGGAAATTGTGGGCGTAAAGGTTGTTACATAATAGGCTATTTGACTAATTTCTGAAAACCATACCACATTATGAAGCGGGGTCTATAGACCTTACAAATGAAGGTTATTTTTAATTACTATATCTATATCATTTGAAAATAAATTTACAAAATACACTGAAAAATTACACTGTCAAAACGCTCTGTCTGACAATGTGGCGTTTAGTTCGTAAACATCCGTTCCACAGATTCGTTCGCATAAATCACTCATTCTTAAATCATCCATAGACCAATCAATCAGTCAATCGTCCGAATGAGTTTTTGCATTAAGGTATTACAACTGGAGCGGATTATATTATAGATCAAGTCGGCATTGCTGCAGATACGACACTTCATATATTTGTTACATTTGTTACCTAATGTTTCAGAATAAAGTAAAACGAAATATAAAAGCCCAATATAATCATATATTTTTAATAACTTATAAAGCTACATTATTATATAGATTTTAAAAACAACAAAACCTATAATATGCTATTTGACTGTATAAAAATATTGACTTATTTGATTCCATCCGTGTAAATAATTTAATTTTAAACATATTTCATTATCATACATTAAAAATATTGTATATTTTGTCTAAAAACCACAATAATAATTTAATTTATTTTGAGTTCGCGCCACGTGATCGTAAACGATTTTATTGGCTATGACGTCATGCATTAGTATGAACTACTCACGTACAGGAAATGAATGGGATTGATAACGGCATAGATGCAAATTAAATATTAAAAATACCTTTAAAACGCGTTATTTGTAATTTGTACCCGTGAATTAATAATATTATCATGTCCAATGTAATAAAATGTGAAGAACGAAAAAAAATCTAATTTTTTTGACAAAACCTCATTCGGACTATTGATTGATTGATTGATCTATGGTTGATTAGAGAATGGGTGACATGCGAACGAATCTCTGGAATGGATGTTTACGAACTGAACACCACATTGCCAGACAGAGCGTTTTGACAATGTAATTATTCAGTGTATTTTGTAAATTTATTTTTAAATGATATAGATGTAGTAATTAAAAATAACCTTTATTTGTAAGGTCTATAGACTCCACTTCATAATGTGGTATGGTTTTCAGAAAATAGTCAAATAGCGTATTGAGTTATCCTACTAAAAATACTTTTGTGTCAAAAATATGGATAGTGAAAAAATATATTTACAATATCTAATGTATCTGATAATAAATATATTAAATAAAATAAATAAACGAAATTTTCAATATTTACCTATTTGTCCGTAACATTAATCTTATTCTATAATTTTGTTAAAATATGACATTTGTCAAAACGACTTTGGTACATAATCTAATTTATTAATATTTTTGCTACTTTATTCAAATTATCGTTAATTTACGTATGGAATTAAATTCTATATTTTTTTCAAGAGAACTGGAATGGTTTTTACATGTCTTCAGTTGGGAGTACGGTATTTTTAAAGCAATTAGAATAAATAGCATAAATGACAACTGTCACAGCCGACTGTCAGCGTAAGGGTACATGTACCCTTGCAAATGTTCCAAATTATTTGGTCTAGATCCCCTCCAGTTGTGTACCTCAATGAGTTTTTGTCAAAAAAAATAGAATTATATTTCTTTCTTCACATTTTATTACATTGGACATGATAATATTATTAATTCACGGGTATTAATGTCAAATAACTCGTTTTAAAGGTATTTTTAATATTTAATTTGCATCTATGCCGTTATCAATCCCATTCATTTCCTGTATGTGAGTAGTTCATACAAACGCATGACGTCATAGCCAATCAAAATCGTTTACGATCACGTGGCGCGAACTCAAAATAAATTAAATTATAATTGTGTTTTTTAGCCAAAATATACTATATTTTTAATGTATGATAATGAAATATGTTTTAAAATTAAATTATGTACACGGATGGAAACAAATAAGTCAATATTTTTTATATAGTCAAATAGCCTATTTCAGTGTCATTATGTATGAATAATTCTTATACTTGGGAGCTCTTGTCCTTTCATTACAACAGTAACCTTCATTCAAAGTAAATCTCGAGTTATAGAACACGGTATTTCCCAATTGAGAAGTGGAGAAATTGCTCCAAGGTAGGCAGCGGCTAAGCTCTGCCCACGTTGGTCGCGTGGTATTGCAGTAATTGTTGAGTGTTTCTGACCAGTAACTACTTATCATTAGATGGCCGTGGCCAATAACTTTGTAGATTTCAGTGGCAGTAAAAATATTAATTTGACTATGATTACAAAAATAAAACATCATTATGCTTTGCAATTTTTTCCTACAACGAGAAACAAATATAAATTTGTACTATAATTCAATAGTTATAGTTTATCTGAATAGGTACATCATGCCAACTATTTAGTCTCCCGCTTGAACTGATTTGTTCAATAAAATGTTTTATAAATAGCGAACAGTTTAATAATACTTTTAAAATCGTATGAATACAAGATATTGTCGCGTGATTCCCCAAGTCTATTTTGATCAGTAGGTTGAAACTCTTTCCTCTATATCTTAAATTCTCGACGTCGCGTCGTATTGAGATGAGACACGCCGTGTTTCTGAACAAACACAGCTGTCGAACGGAAATCATGCCGCAATTTTGGCAAGACATTAATGCATGAGACAGTTGAAATTCTAAAAATCTATGATGTATTGTACTGGCGTATATTTGTATTTTAATTAGTAGGTATATTATGTTTTCAAAGAATTTAATTTTGTGTCAGTGGGAGAAAAAACGAGGAAGTGCATGATTATATTACAATACAGATTACAAGATGTCGAGACTGTATCTGTCTGTATCTGTATCAGCCCATATACGTCCCACTGCATGGCACGGGCCTACTCTACAATCGAGAATACGATTGAGAGTGGTTAGGCCATATAGTCCACCACGCTGGCCTAGTGCGGGTTGGCGGACTTACATACCATAGAAATTCTTATGAATCCCTATGGTATGCAGGTTTCCTCACGATGTTTTCCTTCACCGTTTTAGTGCGTGGTGATTGACTATCAATACACACATGACTCCGAAAAGTCAGAGGTGTGCCCTGGGATTCGAACCCGCGACCACCGTGAACATGTTGGCAGTCGCGTCTAGTCCGTTTACCAACAGGCCACCACGCACATGTCGAGACTACTTCTGCAAAATAAGTTCATTTACACAGTTTTTAAAGTACATGCATACATTAACTCACGTCTGTTTCCCAAAAGGGGTAGGCAGAGGTGCTACCAGGATACGCATATTTCGCCTTGTATGTCATCCAACAATGTGATAGGGGGCGAGCCTTTCGCCATATAGGGCACAAATCCCTGACTCCGGGCTGATATACGTATAAAGAATAGAAAAATCCAATGTTACCTTGCGGTACCCGGGATTCGAACCCAACACCTCAGCTTTATAATCGTACACCACTGAGGAAGTTTTTAAAGGCTGGCCTTTAAATGTCCCTATTTAATTATCTACCAAACAGATTACAAGGAATCTGATTCAAATGTCACGCTGCCTCGTTTTATAATTCTACAGTATAGCAACAGCAGTCTACTACTATTTGCTGCGTGCCTTAGTCTCACCTTTTATTGCATGTCAAATGTCGATAATACTCCACGGGAAAGCAGCTAAAGATGTCTAACGACTGACCGAGCACATCGCTCCTTCGCCCACTTCGACTAGGACAATCAACTTTAATGCAAGCTTGTTTAAGAGTGTTAAGTTTCATAACAACAATTTTTCAATTCAACAATCCATTATGTTTTGGAAATTGCCGTGTCTGGCTCACATATAATGATAATAGGTGAATGTATTCGACTACGCGAGGCCACTTAAGTTGAATGGTTCTGTTCTGCAATGTTGCATGCGGTGTGGTGCGCGTGGGCAACGATCGATGCCCCACCCGTGGCACACATCATAAGCGATTGACGCCAATGGAACAAAGGAAATGTGCGTGTGAGATTTTTACAGTATTTGTTTGGAAAAAATATGTTTTCAGAAAACAATAACCTATTGTTATTCTATTATTTGAAATATTATTTTTGTGACTCATTCTATTTGTGTTTTAAAATGAACTAGAAACCGCGTGAGTCGCACATCAGGGTTTTTAAGGATATAAAAAATTACATGAGAATCTTGATGAAAGTGGAGGAAGCAGAAGTAATATGCCAGGATCGAACAAATTGGCGATCCATAGTCTGTGCCTACCTGTATGAGATACAGGCGTGACCAATATGTGTGCATATTTAATATGTAAAAAAGAACTATTACTTAATTTAATTATCCCTTCACAAAACAGTTTACGTTGTAAACTTTACAACAACTAAACCTCGGAGAGTAAATTATTCATGAATGCAGATGAAAACGCTAGCACTCGTCACTTGGCGACAAATACAACGCGGACGCGCGAACACGCTGCCGTGACGCATTGATTTGCTTTAGCGTTTTGAACCTGAATGTTAATCGATCAAACAAAGTGAACACTTTTAGCCACGATTACTTTACGTATTAGCGTTACAATCAATTTTGGGTATTCACGTAAATATTTATTGTAACTAATAATGCACATATTATATTAATAGGTTTTACTGTAAAATAGACTGTGAGAGCGCTATTTATATTATTTTCAGACTTTTAGGCAGGATTACTTTCACTAACCAGTATTAAATATCATTTAATAATATCTTTCATAAGGTTGACCTTTTCCTGAAAAGGTCGAGAACAGTCGGGCAATCTTTAAATCATAAGGTGTATTATTCTATAACGCGCATCCGCACATTGTGTTTCGGGCCCTACATAAATGTTGGATTCAGAAAATAGCAGAGAAAAAGTTTTTCATCTGATTCAGGATGACGAACAAACGGATGATGAAAGCAACTTCTGGCCCATAGGCAGGAGCAATACCACTCTGAACTTATTTCATTTTCTTTTACTTAATAAAATAAGATAAATATAAAGTGTGCAAAAAATTTACGATTTTTTTATCGCTTTAACATATTATACAAAATCTATACAAGGTATATCAAGACTTCGTTTTCGGTAGCAGTCTTGATATACCCGATATAATGTACATGTTATGGGCCAAGTGATTAATGCGAGCAGTATTCATAATGCCCGGGCAGTATGAATATTGCCGAGCCATATCGGGCCAAGTGATTAATTACAATCTAAACTCACCTATTTATCACATTGCCCGGGCATTATGAATATGGCTACATGATGATCGGGCAATGGGATTCATATGTGATTTTTACGTGGTGGGCTGCCGCATTGTCGCATCTTCGATAGACCCATAAATTAGAAAGGTTGAATTGATCTGTTTATGTTTAGTTATGTTTTAACGACCGAAACATTATCTTCAGAAGAAAATTAGTGTACCCACTTTATGGATCAGTTAGGTCGACTGTGCCCCAAAACCGACTTGGAATACCCCGACTTCACGTAGTCTTTTGGGTACTGACCCTAGAGTGTATATAAAAAGCCGGAGGCGCGGAGGGAGAGCAGCCCCCGCCCGCTGTAACGAAGGATAGGCAACCGTGCGAGCCGTAGCGGCTGAGGCTGGTCGCCGGAGGCGACCAGCAAGTCGAAGCTGCGGAGGTGAACATGGGTGTCTATCTTTTGTTACGCAAGGGCGAAGGGGCTGAACTTCCCGTAGCGCCGGAGACGATGCAGAAGCTAATTTGTATTGACAACAAGTGAAAAAGTTTGAAGGCTGGGTTGCTATAATAGATATTTCTCAAGAATAGTGCGTTACCTTTTCATGGGAGTGGTACCAGGGGAGGTGCGACACTCCCCCTTCCCCTCGACTCCTCCCAACCCACCCCCTCGTGCTGTGTTATTCTAAATTCTACCACTTCGGCTCATTGTTTTGATTTTGATTCGCTTTATAACACTCTGCCCAATAGGCACTTAGCATTATTCATAGTGCCCGGGCAATGTGATAAATTGATTGGTTATAATCATAATGCCCGCTCTTATTGGGCATTATTCATATTGCCCGGGCACTATGAATAATGCCGGATTAATCACTTGGCCCATAACATACACACTATATAAATATTGGAAATATGGTATGATTAAATGCTATTACAGCAACATCCACAAACAAAACTCTTCTAAGCTTTTACATGTTTGTCAACAGGTTCGACATAGTAAGAAAGTTAGGACAGGGCACGTACGGTAAGGTGCAGTTGGGTATAAACAAGAAGACCGGACAGGAAGTCGCCATCAAGACTATAAAGAAATGCAAGATCGAGTCGGAGGCCGACCTGATCCGCATCAGGCGAGAGGTGCAGATCATGTCCTCCGTCAGGCATCCCAACATCGTGCACATATATGAAGGTACAGTTTATGAATCATAGACACTCATCAGAATTAATGAATGTAATTTTAACTGAAGAAAAATCGAATTAACTTATGTACTAATTCGACATTTCATAATGAAAGAATTTTGGCTCCTCACTATGACTATGAAAATTGTTTTTTTTAAATAATCGACATTACATGGCAAAGCCCATGTATAAACGTGTGTAAAGTTTTACTCGAATGAAACACATTAGTGTGTAGAGTATGTGGATAGTGTTACCATCTATAAGTTAATTAAGCCCTCCCACGTACCTAGACAATCGCATAATCTTTAACGTTTATACATAATCCACCGAAGCTTACATTGACCCAGATTAAAATGAAAATAGCTGGTTTAAAGATGAAAAAGTGCACTGTTGCAATCATCCACAAAGACATCACTTCAACTGTGAGTATGTAGGTCAGGCACAACGCATTTCTTGTTGGTGCAGCGTTTATGCTAGGCTTTAGTAATAGGCATTTTCTATAAAAGCTATACTAGTTCTTACTTTAAAATTTCTTAATTAGTAAAGTTTTATACGCTTTTACGGATGAACTAAATTAGGTGTCGGAGCCTAGTTATAGATCTCCCCAAATTAAATGACGTTACTAGGATGCACAGTGACTGCTTAGAAATTGATTATTTACAATAGGAAGCGCTTTCATTTCCTTTGGTGATATATTGGTAACACTTCAAAAAAGTTCTAAAATAAGCACGTAACCGATAAAAAAGGCTAATAATTAATTATTGAATGCAATCAAAATCTATTATTAATTATTGCGGTAATAATGGCATACATTGGCATTTATATTTCAATGTTATGTGGGTCTGGGTGTTTGTGGGACCGAAAAGTCTTTCGTAGTTTCTGATACCCACGACACAAGACTCGATCTTAAGTCAGATCTATGGTCAGGACTATGTATGTGACTGTTGGGTGTATTTATTTATTTATAATTATTTTGTTCCAGTATTCGAGAACAGTGAAAAAATGATTTTAGTTATGGAGTACTGTTCTGGTGGAGAACTATATGATTACCTCAGTCAGAAAAAAGTATTACAGGAGGATGAAGCCAGAAGGTAAGATAAGTAAGGGCTTGTGGTTCAGCCGGTATATCACAGATTTAGAGAAAGAAAAATGTATGCAGTTTTTAATGAGGGGTGGTATTCGTATAATATTCTCATAACTGTTGCTCTCAAGAGCCTCGGTGAAAAGGCATAATGAACGCGAGTTGAATGAAACGTACTGTCTCCCTGTCTCACTGTACAATTAAGATATTTATTGTATTATGTTCGTTCCGGATGGCTACGTTAAATAAGAAAATACATACAATAACTATTTTCTCAATTTCTTACTTCATTTTTTTTTAATAATTTGTAGCGTACATAAATTAGAATATATACATACATAGTAAACCATAATGAAATCTTTTCAGGCTGTTCCGACAGATTGCCACCGCCGTATATTATTGCCATATTCACAAGATCTGCCATAGAGATTTGAAATTGGAAAATGTATTATTAGACGATACTGGTAGTGCTAAGGTATGTATAACATCTTTCTACCATAATTCTCAAATGACTTAAATGGAATTCTAAGTGTCCATTTCTTTTCAATTACATTCTCATGAATTATTTTTTTAACTCAATCTACGATCAACAGCACACATTCGTCCATAAAACAACAAGCTTTCTTTCTTGTTACAAATATTTACATGTAATACATGATAGATTGAAATACATTTGGACATTGTTCTCAAACAATTTGCCACTGTTGAAGTCAGACAATCTTTTATCGGATGAATAAAATCCGAACATGTTTTATTTGTCAGATTGCGGATTTCGGTCTCTCGAACGTGTTCAAAGAGACGTCGTTGTTGTCGACGTTTTGCGGATCGCCCCTTTACGCCTCGCCGGAAATTGTCAAAGGGACTCCTTACATCGGGCCGGAGGTAAGTCGAAACACGCCGCTTATTTCCGCTGCGGATATTTAATCTTTCAGAGTTTATTCAGAGAATCACGATGAAAGCCGATGCGGTTATGACGTATGAGTTGTCATTAGTTGGTATAAGGGGCTCGTGTGTAATGAGCCCGTGTTATCTGGGTCAGAGTTCTGAACGACGTTAAGTGCTTTTAATCTCTTGCTATATTTTAATGACTACATCAAAGCTGTAGACAAAAATATGAAATGTTTCAGGACATCGACAGTCTCGTGGCGTAGTTGGTTAGACTGCTGTGAAACTAGAGGCCACGGGTTCGATCCCCGCACCGAAACACATATTTGTGTGGTTCACAGGTATTTGTTTCGGGTCTGGGTGTTTCTGAGACCAAAAAGTCTCTCATAGTCTCGTAGTCTCTCGTACCTACGACACCAGACTTAGTGTGGGGTTATGATTATGCATGTCACTGTTGGGTGTATGTATGTCGTATGAATAATTAAAAAATCAATATAGTATTTTATAATATGATCATTTTGAAAGACACAAGTGGGCACATATAATAAAATGAGCATAGTCATTCCAATTAAATATTATAGGATAATAATTGAGCTCCGTGTATAATAGAATAATAGTACGCTCAGAGTACTGTCAGCGCAATGAACAATGAATAATGTGAATAATTTCACGGCTCTAATAAAATATTCACATTAAAACAGGTACATAGATGAATATAAAATAATGTTTATTATAGTCATTAGCGTGTCGTTATGCTCTCGCATTGGCTCGGGGTACCGCGATCTGTCATACATAATGCACGATTAATAAATTGTGCTTTGTTATTATCTGATCACCTCGTTGGTGAAGTGCCAGCTTAGAAGGTCAGTAAACCATGATGTCGTGAATTCGATTCCCACGTCGGGTAACCATTTATCTGAGCTCTTGTATCCGCGTAACTCGATGTCCGCCATTTAATTTTTGTCATATCGGATTATTAACATACGTACATGATACATGACACATACATATATCCATGTTTATCTTTGAACATTCCGTTGTGATGATTGTATTGTTCTCAAACGTTCTACTGTAGGGAAAAGCATTGTCTACACGAATAGGACGTAATTATATTGACTGCCATGGACTGCTATGTATAGAATAATCGAATTATCTTGGCATTGCTCTATGAATATATCTGAAAGAGGCATCATTTATGGGGTGAACTTCCTTTGAAATGAAAATGAAAAAATATTTATTAAAATACACAAATCAATGCTTATACAATAAAAGATCGTACAATTAGATTAGGTTTGCACATTAGTTCTTTGTTTACATGTAAACATTTTTACCGTGGTCCCCCATTAGGCATGCATGGATCAGAGGCACAAAAAAATCTGTGTTTTAAAATACTACAGTAATCATGAAATATTTCATATGTTTTACAATGGATTCCTCATAGGGTTCACGTCTGATCTTTGTCACATCATAAGCCAATATTTTTTGCAACAAGCATGACAGTAAATTAGATATATGATAAGTGATGTTAAAGAAGAAAATATTTACTGGGTGTAGGTCTCATATGTGAGAAGCCTGGGTAGATACCACCGCAATTTCTATTTCTCCCGCCAAACAGCAGTGTAAATGCACTGTTGTGATTCGGATTGAAGAACATTGCCGCCAGAGTAACTACTGGACATATTGAGACTTAACTTAAATCTCAGGATGGCGAGCGCAGTGAAATGCCAAGCATTGCATTGGAATCCAAGGTGTTGTTTGGTTTTGCTACTGTTCATGAGCGGTCGTATCACTTACCATCAGACGAATTCTAGGAGTGCTGCTCTACACGCTAGTTTACGGTGCGATGCCGTTCGACGGCTCCAACTTCAAGCGGCTGGTGCGACAGATCAGCAACGGCGACTACTACGAGCCTAGGAACCCTTCTAGTGAGTATTATTAGATATCGACCGGCTGGCTCTGGAATAAACTCAATGTCTCGATGTTCCCCGACCGAGCCGCTAGCTTGTTTACCTACGAAGTCAATATATACTAATATAGAAAGCTGAAGAGTTTGTTTGTTACCTTTAATCTCAGGTACTGCTGGCTCGAATTAAAAAAAATATATATTTTGGTAAGTCATGTATCGAGGAATGCTATAGGCTATATACTATCACGCTATGACCTAAATAAGGGAAGCAGTAGTGAAAACTGTAGCAAATACGAAGATTTTGTTTTCGTGGTCCGATTGGTGGTCGATATTCTAAATTGATAAATTGAATGGCACATTATGGCCGCCATTTTGGAATGTGTATCTGCACCCGGGTGGAGCCGGGCCGGACCGCGAGTACAATATATTGTTGAATGTATTTCCAAGATGATTTAAACCAAGTTTGCTGACACGATATCAAAACCACCACATGAAAACCCGTCAGGAACAGAATAAGAAATAATTATCAATTTATCGCCCAAAGCATAAAATGAGTAACCATACATATATTTTACATTTAATCTTCCTGATATTGTATTGAGTTATTGCCATAAAATAATAATAATCTGTTAGATTATTTTATATCTTGTGTCAATGAAACGTACAACAATGAATCATGCATTTATCATGTGCAATATTTTTTGTTTGTTGATATGAGTGGGTTAAAACTATGATTCATGTGAATTATTAAAGTTTGAAAACAATCGTTTATGGATATTTATTGGTAACTGTGGGCGATGACATTTTTCCAAACTCACTGTTCACTGATCAGCATAATTGTGTTAAATGGCAAGGACTTATCGTTGTAACTACTCGATACTCTACAAGGATATCATTGCATAGTTCACTAAATATCACGTAGCAATGACAGGATATAAAAATATATTAAAGAAATGACGTATTCCTTAAATTTTGATGCAATTGAACAACTTGCTGACCTATTCGAATCCCGATATACACTTAATTATGGCATACTGGTTATGTGTATATACCCATTATGTGGTGCATTTGCGTGGGCTACTGTGTACTATACTAGGATTTTTTTTATCCCGTGTGTGGTGCTCGCAATCCAGGTAGATATGAATATTGAAATGACACGTTTTATTGCAGGCGCGTCGCCGCTAATCCGGGACATGCTCACCGTGGACCCTCTGAAGCGTGCTGACATCGCGTACATATGCGATCATCCGTAAGTACACTATTAATTATAGCACCATGTATTGATAATCATTTATTATCAGAGAGGATTGATGTTAACCAAGGTCCAAGGGGTTTGTAAAAGCGAGCTTAAAGTTTCATATGGAATAATAAACACAGGGAGTAGTAGTAGGCCATATATGATATAATCAATATCATATAAAAAAATCTTTGTTATTGCTGTGTCATTAATCTAGACATCAGCCAGCTTTATAATGTAAATTTAATGTCTTCCTTCTGGTTAGTATATTATGTGACTTAATTTAACTTTAAAACATTGTATAAACTTTTTAGCGTGGGTTTTATCATCAGTTAACCTTTTCAAAAATTATATACATAATTGTAAGAATTGGCTTGCTAACGTACCTTGTCAGGAACAGTGAATGTATCCTTGTCATGCATTTTTTGACGTACGTAGAAGTGTAAGTGAGAGTGTGCGTTGTGTACAGATGGGTGAACAGCGGTTGCGAGACGTCGTGCCTGGAGATGTCGGAGGCGCTGGCGGCGGAGACGCCCGTGCGCCTCGACCTGCTGCTGTCGCTCGCGCCCGCCGCGCCCAACAACTCCAACTCCGTCGTCGTGCCGCCGGAGGTGCACACACACACACACACACACACACACACACACACACACACACACACACACACACACACACACACACACACACACACACACACACACACACACACACACACACACACACACACACACACACACCACACACACACACACACACACACACACACACACACACACACACACACACACACACACACACACACACACACACACACACACACACACACACACACACACACACACACACACACACACACACACACACACACACACACACACACACACACACACACACACACACACACACACACACACACACACACACACACACACACACACACACACACACACACACACACACACACACACACACACACACACACACACACACACACACACACACACACACACACACACACACACACACACACACACACACACACACACACACACACACACACACACACACACACACACACACACACACACACACACACACACACACACACACACACACACACACACACACACACACACACACACACACACACACACACACACACACAC
Source organism: Hyles euphorbiae (assembly GCA_023078785.2). NCBI lineage: Eukaryota > Metazoa > Arthropoda > Insecta > Lepidoptera > Sphingidae > Hyles > Hyles euphorbiae. The sequence goes on from CM041050.1 coordinate 13,378,579, forward strand.
ACACACACACACACACACACACACACACACACACACACACACACACACACACACACACACACACACACACACACACACACACACACACACACACACACACACACACCACACACACACACACACACACACACACACACACACACACACACACACACACACACACACACACACACACACACACACACACACACACACACACACACACACACACACACACACACACACACACACACACACACACACACACACACACACACACACACACACACACACACACACACACACACACACACACACACACACACACACACACACACACACACACACACACACACACACACACACACACACACACACACACACACACACACACACACACACACACACACACACACACACACACACACACACACACACACACACACACACACACACACACACACACACACACACACACACACACACACACACACACACACACACACACACACACACACACACACACACACACACACACACACACACACACACACACACACACACACACACACACACACACACACACACACACACACACACACACACACACACACACACACACACACACACACACACACACACACACACACACACACACACACACACACACACACACACACACACACACACACACACACACACACACACACACACACACACACACACACACACACACACACACACACACACACACACACACACACACACACACACACACACACACACACACACACACACACACACACACACACACACACACACACACACACACACACACACACACACACACACACACACACACACACACACACACACACACACACACACACACACACACACACACACACACACACACACACACACACACACACACACACACACACACACACACACACACACACACACACACACACACACACACACACACACACACACACACACACACACACACACACACACACACACACACACACACACACACACACACACACACACACACACACACACACACACACACACACACACACACACACACACACACACACACACACATTAACAACACGCATGTCTACAGGAAACACATCAAAACTATGCCAACCAGCATTAGGCCAGCGTGGTTACACATCAAATCCATGCCGACCCGCCTTAGACCAGCGTGGTGGACTATATAGCCTAATCACTTTCAATCGCACTCTTGATTGTAGAGGAGGCCCGTACTCTGCATTGGGACGTATATTGGCTGATACAGAGATAAACATAAAAAAATAATCACTTTTCCATCCTACACTAACACATTATGCTTCCGCTTTTCATATAATTTTATTTGGACTAAATATATTATTTGTAAACGAACAGACGGACCTGGGTCCAGAGGAGAGCTGCACCGATCTCACGAGCTCCGCGTCCATGGCCATTGAGCCGAGCAATTCCGCGGAGAAGAGAATTTTGGAACTTGTTGCAGGTATATCAAAAACGTAATCCTTATATTATCTTTGATTGATTTTTTGAAGAAGTTTCACATGGTATTTGTGTTGGCACAGAGGGCGGTGAGGATGCTATAAAGCCGTCTCCGACACGCACAATAGTCTCCGCCGGGGACAACAAGCGCAAACTAGAGCTCGCCATGTCGGCCAGCGGATTGCAGAGGAAGAAGGAACGCGTCGCCAGGTACGTACCGTTTGAATTTGAGTTTAACTGATTGGCATTTTAATACGTAGTCTGAAATATAATGTTGATGAATCCGATACAAATTTCAAAACATATGAGTATAGAGCCACAAAGATACCTGGCCCGGTGGCCAAAAGTGGAAACAAATACGTCATTTAGAATGTCAGTCTATCTGCCAGTCGCTGTCATATCGACCATTAGTTGTTTACTCAATGTATTTATTTTACCTGCATTATTTAAAACTAGTGAAAATTGCCGAAAACTTTAAGAGCGTTTATACCCTGCACGCGCTTTTTGGCTTAAAAACAGGACTTTTCAAATGAGTTAATAGCCACCAATAAACAATTTAAAGGAAAAATAGTTATTATTAATTTTAGAAAAGGTCGTCATCTAGGGATTTTGGTGAAAAACATTATAGATTGATGGATAATTTGTGAGTACTATACGGATTACTGAACACAAGTTTCGTTATTTAGGCTTTAAATGGCAATTTAGAAGCTTAAGATATCCGAAACCACTAAATATAAGATGAAAATAAAAATATTATCAGACTTATAAGACCCTTATGGAGGGATTTTGCTGAGAAAAATAATCTTTTTGTGTTTAGTTCCTGAAAAATAAAAATTTAAACAATGCGAAATTATTCAGAAACTCTCGTCAAGAACATATTTTTTTTCACCAACTTATCGTACATAATTTTTTATAGCAATTGCATATTGCAATATAAGAACATCTTATCAATAAATTACCATTTTTATATTTTAACAAAATTAGTTTTCATGTTTTCTACAAATATTTTAAAAACCACTATAAAACACGCTGTCCGACGTGGATCAAATCAGACCGCCGCAAGGCCTTCTAGAGGGAGGACGTATCGCTCGTCGCTCCGGCCTGGCTGCAGTCGATTATGCCGCGCGTAGTAAAAATAGCCACGCGCGGAATGCGATTACCACATCTTAGTACTTTGGTAGTAAAATATTTAATTATTTTTATTACCTACAATGATTTTGTAGTGAGTATAAATTATATTTCAGGTAATATAATGGGATGTAATTCCGAGGCTAAATTATGTTATGTATTGTAATATAAAATTAAATATATTTCGTAATTGTAAGGGGTTGTAAGGCCCCTAACACTATTTATGTGTTCGAACACGAAATGATTAATAAAACGTCCGTAGTGTCTACTGATTGAACACTGATTTGAATGCAACTTAACAATGTAATAATAACGAAAATATGATTAGTATCCAAAATTTGTATTATTCTTTGCTTGCACAGTAATATTTGTCTACTTATAATGCAAATAAAATATTTTTATGATATTATATTACAGTTACATTTCAATTGAATATTTGAAGCGCACGGATTAAAGTTGTTTGAGCCGATTGTATAGCGAGCCGACGCGGCAGCTCTACGCACACAGCTTTGGTCGCTTATATGTGCGTGAAATTAACGAAGAAATACCTATAGTTGACTTTGCGCGCAAGGTGTATACGCTCTTAAAAAGTGATGCTAGGAATGTTAAACTTCAGGTATTAAATTTTATGTAGGAAGAAAATCGGCTTCAGATACCAATAATACCCTTCGAAAAATTGTATCATCGTGTAGCTGTTGCCACAAGTTTGTGTTGTCAGCTTTTCAAAATAAATTCCACGAAAACAGAACTTTGTACGTACTAGTACAATAGATGTTAGTTCATAATATCCTAAACTAAAATTCATCGTTACGTGCGTGGTGGCCTGTTGGTAAATGGACCACCAATGACCACAACCACATTTCACGGTGGCTGCGGGTTCGAATCTCAGAGTACCCCTCTGACTTTTCGGAGTCATGCGTGTATTGATAGTCAATAAACACACACAAAAACGGTGAAGGAAAACATCGTGAGGAAACCTGCATACCAAAGCGATTTATAAGAATTTCTATGGTACCTGTGTAAGTCCACCAACCCGCATTAGGCCAGCGCGGCGGACTATATAGCCTGTGATATGGCCTAACTACCCTCAATCGTACTCTCGATTACAGAGGAGGCCCGTACCCTCCAGTGGGACGTGTATGGGCTGATACAGATAACTTTTTAAGGGTTTTGACTTCTTTAAGGGGGAGCGATTGGTTAGAAATCTTGTGAAGGAAAAAAACATGCATATGAAACTGGTCCACTCATTTTCCCGACACTATTGATCGGATTGAAAAATCTTACTTTACCCACTTTATTGCTATATCTATTTTTAATGGCAACACCAAATTCGATTACAGCGACTCTCTCACCGGGTCAGATAACTTTGTGCCTCTATACTTATTTTATATTTGCAATTTGAAAATTCTGTCTATATTCTGTCAATATGTCCAAATATAATTTGAATTGATTTTGACTTTTACATGATCATCTGAAAATAGTGGAGTGTAAACTAGCAAATAAGTGACATCCTATTTAACGAGTAAATATTTATTCGTTCGATTTTTAAAACTAATAAAATGTTTAATTTGTTAGTACGGCGAGCGTGAGTGCGCCGCCGGCCGCATTACCCGAGGAGCCGAGCCACGAGCCCAGCCTCGAGCCGCGCGACACGCCGCCGCTCACACCGGACACGGTAACAACAATCACTGTACAACTTGTTACAAAACTACCCGGAAAGCCTGACATGACAGCTTATTAATAGCAATATTTTTTGATTAAATAATTAATTATATTTTTACGAGGTATTTTGTAACACATTGTACCTATATTACTGTATTTATTTAAAGCATTTTTTCTAATTGTATTTTCTCCCAGCAAATCCTTAGGTACATCTGCTAGTAAACCGATCTTACGCCTTTGTTCTAATAGTTGGATATTATATTCGTAATTAAAATGCTTATTAAATTCGTGCTAGCATGTCAAATTTAGCCAGAAATCACCACAAGGCCGTTATGTTTTTGCGGCCCACAAATAATTCTTTCAGGTCTAGGTGTTTGTGAGACCGAAAAGTCTCTGGTAGTTTCTGATGATACCACGATACAAGACTCGATCTTAGTGTGGGGTTAGGACTATGTATATGACTGTTGGGTGTTATTTATTTATTCTAATTTTATAGGCGATCAAACCATCACTACAGTCGTCGGCAACGATGACGATAACGCCCGCACCGCTTGAACTCGCCAAGGACGCAACAAAGGAGATTATCAAAGAGCCACCCAAAGAGGAGGACCCCAAGGAGAAGACGGGCGCCAAGCCCCGCGTCGCTGTCAAGAAAAAGATATCGCCCACCAAGTCCGTCGAGGAGAAGGTCGCCACTCCAGAGAAACAGGAAGAACCAACGGTGAGGAAATAAAATATGATTGATCTTTTATTATCATACATACATACAACATTAATCTCCCGTCTATGTCAAATTGGGGTAGGCAAGGCGTAGAGACTATTGAGCGCCTAGTGCTACGGGCCATACGTACCTCTTTCGCTTCGTCAATCACTTCATTGTTCATACACGCTTTTCAGTTTCTTTCGAAATGTAATTAATTTCAATTTGAAATAATAAGTCGGCTATAGAATATAAAAATAAATAGTTGGAAAAAATAGGACTCATCATTATACAGCATGATTATTGGAGAAAAATAAACAAATAGTCGTAGTTTGTATAATGTGTATGCTTGAACTTTCTTGTGGATGAATAGCCGGAAGAAGCGAAGGCGTGCGCCGTGGCGGCCGCGGCCGATAAGCTCACGTCGCTGTCCATCGCACAACCACCCGCCAACGCCGCGTCCGTCACGCCCGCCGTACCCGCCGCCCCCGCCGCACCCGCCGCGCCAGCCAAGCCCAAGAAACTCTCCATACCAGGTACTTACACTACTACCTCTCTCCACCTAAAATATAAAAACAAAAAACTCAACCATCAAAATATTCTTATGGAACTTTTGAAATATATTTTTGTCTTTTTCTAGGAGGAAATGTGGGCAGCTTTAAAGATCAATTCGAGAGACGAGCGTCGCTCACGACCGCTCCTGAAATCAAACGAAACATTTCTAAACCAGGTAATATTAATGTCGAATTATTTATTTATAGTTAGATTAAAAAGAGAACGTTATATCAATATAAATCATTTGTTTTCAGTGGTGTCCAAGATTGCCAAACCGAAAGCACAAAGCGAGGACCGCGACTTGCCCGCGAAGACTCCGGACAACGGCACCGTCAGACTGCAACAGATTGGAATTGAACCAGCACAAGTAAGGGCAGCTTAATGATATGATACTAATAATGAACTTCCTGTGTTCATATGTTTGAAAAATAAAGAAAGCTATTTAATTCTGGTATACCAAATAAAAACAATATTTTACTAAGCATACGGCAGTAATAGAATCAGAAAGTAGTTGTGAAATATTACATTAGTAAAAATTGGTAAAAAATATGAGAAAGGTTAACAAATTTTATTTTTTATAGCATTGTATAAGGTTTTGTAATTGTTTAATAGACTCCAGTGGAGCAGGAGCTGCACCCCGGCGGCGTGAAGAAGACTGAGAGCGAGCCCACGCACGGCGCCACGCCCGTCGACCCCTCAGTATTACTCCAGGACGCGAGGAGGTACGCTCTAATAACAAACTTATAGTTCTCTTCATAAGTTCCAATTCACAATGGCATGACACCGTGCACTATGCCCACAGGAGTCTTCAAAACTCGATGGCCAAGCTCGTCGAGGAGAAAGCCGGCGAGGAAAGTCGCAGGCGTGCTGCCCGCGATATTATTTCATCTGCCATTCGTACAGGTATGGTTCTTACATGAATTTAACTAACCTTACCTTTTAATACATACAACCAATATATTTTTTAGCTTAGTGTTAATGTTAAGATTCTAAAGTAAAATAAATAAACTACACGTGTTATAGGCAAGCCGCCCGTGCCATACGGTCGGTCGTCGTCGGCAGGCGTGGCGGCGCTAGTGTCGCCGCCCGGCACGCCGCCCGCCGGACCCGCGCCGCGCCTCTTCCGCACAGAGGCGCTGCACAAAGTCGAGGACCATCGCAACAGGTACACTACACCACGCACACAAAAATACCTTACAAATAAACATAGCTGAAACAACAAACTAATACAAATGAAATAATTTGTCAGAATCTCTCGACAGGACGACGCAATATCCGAACAAGAAATATATTCAGTAAATCGAGATTAGATAATAAAATATCAGATTGTGTAATGAGATAATGTTGTGGCAGGGGCGTGTCAGTGGAGCGCATCATCCCGATCCACGTGGCGCCGGAGGAGCCGGGCGCGTCGTCGCCGTCCCCCGCGCCCGCGCCCGCGCCCGCCCCGCACAAGCCCGCCTTCACGCCCACCCCCGCGCCGCGCACGCCCATCGCACACGCGCCACTCAGGTCAGCTACAATCTGTTACACTGTCATTTAAATAACACATATTATGCATATAAATACAAGATGTTCACGATAATTATTCATCAGTGTAGATGACAAACTATTGTTAAAAATGTTACAGAAGCCTTAATTGAAATATGCATGATGTTGTTCATTGGGAATGGCATAACACACACTTACATTATTTAAATATCTGTTGGGATGCGATAATTTAAAGTTTGTATTTTGCTTGCAATAATTGAAGATAGTAATGTAATTGTGTATAATTTGTGGCAGGCGGCTGGCATCATCGGAGTCGACTGCGAGCGAGACTTGCTCGAGCCCGGGCGAGCCCATCAAGAAGTCAGCGCGCGAATTTATCATACCGATCGCCGTGGAGGGCAAGGGCTACGTTACGCCGCGCCAGCGCAGCCTGGAGCCCGAGCCCGCGCCCGCGCATGCGCACGCGCCCGCGCACCGACACGTGCGCGCGCCACGGGCCGGACGACTCAGGTCTCCTGCCGGATTGTAAACATTCCTTTTCATGTTATATTATAATTATTGCACTAAAACACACTGAGCGTGTTGCCTACACTTATAAATAAACTGAGATTGACAATAATGTAAACAGACTATGTTTGTTACAATTTTATCCACATACGTAAATATCGTACCTATATATTTTTTATAAATCAAGCAATAAAAAATATATAAGCACGAGTCATATCATACTGATATTATCAGTGGTTGCATACTGAGTTGTTGTGTATGGTATTGCAGCAGCCTGGTGAGCGGCGGCGAGTCGGAGGAGGAGGACGAGTCGCACATGCACCGGCTGCGCTCCAGCCGCGCCGCGCGCGCCGAGTCCGTCTCCTCCGGCGAGGACGACGAGGAGGACGAGGGATTCCATCTGCTTACCGCCGAGAACCTCTTCTCCACACTGCTGCACAGGGTACGTACACTAACTCATGTTTTATACCGATGTTCACTTGGGTTATATAGTGGACGTAATGACGGACACAATAAAATAATACAAGAAACCGAAACATCAGTACAAAAGTTTATTAATGTTATTGCTGCAAAAAATATATAAATCACTTTATTACTCAGCTAATAATGATTCATATAAATATTAAACATATAAAAAATAAAATATCGTAAATAAAAAAAAAGAAGTATTTGATTTAAATATGGTATACTTCAAAAAATATCACAATATTGAGAAAAGTGAGAATATTTTTTTAAATATTGCAACGAATATTCCAGGTGCGCGCACTGACGAACCGCCTTAATGGCGAGGAAGGGCCCGGCTTCCCGCAACACCCTCACTCACTGTTCAATAACTTGCACCAGTCACCATTCTTCAACAGGTAAGCCATTCAACCATGTCACAAACCGAGTGCTGCTTTTAATCATTATCTCCGCATAAGGAGATTTCTCATCCCATATTAATTTTATTCAATATAAATGAAACATAATATTCATGAATAAATCTGCAATAATAAAGGGTTTCAAATGATTTAAGGTTTCTTATAATTTATTAATTTTTGATTTGGTAGACACGTGACATGAGCGTCGTATAATGTAACATTAATTGTCATTTTAAAAATATTGAAATCTTTTTTTCTTGGTATTTGGCATCTGCAACTTAATTATTCTTCTTTCAGTCACGTTTCCACTAATCTGACTAAATTCATACACCATGACATTTTAAAAATCATTGGGTAACTTTACATTTTTGATTTTTTTGTGGTCACCCAATTAATCTATTTTAATTTTACGCATGCAGCCCTCACTTACCAAGGAGACATCTATTGTAAGTATTCAACATTTTATTAAACTAACACCCATCACAAGTACACATAGCCACTAGTCCAAGTTAAAAATAATTGGGTCAAAAAGTTATCACACATTGCTTACGTTTTTAATTGTTACACAAATATATAATCATTTTTAATTTCACGCTAATTTCAAATTACTGGTCATATATTAAACAACCGATAATAGTTTATCGATAGGAACATAATAATCGTTTAAATATTTTTATATAATTTTTTCATGTATTATATTTATTATATTTATATTTACATTATGGACCATTTATTTGTTTACATGCAGCACTCACAGATATGTGGAAAGCAAACGAAGTGTGTCGGAAACGTGAGTGTGACATCATATAGTGTGAGAGTCAACGTGTAAATAGTTTAGTCCACTTAGCATTTACAGGCCATCTTCAGCTCTATGTAACCTGTTGTATTGTCAATAAAAATATTTACATCATGTTTTATTTGAAATAATTTATCGATATTTGCATTTTACAGAGTTTCTAAAAGTTATCGAGTTGTTCATATGATTTTCTGCATTAATGTCTAAAATTACTTTGTCAATTTTATATCGATTAAAACTGTTTTTTTTGCTAGTGTAATTTATATGTGATTCAATGTGTATTTTTTTAAGTGCTGGCCTGCAGAAGTATTTTTAAATCCAGTATACATCATCCTTATTATAATAGTTCGCGTACTGCTTTCTTTATATATGAACGCAAGGTGATGGTCGCCCTCTTTACTGGTTTTCCCGTTCCGTCCCTTTATATACTGTCCTGTTCTGTTTCATTCAATACCATGACTCAAGGCATGTACCGTTATGGATAAGTTACAAATTCATTCAATGTTACATAATTTGCGTCTGACAATTGAATGATTTAAAAAGTATATTGTCAGGATCTCACAGCAACATACCATTGTGGAAGACTTGATGAGATTTTGTCTTTTGTTAATGTTTATTGCATTTTACACACTTTAAATCTGTTCTTACTATATACTTTATTTTTATTCACACATTTTTTTCATTCACGACCATATTTAATTTGTTATAAAAATATTCCTAATATTCGCTTAAAATCTTGTATATTTATTTCAATTGCAGTTGCTTTCCGCCTTAGAAAATACAAACTATTATTATACACATAATATTATAAACAGTTTCAACACATTGAAAGACATTTTATTTTGTATACAAAAAGTACAATAATGTGATGTCGAGAGTAGTAAGTTGTATTTGCAGCGTGATGTCTGTGTGTATGTAATAACCGTTGTGTGTGGTCGCAGACGCGAGGGCTGGGGCTCGCGCGACCTGCACGCGGACCTGGACTCCATGTTCAGCAAGTCTCGGCAGCAGATGCCGCGAGGTGAGTCCGCCCGCTTGTGCACTCGCTTGCCGCGCACCACCGTGCACCACCCACGGGGAAAACGTTGCCAACTCACAGCTCCTAGCTTCTGAACGCACACACCACTCGTAACGAACGGTCCCTTACCACTGTACTGCGTTTTGATCAGGTATTTACGGATTGCATCCACTTACACATAAATATGTGCCGGAAAATTTACAGTTCAATTTAAACGTCCCGTTTTTTTGTCCACCCATTTGAGATATCTTGGACTCTGATAATGACCCCTTTTAGGTTTTAAATGCAGATTTTTGTGAGAATTTTCATTAGAAACAATAAGAGAGTGTTGTGTTGATTGCAGCATGCGGAACGAATCTTTTCATATGTTTGTATGTTTGAAAGTGATATGTGATTCCCACATTCTGTGTTTTTATTTTACTTATAGTCATTGTATTAGTATTGCAAAGTTTATAATATTTAAATATAGCAAAATCAATTTTCTTGCAACATGGTTTGGTAAGTATTGTACTATGGACGCCCTTGAAAAATAAATAACAAGTAATTGCGCAGACCTGCATAATCGTGTATGCCATCGCGAGGTGTTCAACTTTTGCAAGTCGGTGTTCTTTCTGGAAAGTTCTGCACATGCAATCAGGTGACTACATTTGAGCCATCAGTCAGTAAAATAATATGTTTTAGTATATTCACATTTACAAAGGAATCACATACACTTCGTGAAATAGGTGTTTTGCGAGGAACGTTATTTTCATCCACTTCATTGATGTCGACAAAATGATGCTAGGGATACTGAAGAATATTAAAATACTAGCTGTACCCGCGACTTCGTCCGCGTGGAATTTAACAAAAACTTTATTTTTCTTTTAACAAAAACTTTATTTTTCTAAAATAAAAGATTTTTCTAAAATAAATGTAGCCTAAGTTACTCCTCATTATATCTGCTACCTGACAATAAAAGTCCCGTCAAAATCGGTCCAGCCATTTCAGAGATTAGCCAAAACAAACAGACTGACAGACAGACAGACAGGCAGACAGACAAAAAAAATCTAAGGTCATTTTCGTTATAGGTATCGTGTATATAACGATATTTAGTAGGACATTTATTTTTATTTTGACTTTAAAAACAGACACTTCAATTTTATTTATATGTATAGATTTGATGATTGGAATGTATCTCGAGTGATGGTTTGATCACGCTACTTGGCTGGCCGGTGCTGCTCGCGAACAGTCACTCTTCATAATTAACAGTCTGACACGGCGTGGGATAATTTTACATTCGCACTGCAAGTAGCTAGTCTCGCTCCGCACGGGCCTCCAACACTCACAAGACGGCTAGCTTACACTAAAACAAATCAATTAACGATCAATTCATTTCATCAGAAGTACCCTCCCTGTTAGTTGAGTTATCGATGTAATCGCCAGGAGCCATGAATATTCGCGACGTTTTCCGCCGTACGAGTCGTTTTCATGTAACATTGACGTCATGAATAATAGACTATACCGAATATAATATAGTCTATTATCCATATCAAGTGTGTTTTAGAGTTCATTAACATGATTTCAATTAATAAAATTAACTTTTTTTTGCATTGTAGTGTTATATTGTATTCAATTTGCATTCTTTGTGCAGGTGTTGACTTTCTTCTACCCGCTAACACTAGCAGGAAAATGTTGCGTTGCTCTCAATTATAAATTCATTTGTGTAGACTTGACGTTGCATGAAGTGTAAAAAAAGGCATTTCACAAGTCACATTTCCTGTGCCAAATCAATTTTTTTAAGTAGCCAAATTAACTTTCAATTTGAAATGTCGATAATTTTCAGTGGGTAAAATCGTGCAGTATTTATCGGTGGCAGACTGAGAGTTAATTAATTTGTTTATAGAGTGATCATGGCATACATATGTAGATAGTGGATGTGGTAGCACTGGAAGTGTAGCGCGCCACGCGCCACGTGTGTAGTAGCGTTGTGTATAGCGGCCGCGCGGGACAACTTATCTGCAGCCAGCCTAGGCGTAGGGGCAGCGGGGGCGGGGTAGTGCGGGGCGGCGCGGGGCGTCGGAGCAACTGAAGCGGTAGTGAGGTTGTGTTGGTGTGGTTGCAGTTGGGTTGCGCGTTACACTGCATGCTCCGACCAAATCTTCACTTCACAGCGGCACCAGCGCCAACCACAAATCCGCTACAAACGCCACACAGCAATAGGTACTAAACTATATATTTATTTCTTCATTTATGTGTTTTGTGTTAAGCACCGTGCGCCGCGATCGTTTACCAGAATAGAAATGCCTCTTATTAAGTGAAATATCGCTGACTCATGATTTAGTTCGCATTCTGGTAAATTTCCTTTTGAAAGCAACATTTTAATGCATCGTTTGCCATTGGTTTTTGCATATCAGCTTTCCGTTTGGTCTAATTTGACTAGTCCGCATTTAGCCCTCGTAGTTATGTATTAACTCTTAACCGACCGCATCAACATCGCATCACATTCGACTCCGGTCTATCGAGAGGTCCGCTCGCGCCGACGCCGAATTTCTTCAACATTTCGGTCGGAGACGATCACGAAATCGCCGGAGGGCGAGCGGAAATCGAACATCACGTCAAAATCGTTCACTGTACATAGGCCATTCCAGCGAGCGTTCTGCATGATCGAAACGTGTGTTTTTCGATTAAATTTCAGGTAGTAGTAAGAAAAGCGACAAACACCGAACGAGGGCTCAACAAAACACAGAACCGAACGAC